>JAPMOR010066783.1:0-37001 GCA_026543865.1 Argiope aurantia | reverse complement strand
GTATTTCCCAACTCTACGCTTATTTAACCACACATATCTTTGAATTTTGTAATAAAATAAGATTAGTGGTACAATAAATAAATGATACACACTCTTAATCTTAAAATTACAGAGAGCACTTAAAACTCATAAAATAAAGCTTCAATCTAAGTTTGCGCACGCGTGTGTGTGTGTGTGTGGGGGGGGGGATCCTTGGAAAAAAAAATACATATTTTTAATCATAATTTAAATAATGTGAAATATAGATTCAGTGAAACTTTTTCAATTCCGAAAAAAATTATTATACTTAAAAAATGAATCAACTCTTATAACTTTCTATCAAATATTATGAAAGTAGTAATCATATAAAAGAATAGATAGAATCAAACAGGTTGCAAAAATAGAAGAATAAAACTGTGAATCTTACTAAATTAACATTTTGGGAATCAAAATATACAAGAATTGTTGAGCCATGTAAAAAAACTAAAAATTTTATAATTGAATGGATATCTTTTCAGAAATGAATCTTAGTTCAAAAAATTTTTAACTTACAATTACTAAAAGGGAAATTTTAAAGAATTAATTCTTCCCAAATTGTGGCATATAACTCTGGAGGTTCCCATGTTTCATGATAGTCAGTTTGACATACGGAGCAGGTGAAAAAACGTTTTACACACTTTCATGTAGAACCAGAGGGAAATAACTTTTTGAAGGTCAAATTAATTAAGTTTGAAGGGTAGTGAGCTTTCTAATTTCGCACATTCATTGGTACCCTTTATAAGCCATAACTGATCGGAAAGGGCTATTTGAGCACTTTGAATTGAACAAACACTCTGATTATCAAGTACCAGGAGCAAGTATCATTCACTTATATTCAAACAAATGCAAGGAAATTAATATTTATGTTTCCTCTTCAAAATTGCCTAATAAAATAAAAGAATCGAAATTTAAAATCAATAATAGAAATAAAGCTTAAGCTAAAAATGTTGTTAAGAAACCAGTTTTATCAATATTTGATGCAAACATCATCAGGAAAAAATATAAGTGATTACTTATTTATCCAAGATAATTTTTGAGAATTTTTTGTCATTTTTCAATACATATGAAGTTTTTTTAATTTCTTTTTTTTATGCCTTTATTTCTTTGATAAGAAGATAAATTTTAGTAAGATTAAGCTTTCTCTGTTTTTGACTACTCGTGGAATTATATATTTTGATATTATTATTTGAATCTGTCCCATCTGTTACATATAGTTTAGAAGTACGGCGAAGTAATTAAACTATTTTCAGGATGATGAAAGAGGGCAAAGATTATCTGCAAGTAAGAAATGAAACCTAATGACGGACCTAAAGGAAAAATGTCTTGGCGCAGTATTTATGTCGCATGTATATTTTATTTTCAGAAAGATGGCAATGGCAAATATTAACTGCAAGTTAGAAGGGAAACGTAACGACGACTTCATTCCTTTTCAGTATAATAAATAAATAGGCATGAATCCCTTTCTATTGCCAGAGGAACCATTCCATTTTAGACTGAAAAAAATATACCATCGCATGTGATATTATATAATAAAGTAAGGCAGAAAATTGTCCACATGATGATTAAGAGATCAGATTCAAGATATGATTGAAAATCTTATAAGCAAGTAGATATATTCTGCTGCAACATTCATCATATTAAATCAAGAATTTTAAAATATGGTATGATACAAATCCATACAATTTATAAAGTAGACAACAAATTGAGAAAATACAGTAATGCTGTACACATTCTGCATTCGTATGTACAAAGAAAGGAAAAATGTTTTGTTACATTATCTATACTACATCATCTAAGGAAACAACTTTTAGAAAGGGAACCCAATTTTTTAAGGGACTTAGCATCTACAGTAATCCGTGGAAGGAAAAATAGTCCTAAGCAGTATCTGCTTTTACTTAAATTCTCTTGGTACAGTAGTTATGTCGCATGTAAGGAAAAGGCAAATATAAAGAAATTTTAATAGTTAAAACGCATAACAACTGTATAAGTTCGTTCAAAATGGAAAAAATTCTCCTGCTGATGGTTTTATATTTCATTAAAAAAATGGTTAATAGTTAGGAATTATGATGGTCAAAAGAATTCATGCGACGAGGAAAAAAAATATGTCCTTATATATAATATGTATTACTCAAACAAAGAGTATATAGTACAGCATTTATAACGTCTATAAGGTACTAACTAATGCAGAAGATGTGATCCTTTCAAGAAGAATTAGTGAAATCTCCATTTAAAGGACGCAATATAATGTTTATGGGGGCGAGTAAGATTTCAAGAATTAAAAAAAAATGGATGGAATTTTTATAATTGAAATTCAAGAATTTTTTTATATGTCTGAGAATGTGCAGCAGACTATGTAAATGTAAATTATCTCTGGAATGTGTAATGGCTAAGATACTACGCTCTTTGAAAAATTACAACACATTTCAAGCCATTTAAGATGCCGTGATAATGGATTCTTCTCTTATAGAATTTTCTTCTGCATATAGAAAAAAAAAGATTCTGATAACTATGAAGTTAAAAGGTTTATTTTTTTCTTATGGTTCCAGTTTACTTTGTGTGTATATAAGATTTTGCCAGTGTTTTTCATTTAACAGAGAAAAAAAAAATCAGTAAGACTGAAATCTCCGAGCCAATCGCTGGGCAAAACTGGAATGCATATACTTTTACACGGTAGGAATTTTAAGAAAAAAAAAAAATAAGAAAGAAAAAAGTTTCTTGCTTGATAAGAGAAAACAAACTCGATAAAAAAATCTTTTAAAAAATTCAGAAATAAAAAAGGGGATTCTAAGCGGACTTTAAAGGCGAGTCTATTCTTCTGTTTTCTCACTTCACTCACTTTCCACGGCTTCTTTTTAAATAGCGATGATAATATCGATTCTATTTTCTATCGATGGTGAGAAAATGGAATAAGGCCAGATTCATTTTTGCATCAGTGCGAATTAAAAAGTTTGGTTGGCAGTAAATGAAAGATAAGGCTTCTGGCAATTCAGAATTTTCCGAAATGCACTCAAATTATATTTCTAATTAACTTTAGAAAGCTTAAATTAAAATTTCCTTCTAAAATTCATAAATAAGTTCTTTCTTCTCTGCTTCAAGAAGTCTTTTTAGATAATGCCGTTATGTCTCCATTCTTCTGACTAGAATGGAATTAAAGATATGCGAACCTTTTCATTTCACGCAAATGAAGAGTTCTCTTCCATTGTGTGCGATCACAAAGAACTCGGGAGGGTAAACAAAAAAAAATAAGAATACAAAAACGCATTCATTTAGAGTTAAATATTTCCTCACTACCACAATTATTAACTACTCATTTCTATTAGAGTAAAATATAAGTAAAAAATATCCATCTTCAGTCTTGGTTTTTATTAAAGAAAAAATATATTAAGACATAATTAGGGACAACAAAACGGATAAAATTATTACATTCATTTATTCACTAAACATGATTTAGACAGTCCTTTTTTTATATTTTTATCTTTTGATTTTTGTCTGATCTGAATATAATTAAAAAATTAATTGATGCTCCTTCTTTAACTTGTAATTAAAATTTAATTTTTATTTATTTCATATCCGCTGTTTCGGATATGATGAAACATGAAATTACGTTACTGAGAGACATTTCATTTTTTTAATTTTGGATTGGAAAGCGTCCTTTATGCGTTTCTTCGGCATTGTTGTGTTTGATTTGAATTCATTAAAATTCGTCTCTAAAATGTTTCATTAAAATATGTGTGCAGTTATTTTAATGAAAATTGTTAAAGATCAAAAAATATATTTTAATTGCATTTTGAGACCTTAATCTTTTATTATAGGTTCTTAACCTCTTCTTCTTGAGTCAGTAATTAATGAAAAAAGAGGGAATTTAGCTCATTTAATGATCCCTCTTCAAGCTACATTAGGGTTATTTTGGAATGTACCTAGCATACCAAATAACAAGAATGAAGACTGGGGCAGAAATTTCACCCTCACGCTAGCAGAAAGATGCGTACTTCGGTAAGCGGCGGATCTCCCGTATAATGAAGTCTAGAATCTTCTTCACCAGGAGTTACCATGTTTAAACATTGAAATGAAGCGATAAAAGAGAGCTTTTCTATTTAGAGTTAACCAAAGTAATACTGGTGTTCATAGTGGAACTTGAGTTAGATTCTATCCTGCATTTTAGGAACAAGAATAATCAGCTTTCAGAAGTTTTGTACTTCGGTTGTAATTCTCAATTTTGATTTAAAAAATGTCATTTAAATGAAATACTTTTGTTTTTAGAAATTGACTTCAATTTTTAGCTGAAACTCAGTTTATAATTGAAATATTGTGATACTGAAGAGTATATTCTCACTTTATTCAATATATCTAATCAAATCCAGGAATCAAAGACTCATTATAAAATAGAAGTTGGCACATTTTAGTATTTAAAGAGGTCCTGGTGCACTTATTTCAGATTTATACATAATTGATATAAATATTTAGGGGTCAATTTCATGAAAGATTGTCAGATGTAATGGCTCACATTTTCGTTTCGTTTGAATGAAAATACGAAAACTTGAAGCAATCTACCCATCGCGTTGAATAAATATATTGCTACCACACACATGGATGCTTACAATTTTTCAATGATGTTTAACCTGTTAACGAAATATGGCGACATTCGTCTTACTAGGAAAACAACTCCAATGGTCATGACGGCTTTTTTTTTTCTCTTGGGAATTTTTAAAATTAATATGTGGATTGCATTATATTATAAATCTTTCTTATCGATTGGGGGGGATAAAAAAACATGGCAAAATGCCTGACAAATTAGAACAGTTTAGTCTTTAACGTCATTTTATTGATTTAACTTACAACTGCCAATTATTTCAATTTTTTAATTAACTGATAATTTTAAATATTTGTTCCACATTTCTTCCAAATATATCAAAAGATATTTCGTCAAAATAAATATTCAATTAATGAAAAACGATTTCCTGTTAACACTTTAGGTCTTAATATTTTCCTTATGATACGAGTTTAACAAAAGTGAATTCTCTATTTAACAATTTACGAGAACAGCCATTCTCTAGAATCATAATGTTATGTCTCCGATTCAGTGTCTTCATTCATCTCATGTCTTGTGCTATTATTGTTATTCTATCATAAGAAATTATATTCATAAATAATTCTAGAATATTACTTCGGTTGTTCAAAGATATCCAAAGAATCCAATGACAAGATGGTAGGATTTCGGCTTCGTGATCATATTTCGGTAAATCAGGAAAACAACTTCAACGGGCATGACGACTTTTTTCATCAGGGAAATTTTTAAAAGCAACTTGTTGATCATTAGTAAAAATGTACTAACATATATTAAGTACGTTTCAGTTTAAGATACTTCCGCTATATCGAATTTTGGAAAGGTGGTTTCAGATTAGATGCCATTACAGCTATTTATAAAGATAAACATATTTCAAAGTAAACCAATATATAATCGCAAATGATTAGAGTATTTCGAATGCATTTTTTTTTGTTCAAATTCTCAGCGGCTAAAGAAATTCAGCCATTGAAATCACAGATAATGCTACTAACACCAATTTCACAAAAAAAAAAGGGAATTTACTCAAATGACATTACAAGTTAATTGCGAGGCATCATAAAATTTATACTTAGTTATTTTATTTTGTGTATGTGCGTAGCTTAAATATATATTCATGTTCTACTAGCTGCACAATACATGAAATATAAGAAAATATGTCTTCATGTACATGAAATGAATGAAAATATGTCCTCATGCACATGAAATGAATGAAAATATGTCTTCATGTATATGAAATGAATAAAAATATGTTTCCATGTACATGAAAAGGATGAAAATAGGTTTTCATGTACATGAAATTAATAAAAATATACCTTCTTCCATGAATAAAGGAATATTGCTGATAGTGGATCGCATATTTACTCGAAAGACACAGAAATTGATACTGTGGCGAATTGGGATGAGCGAAGATAGAACCTAGGACCTTGTGGTTCGCAGTCCAGTAACATGACCACTATACAAAAGCAATTGCACGGGTTGCGTAGCTGTTAACTGGCTTATAAGCTTTTCACCACAATACTCAGAAGAGGAGATATTTTTAGGATAATTGAAATTTAAAAAGACATGCGCACTTTGTTTACAAAAGTTTGAAGAACAAATTAAAGAAACAATCAATGAGAAACTGTATTATGTTTTCTAATTATTTAATTGCACTTTTAAACATTCAAGAATTGTACTCATCGGCTCTGCAGTTTCTTGTAAAGTATTTTTATGAAGAGGGAATAAAACCAAGTCAATAATGAAATCCAAATTTGTAAAGTTGAATTTGCTATATATGCATTGAACTGCAACGAATTGCCAGCTGGAAATAATAACTATATTTTTCCATTCGATTTCAAAACAGTTATAGTTTTCCAAAATCGATCAATTACTATAATATTACCCCTATTCCCCTATATTATTATCCCTTCTATAAGGCTATGGCTACACTGGACTAGGAAATATGAAACTCAACTTCAAATCTAGAATATGACAGTGAAAGTGATGTTTTGGAAGAATACATAAATCAAAAAGTTTAGAGGAAACCAATTTCAGAAAGTTATTTCATTAAACTGATTTTATTTTGAAAAATTGTACACTCTTTTCTTTTAGCTGTAAAACTGTTTATATTTCCTTATTTGTTTATGAAATTCTTCTTTTGTATCATTTCAAAACTGAAATGTTTGTATTGAAATTGTTATTCTGTTGAAAACCTTTTTTATTTCGTTTTCAGGGCTTATTAATTTACGCTGAATGGCTTCTTGATCCTCCATGTTAAACGATATGAAAAATTGCACTAAATGAAAAAACAATAAATTATATCACACAACAAAACTTTGTTGTTAATTAAAATTTCTCCAAAATAAGTTACAAATACATTTACAAACCTTTATAAGACAGAAAAATAATAAAAAAAAGATTAAAATGAAATAAAATGTCTACATTTTATAAACTAAATAAAAAGATTATATATACTTGCTCTCTTTCAAGAAGAAAGCTTTGTTACACAAATGTTAACAAGCGAAGTGTATTGAAAATAGCAGAAACAGAAGCAATATTCGAAATCTTTTATTCTGTTCCTTAAATAGCATTGCACAAAAAGCGTAGAAAGTCTTTTTAACGATGCTACTGATCCTTGAGAAACAGAATAGTTACTTTATTTCGGCTTATGCAAAAATTTTCCTTTTGATGCTCAAATAAATCCTCCCGAAGGTTTGCATGTATTTTCTTTCCCAGGCTTAAAATGCTCTCAGTCGCTTCAAGCTTGCTTTACGATATTTATCCGTCGTAAGAAGCACGATACATTTCAACTCTAGACAAATGTTTTGGCTTTTACTATCCCACTCAGCCGTGAAACTAAGCTCATATTTAGAAAGCTTTATTTCGGGCTTCAGGCGTCACGCTTTATGTAAACGCAAACCCAAGAAACTGCGCGATTTCTCCTTTTTTTCTCGTCTTCCACATAGTTTGTGCTTCCCCGTTTTTGCTTCTTTAGTTACTGTTCCCATTCTTTTCCGTTTTACTAAGCTAAAACGGAGGGTGGTTTGGGATATACTAGTAAATTTAAATGTATCGTATGCTATTTATTATATTTTATTTCTTTTAGTTGTAAAAAAAGGACGATACCACCGTAAAATATTGGAGCAGTGGGTGAAATAAAATTTTCAAAAACTCGTTGTTGAAATGGGCTATTTCAGATGCATCTTACCTCGGGGAAAAATACTTTGGCTTGAGCCAAAAGAATCTTCCTCCTACACACAAAAATTCAAATGTACATGCCTATTTCTTCAGACTCTTTATCCTATTTCAAAAGGCAATTGCAGAAAACACCAGTGTTAGTAGCAGGATTTCTCCAAACTGCTTGTCATAAGAAGTGAAGAAATATTTTATTTTACAAATGTTTTCGTTTTTATCATTTTGTGCTTTTTGGTTTACTCGCATTTATTTAACCATGAGTCTTTTATGCAGCGTCTGGAAGCCAAATGTGTCCAACCCTATAAGCCTTTGACTAAACAAATGCTCTGAATCGTAGCAGTCCCCATGACGTAAATAAATACTTGTTTATAGCATCTTTACCATCGGTTATTGAAGGAAGAATCTATGGCGAATTTAAATTCACAAAATAAATAGGCGTTTGAAACAATCATATAAATGTTTGAAATGTGTGTGAATGGTTTAAATTTTAAAATATCAGGATGCTTAACGCAGGATTGCTTCTGTTAAGAGAAATAAATCTGAGACATCACAAAAAGATAACTCATTATTACATGTTGCTATGTTGATTTCTGATATTGTTACACGTCATCAATGAACTTTTAAATTTCTGCTCTTACTTGTGTTTTTAATATTCTGAATTGTTTATTTGCTAGTATTTCATTGTATTAATTGTGTGCATATTTATTCTCCAAACAAGAGGTAATATTTATAAGTTAGATGTTTAAAATGGCAAACAATTTTAAAAAGGTTTAAATGATCTTCAAAATTAATATTTTTTAAAGGAAGAGATAATTTTTTCCCGTAACTGGAGACGGGAATCAAAATGACTCCACCTTGTTCATTAGCACTGATTGTAATGTGGTATTTTGTCCTTAAATACAATTATATCCTTAGTACCTTCTAGTTGTTCTTTCAGCAATATGTTGGCAAAAGTCTAAGTATGACCACACGTATAACCGAGTTATTCTTGTTCAGTTTTATTTATTTATTTATTTATTTATGGAGTCATTGACTCCAAGTCTTTGAAGCTGCTTTTAAATTGAATAATGCGAGAAGTATACAAAAATATTTTAAAATGTTGTATTCTTTATTTTTATTTGTTAAATTCTAATAGTTATTAACATTAGTGTAATTTCGCAATATCTAAATGAAGTAAATATTCTTTAAAATATTGTTTACGTTTTTCTTATAATATCATTCCAACATTTAATATTATACCATCTAACATTTTTAATAATATTTTTTTTAATATTTTTGGCACCTACATGATTTCCAGAATGTTTTGTGTTTCGAAAATAAATTCCAATGCTGTTTACAAAAGACTAAAGTAAAAATAATAATGAAGTCATTTTGACTTCATGCCTATGGCCGCTTGAGGAAATTCATGTCTCCAGTTATGAGTTAAGATAGAATAAATTATATTTATTTTGAGTTTTTAAATGTTGTTTCATATTCTTAATACAATTTTTTTAGATTTATTCATCTTCTACTCTGAAACAACTCAATAATATTGCTAAAATAATGAAATCAAAATGTTTCGTTTACTTTGTTGAGTATATATCCGTTATAAAGCTACGTAATCGATACTTTAAAAATGATCTTATTATTCTAAATACGCAGCTATCGCTCCACACCAGTATACGAACTTTATATTTACAGCATATTTCAGATAAAAGCCCTGTATAGTCACGACAGAAATTTCCATGGTGGCATATATGGGGCTTTTGACCCTCATTTCCGATCACAAGGCGCATCAAAGAGACCTCAGTAACCTCTGATATCCAAGAAAAGGGGCGGAAACGAAATATTACAAAAGATATGTTTAATACGAAACAATGCTGGCATTATCTACATTTTCATGAAATCGTCATTTTTTTTTAATTTCTAAAGTAGACCTTTAAAAAAACAATTTCTTGCATGCTCTCTAATAATGGTACTATTATCTCATCACTCAGAAAGAAAAAAAAAAGTGGATCTGGAATTGCGTAGGGGCGTCTTACTTGGCAAAGACGCAGAACAATTAAGAAATACTAATATTTGGTGTGAATGTAGGATTTTTAGGAATTTTGCTGTGAATGTAGGTGTGATCCTTGGAGCTTCTAGGCGATCAATCCCTGGCATGGGATTAATAATATCTGAAATTTCAATTTGTGTTCTAAACGCGATTTTTTCCCAAACCAATTGAAATTAACATTTGACACAACTATAATTTTAATAGAAAAATCACATACAAATTTGATATGTTTAAGTCAATGCGTTTTTGTTATTGTACTTGATTTTGAAAAAAAGACCGAAAGTCGTTCCAACCCTTGTTAGATTTGACTCAAAATCGGATAGGTATCCACAATATAGACGTTAAATTTATGTATCAGATTTTATCTATTTATCTATATTCGTTTTGAAGCGATATTCGATATTCGAACAGCCAGAAGAGTAATTCCTTCTCATTGATTTTGCTTTAATTTGATAGAAATCTGTAAATACGGTGTAAAGACTGTTTTACCAAATTTCATCCGTCTAGCGCAAAGAGTTTTTGAGTTATTTTAGTCAGAGACACTTTTTTTCGGTACTTTTTTTAAATGTGGAAATTCGTCCAAATCTCGAGTTGGAAGTTTTTGAAGATTCCAATGCTGTCTCTAAATTTCGCACACGAGAAAGTAACTAAAGATATCATAAAGCAGCAGAAAGTGTAAAGTGTTTTCCAAATGAAATTATTTGATTCATTTATAATATACGACGCATTCACAGACGAGGATTTACTTTACTGGGCCCAAAATGGATGTTAATTCGATAAAAAGAGAAAAAAAAATTAAGAAGTTTATCCAGAATGCGATTTATAAAGACTTTCAATCATCTTTTGTTATTATACTATGCTTATTATTTATATAAAATTGTATTTTAATTTAAATATAAATATGGTAATGCAATTAGATTCCATATCTTATTTTCTCTCATTTCAGCTTATTTAAAGAAGAAAATGTCCTACCATTCTTAGTTGATAATCGGCAAGTAGTGAATAATAAGAATAATAAATGACTTTGAAAATGGCTATCGATGATTTCAGAGGATAAAAATGTCTGAATGAAATTCTTCCGGGCAATAAATTTGTGAATAGTCGATTCTATGTTATTATAGATATCAAATTTGTAAGTTCGTAATCTATATCTTGATATATTTTCCTTTAAAAGATTGAAAGAACAGCTTTAATTTACTGCTCCTTTTAATCAAATTTCCTTTTTCTCCAAATCACTCCATTCTTAATATAAGATGGTTATCTTAAATAGGAGTTTTGTAAACTGGCAAAAAATGAAAATATGACATAAAAATGAACAGAATTATTAAAAGGTGAATTCCCCAAAATGTTACAAACATCTGGCAGCAACATTTTCCTCTGAAGATTTTCTTGATGCATACCATTTTCAAACAGCTTATGGTTTTTTTTAGCAAACAATGATTTAATTAAGACCTCAATATCATTCTATAATGATAAAAATAAAAACAGTATTTTAAGAGATCCAAGCCTTGAAAAGTTTAAAAAATAAGATAATTTTATTTCATTACATCATAGTAATATAAACAAATAACATATAAAATTTCACTCTATTTTTAATACCTAAACATTAACATTTTAATACAGCAACATTTAGAATAATATTAAACTCTTCTATTATCATTTGAAACATGAGATTTCACCTCCTAAATAAACAAATTAAATTTTTCAGTATGTTTCGAAGCAAAATAGGCAAGAAGTCGAATATAACCATTTTCTTTAAAGATTTTTTTTTTACATCCTATTGAAGATTCAAGATCTAAAATGTCTGATCACTTAGTTTGATAAATTTATCTATTTCTACAGAATCATAGTATGTGTTTATGGAGGAAATTCTACTTATTTCAAATGTTGATTCAAGAAAATTCTATTTTCATAAAGCTAAAACCACAAATATTTATTTTCATATATATTTCTGTACATATTTCAACCTGAAATATTAGTAGTACAAGTAGTTTCATTCGATAAAATAGATAGTACAGTGCTTTATTTCATAGTTTTTATTGACAATGTGTCTCTTTTTATCTTTTTCTATACTGAAATAATTATAATGATTCAATATTTAAGAAGAAAATATAAAATATGAGAAAAGTCATTTTTAAATTTTTAAATTTAAACGATATTGTTAAAAATTTAAGAGAATTTCAATAATATACAGTTCATTTATCATCTGCTTGGAGAATTATGAAGCTTTCATAGGCTTATGTTGTGTTAAACTCATGGTGAAGTCATCCACTTATTTTAAAGTCAATCACTTCTCATTTATGTTTAAAATGTATATTTTCTGTCTGAATATATCATTCTTTAAGTGTATCATATATCCGTTCAAGCGATAGCCTTTTTATAGCTTGTAATTCAAAGAATAATTGTTCAAAAATGTTTATATTTATATGTGTATGCGTAATGATATTTTTAATCTCATTTAAATATTAATTTATTTAATTATTTTATTCTAAAATGATTTTCTGAGCCGAATCCTACTTTTGTATTCAAATATTTCTAACACCACACTCTAAAAAAATGCTGTTTCTTTGGCTCATAGGTCTCAAGAGGAAGGATAAAAACCACTAACGCCTACGACATTCCTTTAAAAACATCCAATTACAACTAAGATTCGAATTCCTCAGTCGGCACATGTCAGAGAAATTCCTGTCAGAATCTCACAATAAAATTACTGAAGAGAATAATTTCTGTCACTATTTTTAAATCGCAATGCAAACGGAAGACTTTTTCAGTCATTGTTTCTACCATGTACATTTTATGCCTCTAGTGATAAAATAAATCATAATTAAATTAAAAAAACCTCCCTCTCTACCACACATCTTCGATATTATGTGTCCTTTTTAGTTCAAAAAGCATTAACTTGATTAATAATGTATATCACCGTAATTAGCATAAGGGATATAAGTTGTACGATAACGTGTAAATAGGCGAACTTTTAACGGATAATATCTGCATTTCCTCATTTTAACAGCTTCAAAAATATGCGTTTCGGAATGCATTTTACTATTTGTTAATGCAAAACCTGCTGTGGTTTATCTCGTTAGCAACACAATATTTAATATAGCATTGACTCTACTCTGATATTACTGGATTTGTTTCTTTTGGAAATTGGTAACAGATTTGCTGTGATAATTTCATTTGCTTTTATCGATTATCTCTGGTGCGGCTTCTTTAATATCTAAAACTTAAAAACTTTTCAGAAAAATAATGCTTTTCGCAGGGATTAAGATGAAAAATTTGAAGTTAATAGCATACTTGTCTTTAAATAATAAGTATTTTATATAACCTGAATCATAGTTCAAATCAACGAATAAGATGCAAATGGTGTTAAATTCTTGTTCATTTGACAAAGGTAATTCAAGAATTAAGGACTCCATGCTGTTAAGTTTCTGAATTAAGAATCGAGGTAGAATATTTCTAGCATGGCAGTTTTAATCTTACAAAACAATCTGCTATATTCATTTGCTGTTGTCATCTTTATGATGATCAGTCGTCATGCTTGGGTCTCTCCAGTTTTGGGGATACAAGAACATTGACAGGAAGCACTTAATCCGAAATAACATTTTCTATTTATTAATATCAACTAGGCTTAATGGCTTAATCCGTTTCGTCTCTCTCTCTCTCTCACTCTCTCTCTCTCTCTCTCTCTCTCTCTCTCACTATATATATATATATATATATCTTATGTGCAAAACTCATTCAAGATCATGAGGAGGAATTAAAGATTGATACAAGAAAAAGCCTGTATGAATTAACGATATGCCTGTTATATTGTTTTATTCATCCCATATTGCAAATTATGTACTTTTGTTTTACATTTCTTTCAAATTGCGGAAAACATGAAATTCGTTTATTGAATGAAGACAATTTTTCTGACCATGAGAAAACTTAACCTGGCCCAATACTTCATGCGTTGTAATTTTTTGGTATTAAAATTGGCCATCAATGATCACGCAAAACTGTTTAAAAGTGACGTGCATTTTTAAAGTCGATGTAACATCACCAACAATTAAACAAATTAGTCCAATAATCTTTATATTTTTCTGCTTTACATTAAAAGGAGACAATTTTATAGAAAAAAGTTACTAATCATGGAGTCGTGTGCCTAATAATCATTGAAAGAATAAAAATTATCTATACAAAATTATATTAAAAACGACCACAAAACTTTTTTAAAGTAAAAACTTATATTCTAATCGCTATTTTTTAACTTTATAAAATTTTAATAAATGGTATTCCAGTAATGGTAAATTCACAGTTGCTTTCTGCAAAACATGTGTTTCAACTTCTTTGACTTCTGTTTCGATTGCTGTTTTCAAGTCGTCCAATGTTGAGGCCTATGTGAGATGATACACTGCATGTTTCAAACGTCCTCATAAAAATAGTCGCATGGATTAAGATTCGGGGAGTAAGGTGGTCACTCTATAACATTACCTGTTTTCTTAATGGAATCCAGCCCGATCAATCTACGGTGAAAATGTTCCAGTAAGAGATCGAAGTTTCGCTGAGTGCCGTGAGATCTTGCACTATCTTGAATAAACCAATAATTGTTTCTTATCTTTCGTACGTACTTTTCATCATCGAGCCGCCGTTTATGTTGCGGTGACAATAATCATCTAGGGAAGCTTCCATATTGTGCAATCTCCTGCATCATAATTTGGAATACAAACTGTCGGATTCATAATTAACGCTCTTCGTGTGATAAGACTCCACATGTTATACATCAAAATACTCGTCTTTATCTGTTCTATCCGAATCTGTAAATATTAGACGCTGAATACCTTGTGAGACACCCTGTGCGACCAACATATCTCAATTACAATGGGAATGAAACCAAGAATTCGAGTGAAATTACAGTAAAAATTTTATTAACTTTGAAACTATAAAAGTTTTTTAAATTAAATTTGCAGTTACGTCAAGCGTCTTCTAGAAAATTCTTATGAATATATTTCAGTTATTTGTATACCATACATAATTAATATATCTAGCTGTGTTCTGAACAAACATAATTTCAATAATTCTAAAAATTTTGGAAATATCCCCGATTTTGTTAGACAATTCAAAAAGTTTATTAAAAATTATCGAATTTTTTTTCACTAAAATACCGGCAAAATAATTAAATGCGAGTCGAAAGATTAGATTCTAGTTCATAAAAAAACTAGAATCAATTAAAATGTCTTAGGAAAATTTCATTTTGTTATCTAAAAAGCATTTTCTGAAAAGTTCAACTACAAAAAAAAAAAAAATAACGAGCAGTTTTTCAGAAAACTTATTTAAACATTTAATGAAAAAAAAAAAGATCGATAAAAGAAGAAACTTTTTAACGCTTTAAAATTTTAAAACTCTCTTTTCGAGATTTTAAACTGATTTTCTTTTAGTTCCATCATTATTTTGTATTATATTGTAATATGTAATGACTAACATATCTATATCTAAATCCTTGATTTGCTAATTCTCATGAATGTTTTAAACATAGTAGATCAATAGATATTTATATGTGCTTGACAATAGGTTATACATATTTACATTATTCAAATTATAACGCTGCAATATGTGCTTCTTAAGTTTTCCTACCAAACTAAAGCTTCATTGAGTAAAATAATCCATTTGAGTGTCTAAATTTTCATTATAGATCTATAAGACCATGCAATAATTTCTCATCAAATGTCTATAGGAAAAGTATTGAGTAAGTTGGTTTTATTTGTTTTTAGAACCGAAACAAAAAGTTAAGCTGATTTTAAAAAAATGTTTTTCCTCGATTTACACTATTTATAAACGTTATTTTTTAACAATGTTTTGCTCCAGAATAATTGTTTAAATCTATTTTTTGTAATTTCGTGGCTCTTTAATTGCCCACTTTCCACTTTTAAAAGTTAGACGTTCGATTTTTATTTATACTATAATTTTGCTTTTAGTAATCGTAAAAACGAAAATAAAGTATTTTTGAATGCCTTAAATTATGGCCTATAAAATGAACAAATAAAATGTATTTCGAAATTCTTCTCCAAAACGAGGATTTTAGAGTTACATATATCTTAGTAAAGTAGTAATTAGTTAATATTGCGAAGGCTTTCAGTTTCAAATTGTTAGATACACGATTAGCATTTTCCTAAGCTACTCACAATCAATCATTTAGTGCCTAGATTAAAGACGTTGAAATATTAATGAAGTTAATTTATGGTTATGATAGCTTAAACGTCGCAATAGAATATCAAATTCAAATGCGTCTTGTAGAAAGGTTTACTCCTACGATTTCAATCATCTCTCTAATTATATCACTCTCTCATCTTTTCACTCTCTTTAGTTGAGAGAATGGACCACCTGATTAGATAATGGGAATGAATCACTGGTAATTCACACGACAAGCAACGTGTTGATACATTTCTCCATCATATGTATTTTACAGATTCATAGGTAAATTGCAGATTAATGGTATTAATAAAAACATATGCTTTTTTATTTTTTTATTAATTTTTACCCTTTTGACTATTTTAGTAAAACATTAGTTTTTTTTCGGTTTTTTGAGGGGAGAGGGGTAAACCAACCTGTTTGAGCGTAATACTCATTGTACCTAATTTATTGTGAAAAATTCGTCTCGAAAAGCCGCACTTTGATCTACAGTTATGATGATGAAATATAGTATAATAACCTACTTACACATTGTATCTATTTTTTATACAATAATCAAGCTGAAAAGTTACTTCAAACGTGATATTGAGATTTTGTTACATACGAGAATAGTGTTTGACCTCCTTGGCGGTATGACACATTCTTGCACATCACCCGGATCATAAACACTCTTGTTTCTTAAGCTACATCTCGTCATACTCATGTAATTGAAACAGCGGTAAAGGATCAATATTGCTTTATTTTATTTTATTTTTTACACGCTCGCTGCCACAGTTAAAGCCGATGATTTGTTGCAGTCATTTTAACTAGATGAATCCTGCTTTATATTATCTTAAATGTACTGTAGTAGAAAAGGGGTTCATCTAATGAAATAGCAGGTATGAATTAATTGTATAGTAAGTGTGAATACTGCCAACTCACATGACAGCTAACACATTGAAGATTGCATTAACACGTTCGATGCCGTATATGTGTGTGGGGGGGATCACTGGTGACCAGTACTTAACTCGGCTGTGATTCCGTGTAGGTCAACGATGACAGGCTTACCCAGATTTCTAGAAATGCATGATTTGAACAAATGTCAATACTTATAATTTCTTTTATTACCATTGTCACAATAATGGCGTGAAAAAGGTAATATAGTATAAAACATAAAAATAGATTTATTTTTACATAAAATAAAACCATATGGTTCTTGCACATTGTAATGAGGCACTTCAATTCAAAAAAGAGTGAGCCACCATAACCTTTACAATAATTCATGACATTTTTGCTCAATTTTTTTGCAGTCATTTCTCTTAGTTGCTTTGAATATTTTGATAACACATTTTGTAAAATCTTTGCACAATTCTAGTCTTTCCCGGTATTGCTTTAATTTCTTATTACATTTTCTTAGAACGCTTTCATGTGGAGAAATAAAAATCTCAGTTTTATTACTATAACCTTTTGTTAACGTGTTCAGTACTTTGGGAATTCCCAGTGACAGGCACTTGATTTGGCTATGGCACCGATGAGGTCATCGATGTTCCTCATCAAATAAATTCATTAAAACATTATTATACGCCGTGGCATATCTATTGTAGATAATATTTCGACGTTATATGTATCGCATTGTTAAAAAAATTTAAAAAAACAACATTCATCTTGGTGTTATGCGCAACTGAAAAATTCGAGAGATATTTAACGTGTTTAAAAAATAAAGGCAAAAAAAAACTTCTGTATATTTATATTTATAACTCAATTGGAATATAGAACTCAATATAGAACTCAATTGGAATCAGGCAAGTTTCATCTTTTTATTATGAACTTCCTTAAAGCTTATAAAAAAAGGAAAATAAAAACAGATCAACAACGATAATTGTACATAACTGCTGTTTGAAATATTTCAAAAATTATAAAGCATTGAGATATTTATTATAATATTCAACGCTATTATTGAATATTATAAAATAAATATCGATTGAAGCAAAATGTTTGAAAAATACTTACAGGTACGTTATGAAGCGAAGTGGTATTATATATACTGCTATAATTACCTCGTCCGATAAGACAGAAAATTTAACTGTATGTAATTCTGGAATCAATGAGGAATTAATAACTATTTTATGAATTTCTAGTTCACTTTTTTTAAACTGTTTCAAAGAGTGTAATTTTTTTAAGGAAAAAATGTACTGACAATACAAGTTGTTCAGCAAACTACTTATAATGCAGGAAGCAATTTTTTTTGTATATTTGAAATTTTTATGTAATGTTTTACGAAAAGCTATATCTCACAATGCGTGAAGTTGGTTTCTCGCATAATTGCACGCAATTAGATTTTTACATTAGGTGGTAATAGCGTTGCAATTGATTATAAGTAAATAAAAATAATTTTAATTCCATGAGGAAATTTAATCTTAAAAAGAAAACTCCCACTTGTGTATATCATAACCAAACCTAAAAATTCCGGCATGATTCACCTGTGATTCACATTTATTATCTAATTACACGACCCCATCTCTAATACAGTTAAGAGATACGAAAGAAGGGAGGTCATCTAATAATGTAGATGTTCCGAATCACAAGCATAAACAATGGCAACGAATGTCGTCAACTTAACATTCGAAACAAATTTTAGGTTAATACAGTAATTATCATACTCTTTAAAATCAGCTGAATTTTTATTAGCCTAAGACATAAAATAAACGATATTGATTACAATTAATGAAAATTAATAGTCACTATTGCAATTATAAACGGTCTTTGATCACTGATATAACAATTAACACGTGGATAAAACACATAGCAGATTTATTGAATTATTTTTATTCTTAAGAGCCCTAGTCAGTTTATAATGATAATGAATATCATCACAATTTCTTTTAAAGCGCCATTAAATGAAGCTGGATTAATTAAAATTTAATATTTTTAGCGTCATATTGAAACTAAGGAAACGAAAACATATTTATATAATCAAAATTAAAATAAAGATTTTGATTTCCATGTGATCAGTTTTCATCAACAAACTACTAGAGCCACCTATTGGATGAAACATACACTTTTTTTTTCAAATAACATCCCATCCTAAATAAGTACAGATTTAATACAAAATAGTTTTAGAAAAATATTTTCGAAACTATTTAAAATAAATATAGCTATATTTAGAAAATAACGTTCATTCTATAAGAGTTTTGGATCATTTTTTTTTCATTTCATTGATATAATTTATATTATATATATATATATATATATATTATTTTTGCAGTTTTTTTAGTAAAATTTCTTGAGAGATTATAAAAATTAAAAAAAAATACCCGACGGAAATTAGCATCATTAAAAAATTTTCTTACAAATAAGTGCTTTCGCTTATTTTTATTTCTTTCTATAATTTTAACAAAAAATAAAAAAATGAGAGATAATAACGAATAATTGCCGGTAATAGCTTGAATAAAAGAAGTCATGTTCAAAATGCAAACGCCAGACATTTCAGGGAAGAACAGAACCCATAATCATTAATGAAATGAAAAAAAATTACAATCTTTTCCAAATAGAGGAATAAAATTAAACTAATAAAAAGAAATTTGAATAACAGTATGATACAAGGAAGAGGAATTTTTATTACCCAACTTCAATCCCAATTCCTTAGAAAAAAATACAACTTTTCTCTGAATATCAAACAAAAAATATATGATCTTGATTACATTAATATTTTTTCAGTACCATTTTTTTCATAAGATTGTTTTATTGGTAAGTAAAGAGAAGCCATAATTAAATACGATGATACTCATGAAAGTTTTATTTTAACCTTAATTACAGTTTTCTATTTGTTTGAATTACCTTTTTCTCCAAAATTGTGCTTTGTTATTTACGTGACTTATGGCAATTTTTAACATTGGTATAAATATTTTTTTATTTGGAAAAAGCATTAATTAATAATTATATTATTTTTAATAAGTATTGCATTTTGTATTATTTTGTATTATAAGTATTGCATTTGGTTTGGTTTAGAAAAAGATCAGAGAAGCAGAATATCAATTTATTTAATTGGTATCTTTCCTATTAATTGGCATGTTTACGTTGCAAAATATTTGCAGCGAATGACTGAATAAAAACTATCTAAAGCAATGCGAAATGTTAACATAAGCAATTAATTAATTACAGAATATATCCACTCAAAACATTATAACTGAAGTTCAATTCTGTCATTTTAAAGAAAAATAAAATTTCAAGACATTAGTTTTCGATGCTGATATGAGAATTGAATATTTTAATGAGGAATTTTAAAGAACAACAATACAGAAATTCGATATTAGGAATAAAATAAGAATCTATCATTAGATGGTAAAACATAATTATTTTGAACTTTATTGCTTTCAACTAAAATTTCAAATTTGGTTTTAAAAAGTTTAGCTGAGATCAGCCAAAAATAATGTTGAGAATAGATAATTAATGTTTAAATTAACCACATGAAACAACAACCACTTAATCTTCATCTTAACTTGTATTTTGACTTAGTGCTACAACAGGAAGAATGGGAGCTTTATGTAATGTAGGCAGAACATTTCATTAATATAGCTTCTACTAGAGGTTATTAGTCATCATTTTCCGTTTATGTTAAATCACAAAACTGTACATTAGAAGTAATCTTACTAGCACTGTTGTAACAGGATAGTTTATAAGGAGATTGTTATTTTATACTTTTGCTTATCCAAAATTGTCAAACAAATCAATGGTTTTATGACGTTGCAATTAGTTATAATAATACTATGCCGTCCGCACGGCTAATTGGGATTCTTTTGGTAGAGTCAGTAAGACAGCTTAAGATAATTTTAATTATCATTAGATAAAATAGCTTTGGCGGGCCAATAACATGGTATCGCTGGTATTTACCCGATAATTTTTGAGAGACACCAACATGGTGTCCCCGGACTGTATAATGCTAACGTCCCTTTTTAAGGCTATTCAATGGTGGATCTCATAAATTTGGATTGCGATTAGGATATTGAAAATCGATGACAAACTTTGCTTGATTTAAAGAGAATTTTGTTGCGGCTATCTTCATATGAAAGTGACAGAAATAATGTGTAGAGTTTATCTCTTTAGATGGATGTGCTATTTCTTTACTTTTCTGTGCAGATCTGTTGCTACTTATTTCTGTAAATAAATAAATGAAGGCACTTTTTTGCTAATATGATAAATGATAATTTAATCAATAAAGCCACAATTGCTATATCGCACACAGTTCGTGCTCTTGTTTATTATTTGTTCGTCATTTTTTTTTGCCTTGTTTGTGATCATTATCAGTAGAAGAAACGCGGTATATGGAATTATTTATTCGATCTTTAATAAAATTACTGCGAGTATATTTTTTGGAATATTATAGAAAGCCTCATTCCACACTAAATGTTTTGCAGATTTATTAAAACAATAACACAAATAACAATAACAGACACACGCGCAAAAACATATGCTACTGACTTTTTTAAGATGTCCATAAATACAAATAGTGAGTATCAATCATATTGAAGATGATTTGCATGTCCCAAATTACGTTTCCGATTCTTTTATAATATGTATGCGATAATCAGTAAACTGCTCGATATTTTCTTTTCTTATTAACTTTAATTTGATTATATATCTTTTAATTGCTTAAATGTTAAAAATTAAATTATATGTCATTGAGGTCAAAATTATATTTCTTTGTGCACTTTTATTCAGCTTTCTTTGAAATAATTTATAAAAATCAATCTATTTTAAAGGAATGTTTATTACTAAGTTGTACTGAAAATTCAAATATGGTAATTTCGAAGAATGTCAGTTTACAAGGCATCGGGCATATATTTCGTTAAAATTCTACTTCATGGCTACGCGAATTCCAAAATTTGATTCACATCAATATTTTTAGTGAAAAGATTACAGATCGAATCCTCTTCTTCTAACTTGCTCCATTTCTAATTCATAGCGTATATAAATAGAAAATCTAATTTCATTTTCCCATAATTAAAGTAGTATGAAATTACAGTAATTATTGACTCAATAATCGCAATAATTTTTATTAACTGAATACTGTTTCTATGCATGATTCGTATGCCAGAAATTCAGAAAATTTTTTTGGAAATTATGAAAAAATTGAAAATATATTAATTTAAAGACATCAATATATATATATATATATATTTTCGCATAGTTAAAATGAAAAATTCACATGAAATAAAATTCAAAATGAGTTTCAAATATGTTCTTCTGTCGGCTATCATTATAGCAATTAATTAGGATTTCTTTAGAAATATTTGACATCCAGCAAACCCAAATAAGCTATTTAAATTAAATTATTTTCCCGCATCTTTCGAATGATGCGGATGTCTAACCCTACGTACTGAACTAATTTAAATTATAAAGAAGCATCTGAAGCATTATCTGGTGCTTCTTTGTTTGAGAACTGCACGAATTACTTATTCCATCGGAAATTAAACTGTTTCACTGGATTTTCCACGTGGCTTGTAATTATTAAACTTCCTCTCTTAAAAGAGGGTATTTTCTGTTTCATTTTGTTACTGCTATTATTTGGAGAGAATGTTTGAATGAAGCTCATTTCGTGTTGTATCATGGATTAAAAGTTTACATCCTAATTGGCCTTGCACTTTCCAAAGAGATTCTTAATTATAAGTGCAATTCATTTACTGAAGATACAAAACAAGAAGGTTTTCTGATATCAGATGTAACATTAATTAATACTTTACTTTGGTGTCATGATTAAAATTCGGCAATTGCAATGATTATTTATTTGTTAATTAGAATTGAGTGCCGGAAATAAATGATTTTTCATTTTTAACCTCATCGACATGTATGGAACACAGAATAATCGAAAGTGTGAAATTTTGGAGGCCATTGAATAATTATAGCTTACATATTAGTACCATGATAAAGAGAATGAAGTTTATAATCCAACAGAGTTAACGCAGGGAAATAAATATTATTACTTATATAAGATGCCTCAAAAATAGTAAAAAAAAAAAAAAACCACCTTTTTTTTCCCTAGATATTGCACTTAGGCAGATACTTCCAATTATAAAGTTTCATAAAATAAATTGGAAAATTGTATGGGAAACCCTTTGGCATCTGCAGAGATTCGTATCAAAAAGTAAAAAAAATAATAATAATAAATTTTTATACGTCTCTTATAGACTAAAAGTGTTAATGTTTCTTACATATTAATACTTTTAATGTTAACTCTTACATGAACTGATATATATTCTTGTAATGTTTCACGATCTTTTCTACAAAATTTGCAGATATATGATTATTTTAAATTTAGAGGGAATTATCACAAATTTAGATAAAAACATTTATTCTGATATTGAAAATTCATTCAATACGGAAACACCGTCAGGTATTTGTCAATCAAGGTTATTCAATCATCAATGATTGAAATAAATTTTCTTATCAATCATGTTGTTGTTCATACTGATTGGAAGACACCTACAATTTCGACTTTGTGAAGAAGAAACGAGAACTTGAATATTTAAAATGTATCTCAGAAATAAGGGAATATCGAACATGAATATAAATTTCTTTGCCAGCAATTTTGTGCTTTTTAAAAGAATGACATATTTCGACAAAAAGAAATGATTTGAAATGCCAATATTTACGCTTACGAGATCGTAAATGTAGACTTCTAATAGAAGAATACAAACATTGTTTTCAGATTTCCCGGCTGCCTTCCAAGAAGCGAATTTAACAAATGGTTCATCGATAACAAACTATAGAATGCTAATTTCCTCATAGAGGAGCACAGAAAATGACCCCTGAAACAAAATAATAATTGGATCGACATTTTGGTTAATTTTTCAAGTGTACCTTCATGCTATAGAACGAATAGTCAGACCAGAGATCAATATTCCATAAACGACACTGTATTTCAACTTAAGAAATGACACGAATCAGCTTTCGTGGAATCCATAGACATTTAAAAAACCTGCATGGGCAATTACACGATCGATATCTAGAATTTTACAACTGGGCCTGTTTTCAGGTAAAACCATATTTTCTATGTGGGGCCGCGGTGGCCTGGTGGTAAGGTCTCGCCTTCGGAACCGGAGGGTTTCAGGTTTGAGACCTGATTCCATCAAAGAACCGTCGTGTAAGGGGGTCTGTTGCACGTTAAATCCGTCCTGACCAAACGTCCTCCCGCTGGTGTGGTGTGGTGTGGAGAGGGGGGTGCCAGCTCAGGTGTCGTCCTCGTCATCTGACCGCGGTTCAAAATTACGAAATCCGTCCCAAAATAGCCCTAGTGTTGCTTCAAGCGGGACGTTAATAATAATAAAAAAACTAATTTTTTCTATGTGATATAATCTGGAAAGATAAATCTCACAATAAAAGATGGACTTTGTTTCAAAAAATTTTATCATCGACTTGAATAAGATTTTTACTGTATAAATTTTTATATAAAAGATTCTATGATTTTTTTGTTTTGAGTTTAGCTGACATATTATCCAACTACAGTAAATCTCTTTCATTAATTTTCTGTTTTAATAACCTCATTTACCAGTGCTTCGACTTGGACGATCAACTTCGATCTGGAAGAGCTTGGTTTCTGACTAATCAACCACTTAATAAGTTGATAAACAATGCATAATGCGAATATTTTTGGCAAATTTAACTTTGTATGCCATCAATGAAAGCACATGCATTGAAGAGAATTCTAGGTTGATTGTTTTGAATGATGCCAGCAAAATTGCTGATGAAATGATTCATAAGTTGACAGTGTCTCTCTATCACACAAGACAGGATGTTATCATCAAAGAGCTAATTGAAATCATTTCGGATGCTGGCTGCTCTCTTTAGCTATAGATTCTTTATAGAATACATCGCTTCCTCTTCAGAAATAAAAAGAACAGTTCATTCTTTCGTAGGCTGATAAATCTATAAAAACTGAATATTGCAATTCTAAATGAACTAAGGGAAAGAAATATTTCTTTGATGAAAATATACATCTTTTACTCTATTTAGCAAAATGAAGCATATATAATTGGCTATTTTAGGAAATTAATTAACAAAATGATATGAAGTTAATTTGTTTTCTTCAACGAGAAGGCATCTATATAGACTAAAAGCAGAAGTGTCTTCGTATCTACGATATAGCAGTTTTCACCTTGTGGTACTCCACTAGGATTTTATTACATATCTGTTTTATGCTTATTTTCTGAAAATCTCCATTCTCCCAATGGACCAATCATCCCATTGAGAGAAATGAGAAAAAAGAAGAAATAAAAATCCCAAGTACTTGGTGAAATTATCTTTCATTTGCCTTTTTTTACCAAGACATCCTTCAAGTCAAGTAAAGCCTGCGTCATATGCGCATGCGCACTATAAACAGTGTTACTTCTGATGGGAAGTCACGAACTGTAACAAGTTAATTAGAATTGTGACGTGACACTACGAACTGAACATGCATTCTTACTTTAGAACAAAAAAAAAAAATGCTTATTGATGATTAGAAATTATCATAAATTGAAATCCTTAATGCTAACATGGTTGCACTTTGTGAATGTAATAAATTCAAATGATTTTTTTAAACAACCATCTGCTGTCATCTGCTTTGTCAATTATTGGCCATTTGAATTTCTTCTCAATTAAGTTTGGAAATACAATTCCAACTTATCAAAAAATATCTCAATAATATTAGTAATAAGTAATTCATCAATGCATTCATTCCTAATGATTAACATACCATTTTACTTTATAATATACGAATTATAGAACTAATGTGATTATCAAAACTTTCCACTTTTACATTAATTGAATCTTTAAGTTTTTGATGTTTTTAAGTTGCCGATTTCTTTGGGCAATGGAAAAGATGATTGCATCTCTTTGGTCTGTTAACTCTACAAGTAAAAAAACAAAGACAGTGGGCGAAATTTATAGTATGATTTTATCATGACAATCATCCGTTTCTATTTGTATTGAATATGTCACAAGTTTAGCTGTGTGTTCTTTGGTCTGGGAACACAGTAATGTAAAGAACACAGCACGTTAAATAAATAAAATTCGATAGTTAATTATAGCACCAAATCAGTAGATTTATATAAAATTCTAGATTGATTGGAAGTGATTCAAAAATTTATCACAGACTATCCATTTAACTATAATGCAAAACAACCTATTTAGGAGTTATTTTTGCTATAGATTTCGGGGTGATCGTAACCACTTTGCCACTACAACGGGGAGAAGGAAGAGAAGAAAAGGTCGTCGGCCATGGTACAGCTCTTTCCCTAGAAGATACTTCCCATCATAGAAGTAGAGGTAACTGGATCCAAATGAAATAATTTAATCACGAAGGGAGCATGAACCAATCACATACTGGAAACATATCATCTCTTTATCTGAGATACCATTTAGTGGAGATATCAAAACTTTCCATATTCAGAACATCGAGACGAAAATACTCTCAACACTGTTAAAATCAACTTAATAGCTGTTAGATCAACATAATAGCAAGATACATTTCGAGCAAGCGGTGCTTCATATATCTCAATTGTTTTGACTTTATAACTTTAAGAAAAATAGAACACAAGTTCAATAAATAACTATCAACATTTCAGAGCTAAGGAAGAAGATTTATGAGATGCTTCGTCTTTTTTTGATAATCACGCTACCAAAGTTATAAAGTTTGATATTTTTCGGTAGACATCATTTTTCAGAAACAAAGACCACAATGAAGAATAGTTTAACTATTACTGAGTCTAGACATGTGAGCCGGTTTTGCTGCACCTTTCGGTATAATTTATTAACATAATTAATATTTTCTTTGGAAGCGTGGCATTGATTTCTAGACTCTATTCTCACGTACTGTAATAATTTCCACGAAATATTTCCATATAACTGAATAAAATATGGGTTACATATTACTACAGGATTGATATATTAATCAATATTTCTACAAGGGGAATGAATTTGGAGCAGTCTTCACTTTAATCAATCTGTCACTATTACTAACTTGTGACATACTATGATTATGTAAATTGATATACAGATCATTAAAATATATTATGATAATAGTTTAATAAAATATATTAAGGTGATAACTTAATACAAAAGATATTACAGCAATAATTTAATATTATATAACACAATGTATGTATTGATGTAATTATTATTTGTTTAGATCACTGCATTTATACAATTATCCTTCTATCAAACAATGAAACAATATAGCTGAGTTTTATATTATCAGAATTTTGATGACCATATTAGTTCGAATTATGGCAGGAAAAATTAATATGCTATTATTCAAATATTTGATTACTCATTTATTTGGCTTAGTGGTAGAAACTGTTGATATTTAAATGTACGCACTTACTGAAAAGGAGATGGCAACTATCTGCATAAGATGCCAATTTGATGAGAATTTGTGGTTTTGATGAAATGATTAAAACATAAGCCTTTCATGCCCCGTTATTCTAAGTTCTCTTTAAACTTAGATGCAAAATTCTTTAATCATTATTTATAAATCCTTTAATAATCAAATTAATCATTACTTACACAGGTAAAGTTAGATATAAAATCTTTTTTAAGTATCATAATTGTCGGACATCAATATATTTATAGAAAAAATTCAAGATTAAAATTTTGTTAATCATTTCATAGATCAAACTGTTCAGTAATTACAATTCTATATTATTAAATACAAATATATAAAACGCATTTTAGAAGATAATAAATAACATTTTTATAAATAACTTCAGATGTCCGTGTTTCAAATTTTCTCAATCACATGATTTCTAATATAATTAAACACATCGATTTCGTTAATGCCTTCTCAAGAGAAGCAATACTGAATTTTAAATTTGTTAATTTAAAAATATTTTATAGTTTGCTATTTTTACACCACATTTAAAATTCAGCTTTATATAAATTAATCATATGTCTTCATTTCATCCTTTTATTATTTTGCAATTATTATACTAGAATCTATTCCCAATATCAAAAGTGGATGTATAATAATGAAATTATTTTGTAATAAATTTAGTCTATTAAAACACTATAAAGTTTGAAGAGTTTTCAAATCTAATCAAGATATTTCCTCATAAGTAAAGTAGGTTACAAATAAATATATTTCTCTGCATACCATTATTAAATGAAAAAATTTTAAGAGTTCATAAGGAAATATTAAATTGCATATATTGATATAAACAAATATTTTGTTTTAATTATAACTTTTCGAAAGTATAAAAGAAAGTTTAATGAATTATAGCATTTCCATAATAGAAAATAAGTCAGCAATAATTATATGTCTATAAGTCAATCAGCAATATTAATAATGGATTGCCAATATTGATATAATATAATTACTTCAAACAACAATTTGTATTTTACCATTAAATTTTTGATGAATATAGTGTAAATTTAAAAACTACTTGGAACTGGTTTGTTTGTTAGTAAAGGATACTACCGAAATAAAATAATTAAAAAAATAGAGCTTTGAAAAGTGAGGGAAAGGATATAGAATAAAAAAGAGACGACTTCAACAAATATAACGTTGTATGAAATATGGGAAATGTTTAAAAAATAAATTGGAAAAACTTAAAAGTTGAACTTACTCCATTAGTGTTATTCTAATGTTAGTGAAGTTTGTATAAGTCACTAAAGGAATCATTTAAATAGTCATTTAAATAAACTCAATAATAGTTCAAAACATCAGCGTTCTGTATTTTGCAATTCATCGTATGGAGTTTCGCAAAGAACATTTCACTCCTAAAAAATATAAGAACAAGTATGGCATCAGTCCAAGGCATAAACAACCGAAAACTAATGGAAAAACTTCATACTCAAGTGGCTGACAAGTCATAACTATATTTTCACATAAAGAAAGGAAAGAAAAAGGAAACAGTTCAAAAAATAACATATATACATTATGAGAATAATTCATCTCGTGCACTTAGCCCTATTATCTCATTACTACTGTCTGTAGAAAAACTCTCTATTTTTACATGTTGACCAAGAATCTTCGTTCTCAATAATGGCATCTATGTTCGCACTATTGTTCTTTTGGAATGTATGATTATGTGCACATTTAGTCACTGACAGACTAATATACATTCAGCATTTTTATTCATTTTTAAGAATTTACTTCAATAATAATACGCTGAATACAGGCATTAAAATTTTTACTTGCATTTTCTTTGTTCATCGAATTTAATATTATAGCTTCTCTCTTCCTTTATAAAGCAATCGATTTTATATCGTTGCATATAAAAATCCCTTTCTCATAAGCAGATGATATATTTTCTTTATAACCTGATAATCATGTTGATTTTTTAAATTTAAGTAATTTCCATTAAGGAAATTCGAAGCGTGTTTAGAATGTAAAAGATCTGTGTTTAATCTGGACACAAGTATGAAGTTAAAGTGGATTTAAAGGAGTCATAGGAGTTGTTTATCAAATATCTTATCTCAAGATTTTGGCGTAAACGCACTTTCAGTTTATTTATTAATGATACATTTTTTTTCTTTTTTTTTCTGAAATATGCGAGTTTAAATTTTCTTCTTTCATTTACTTTTTAATGAATAAAATTTTTTAAAAAGAAAATGACAAGATCTGAAAAAAATTTGTATGCATCAGAAAAGTACAAAATATATTTTAAAATTTTTTTTAAAATTTTATTTTAAATATTTTATGAACTATTAAGCATTGTTGCTTTTTATCTGGCATTCACAAAATAAATACTTAAAATATTCTTTTCGAGCGGAATTTCTATCAAATAAGTAAACATTTTACTTGGCAAAATATTTTAAATGAAATAAGGGTAGACACAAAATGAGTGAAATAACTGTTTAACGCTATTTTTATATTCATGAATACCTAGTTATTAACTTTAAGAACTGCAACGTACAGTTAGAATTTCGGAAATTTTATAAGGTTCAAGTGAATTTTTTCTCAGAAAAGATTACGAATATCGACCAGATAAATAAAAACAACAAAACCTAAAATGAAACTATTGGTAGCGTTACATTGATACTAAATTTGATACTCAAAATTTCCCCCTTTCAATCAAATTTTTTAATCATTTTCAATTAAAATAAAAGGAATACCATTCCCCCCTCTTCCCATTTTTTGCGGTCGACTGCAGGTTTCATTATCGAGATTAAAAAACCCTCCGAAATAATGAATGATTTCCTATCACATTATAGATTCACAAACCTAATTAATTTTGCATTTGGTTATTAATCATCATTTTACTGAAAGAGAAAAAAGTACTTACAAATAAAGAGCTATTCTTAGACAACTTCCTTTTTAAATGATAGATGGCGCCATATACTTACATTGCTTTCTTCTTGTTAAGTGTCTTCGACAAGTAAGTCGAAACTTTAATAATCAAAAAAAAAAAAAAAAAATATTCATGAGAGAAAGCATCCAAATAAGGCATGGACATTGCAGTATTTTTGCAACTCATAGTTTGTTGCAATTCTGCAGATGCCGCTTAATGGTGAAAGATATCATTATCTTTATATTATCAAAGTCGTGCGGATCCGAACCGGCATATTCAAATGAGCACACACAAAAAAGAATTCTTATAGTGTGATCACCATATTATTTAATTTTATCAGTTTTGAAATAAAGAATTGACATACCCAACATATTTAACCTGCGCTAACAATTAAAATTCTTGAATTTTATTGCTCCATTTGTAAAGAAATATATAGCAGTCATTTTTCCCACAGGATTTTCATTTTTTTTTAAATCTGGAAATTAAAAAAAAATATTTCATTTCTTTTTAATTTTTAAAAGGGTAACTATGCTGTCAGGTGCAGGTGAAATCTGAACAGCCATAAACCATTGTTGCCGTAAAGGTTTAAGTCTGTTTGCAGCTAAAGTACATAAAAATAGTATTAAAGATAAAATTAAAATTTTTCACAAGTATGAAAATTTACCAAAAATTCGTCAATACAATGCTGCGACACAGCTGAAAATTTGAAATTTTATTGCTTCTGCTTTATAAAATTTTAATAAAAATAAAAGTGAGAATAATTAATAAAATAAAAATAATAAATTTAGTTAAGTGTTTTTATTCCTTTCACTACGATGTAATGAAAGTAAAGTTGATTTTAACCAATTCGATTATTCTTATCGGCCGATTAATATTATCAAAATTTTGAAGTGATCATATTAAGCGGCAACTATTGTATTAAAAAATCGAAGAGAAATGTTTATTTACAATTAATTAATCTTATTTACTTTTAATGTTCGAAATAGCAGAAAGAAATACATTATTTTTCATTTGATTATTAAAATATATTAGTATGAACTGTAACCGATTTAAGTATCAGAAGTTGCTCTACAATGTACGATATCTTTGCCGTATTGTGAAATATTCAGAATTTCACAAGTATACAATATGCTATATTCATATTTAAAAAGAATAAATAACATGCCAAATATTTCTTATAATTTTGGAACATATGTTGCAATAAATAGATTAATTTATTAGCGAATGCCATTTTATAACGTTGCATTATATTATGAATACTGCATGCAAATAATTTTATAGAGAAAGCATGTGGACGTATTCGCAAACAGACCGAGTTTTATGGTTAATCAGCCAATAGTTGATAATGCAATATTTAGGAATTCTATAAATATTTCAAATTAAATGTAAAAAGGTCAACAGATTCCTTTTCGTAAAATCCTAACGGATCTTTGTGTGATCAACAGTTGACAGCTTCGATGTTCTGAGATTCGTTAGACTTTCACTGCCGACATATTCATTAAGATTTGATTTAATTTCCTCAGATACAATTAAAATGCTAAATCTATAGATGGGTCATTTGCTGATATTTTATTCTTTATATTCTTCATATCACATATCGAAATTTTATTTAAGATATATTATGTTTCTATGACTTACTTTGTTTCATTTTCTTTATGCAATAATTTTTTATTATAATAATCTGAAATTATTTTTCATTTGAATGATTCTAAAATGTTCCTATGGAATTATTGTTTAAAGCTAATACTGTTTATTTACATTGAGCAGTATATTTTTGGTGCTTCTTTAAAGTTTTCAATTTATATAAGGTTACAAATTCTTTAAAATGTAAGCATCCACTGAGTGTTCGCAACAATATTTTCAAACACTTCTTTTTTTGTGTAGGAATAGTCATATTATTCTAATTAAATATGATGGAGAGGAATAAAATCGAATGACTTGGAGTAGATTGTATAAGAATAATGTTATTAATGACTGGCATAGTTTTTAGAAAATTGTTAAAGAATACTATTGCAGATGAGAAGAATCAGAGGCACTTGTCTGCCACGGAAAAGTAAATTATTAAACGTTTCATAGAAATTTTATACATATTATATAAATAAAAAAATTAATTAAAAAAGCAATTTTGGATCTACAAAAGATGAAATTTTTTTTCAGATAAATATAAATTTCTATGCTTTATCACAAAAGAATTTAACAATTCAAAAGTCAAGAAATGACGAAACAAATTAAATCGTATTATAAATGACTGCTTGATTTTTTTTGTTCACTGATCTCTTAACATAAAAATAACCTAAAAATGCTAATTAGAGAAAAAAAAAGCCAATATGTACATTAAAATATATCTTGCATTTTGCTCAAATAAGATGAGACGGATAGCTCTAACTTTTGCGTAAGAATACAAACTTCAATATTGTATTTCTTGCATGGTTTTTTTTTTTTTTGAGAATATGTTGTTATGCGATAAAAGCATTAATTGTTATTTCAAAATGTTCTACCTGAGATACATTTCTCTGCATGCAGGAATTATAAAGCTGGTGAAAATACTGTTTTCATACACAAATCTTAAAAAGAACATAATAAATTAGATGTTTAACCATTTAGAAAAATAAACTCCTGCTGCTGGAAATCTAAAACTCTAAATCATTGAACTCGGAAATTGCCTTTAAATACTTCTTAGTTTCGAATTTGATTATTCATGTTGAATTTTCATCGCAAGAAAAATCATTATTTTTCATTAGCTTTTTCAGTAAATTATTCATGCGCTTTTATTAGCATTTCGGAACACAAATTTCCTTGAAATTATATCAGATATTCTGGAAATAAAACATAAACGAATTTTACAACTGAAAACACTGTGCAGTCTAGGAGAAACGTATCATTGAGATATATATTAATGACACAATGCCATCAATATATATTATCAATATATATTGTGCCATCTAAAAAGTATTAGAATTGCTTGATAAAAGGAAAAATTTATTCTACAAGTAATGCAATTTTAAAAAAAGCAAGATAAATATTGTTTTCATTTCCGTATAATAATTTTATTATTACATATTAGAGAAATGAATTGATGAAACTGGAAAAATTACACAAATAGAAAATTACATCAAAGAAGACTAAAACATTGCATTGTAGAATTTGCGATGTGTTTTCAAATTTGTAGTAAAAAAGTAAAAAGGCATAAAAAAATACATAGAAGTATTTTATTCATATATCCTCAATTTATTTGTTGATATTATATATACTAATTTTTTTTTTTATCTGATGGAAAATAATGTTTGCGTCAAAGTAAATTTTTAAAATTAATTAGATCGATATAATATTAAAATTTTTGTTTGATTAAGAGAAAAAGTCTTATAAATATCACAAAATAGTAAAAATCAGGTTATCGGACCAACAAAGGTCTTTAGGACTTCGTTTAGTTTTTAAATTCAAACTTTTATACGTAATATCATGAAATGCCGATATTTTTAGTTTTCCTTTTACATTATTTTTTTTTTAATTATTCTTAACTTTTTGAGCGATAAACTATTCAAAAATAATGAATTTCACATCATCGCAATGTGCTTGCATATAAAATCAGTAATTAAAACAATTGACATATTATTGTCAATTATAACATATATTTAATATATTAAATATATTTAAATACATTAAATATATTTAAATTATATTTAAATATAAATATTCTGAAATTATCTTCTGCATTAATGAAAAAATTTCATCGAAATTGGGATCGCTTAAAAAGTTGTTTACTTAATTTTTAAAATGGCAAAAATTTGTGCAAAAAATATACTGAGAAAACATTAAAATAATTATTTTTCATCAAATATCTTATTAAAATGCTATAAGCTCTTTTCAAATGAACATGTGTAATCCAGTATGTAACAAAATTTCAATTTTGGTGCTTCCAGTCTTCAATGGCCCATTACCTATTTCGAGTTTTGAAGGTCTCGTCACCATGTATGTAACCTAATACATTATATTATTTATAGAAAATAATAGAATTATATACCTTATCAAGTTAGACGGATTATTGACATATTTTCTTCAGTCTAATGGTGCTAAAAGTGTATTAGTAATTTTTATAATTATATATACAATAATTTTTATATTAATTAAATGAATATTCTTTGCTTTATGGAAGAGGATATTAATATCTTCTACACTTCCTGTTATTTTTTACAATTTATTGATTATTATTATTATTATTATTAGTGTATTACAATTTATCTTAATAAAAGTATATTTTAGTATGAAGGTTTAACCGCAGATGGCAGCACCAATTAATAGAAAATAAATCGGAAATATTTAAAAAAATGCATATTATCTTTTAAAATAATTTAATTTATTCATCAATTTCCTTCCTTAAATAAGAGTAAAAATTTTATTAATTTAATAACATCATTAAATAATAAAAATAAACATTATGACACGCACAATGTCTTTTTAATTTTATTTTTCAAACTGCTACAATAATTTGCCATGAAAATAAATGAGCGATTTTTTGCCTTTAGATTTAATTCGAAAACTCCATTGAGTAAATACTTAGAATTTTCTGAAAAAAATTAAAGAAGGTGATTCACTTTTTTATTTTTTTTAAATATTATAGTTATTATTATTATTATTATTTTGCAAGATATGCTTGCAAATGATGATCGCATTTTTTAAAATTTATTTTAATACTGCTTTCTTAAATTCATTGATAAGAGGATGTTTTTGTTCAGTCGTATTCGGACAATTTAATTTCAATTTCTATTAGGTTTTATTCCTAATAGATGGCAGCACGATAGCAGCTAATTATCTTTTTGAATCTAGCATCTTGTACCAAAAATTTAGCATCGACTTTTTGTATACCTTTTATATGGACTACCTGTCCTTTTTATCAAAAGAAAAAAATTATGACTGAATGTTTACATCAGAAATAGCGTGATTATTTACCACAGTTTCATAAATAATTTAGAGTACAAATAAAGTGATTCTTTCATCAGTTTATCCTCAATCCTTTAACCTATTAATATATATTAAAAATTTCTAAATATTTAAGTAATAAAAATGAAATAAAAAATTATCTTAGACCTTTCAGAAGTATTTTAAATACACATTGAGAGAAACTTATTTAAAAACTTATGTAAATACACTATTGAAATTTAAATGAACAGTTCATTCTAAGCGAGATCATATAATTACACAAATAATAAACTTATATACGAAATGATCTTAATTAATTTATAAAATGTTATTTATTGCAACAGCTTTGGCTGTTTGGATCACGTCTCTTGCTGTGTCTTCTCATTTCACTTCTTATCAGCGCTTAATTGTGCTTGTCGACATACAACGATATTGATTCGAATGTATAAGAATATAATTAAATATTTGTTCTTTTTCGGTCTTGTTTGAAATGTGTCAATATTCACCAGAGAATATTGATATTTTTTATGAAAACACACACAAATTCACTACAATTTAAATATTTTCTTTTTCTTTTGTGTTTTCTCTAGTTCAAAAAATATATAAAAAATAAATAAATAAAGTTTCAATACAACTGATTATGTCCAATTCAGCTCTGACAGTAGTAGGAAGTATCAAAATAATCATAATCATTTTAATAATAGTATTCTTTATACTAAACAAATATTAAGCATTATATAAATTGAACATCATCAAGTTAAGCATTATGTAATCAATAATGCTCAAATTGTGCATTTTGTAATTAACAATTTGAAAGAATTAAATTTCGTTGCTAATGTAAAATCATGATGATGAATATATAAAACAATCATTTCATAAATAATTATTATTTACTGATTATCTATTTCTAAAGGTTTTAGGAAACGAGCGTGTTTCTTCTGCATTATGAAAGAGCTTGAATAGAAGTATTTCTAAATATTCAGTTATCGAATTAGTTTTCGGAAGAAAGGCTTCTTTTAAATAATCACAAGATAAAATTTTATTTTTATGAATTGAAAGTATTGAAAATCCCATTGAAATGTATATATTTTTGTTTGGTCTGGTCTTAATTTAGAATTTTTTTTCTCTTGAAATATTTTATTTCCAATTTTCGGAATATAAGAATTTTTCATCCATTTGAAGATGCAGTATATAATCTGAATTTCGTTTCATTAGTAAATCAATCATCGCGAATTACATTACTTGATCAGATATCAAACTTCTGATTTCGCAAGAATCTCAAAAAAAAAATTAAAAACAAAAAATGTAATTTCTTTTCTGATTTTCTCTCTTTTTTTATATTAATTTTAGAGTCCTTTTATCTGAAAGCTGTGGTGATTTTTAAATTAGGGCACTTTTAATTAAAAATGAGATTTGTAAAAATTGAAAGAATTGTTGATATTATCACAACTAATGGTTTCTCTTGTTCTAACTTATTTATTAAAAAAATAGATGCAGTATCATTATTCAACTCAAAGATGCACTATAACCTGTTTCTTAATAAGTATATTCTTCCTTCCTAATGAAAATAATTGATTTGATTGTAACGAATTGATAACAAATAATTTTACTATTATATGATAATAACCATATATAACGGCATTGTCTTTTAATAAAATAAATCAGGTCACTTAAATATCATAATTGATTCTTGTCCAGATATTTACTTTTGTATAAACTGAAATTATATGAATTTTAACTACTGAAATCAATATCAAACACCAATTAAGAACATTTTGTTTTTCTGCTAAAAAACTCTGAATAGGCTCTAAATTTGTGGATGAAATGCTTCCAGTAAGATGGGTGGTTTTTTCTTCCCTAGTGGATAAGGTGAAGGATC
>JAPMOR010066770.1:16220-64645 GCA_026543865.1 Argiope aurantia | reverse complement strand
AAATTTGGTCGTCAATCTACATATCAGGTTTCATCCATGTATCTCAAAGCATTTCTGAGTTCAGCCTGATAGACATAACATCAAAAATGTATTTTTCAGACTCCAGGAACTCTGAAATATGAAGATTCATTAAATTTTGAAGTTGGAATTTTTTTTCTCTATACTTCAAGCACGAGAAAATAAATTACAATTTTCCTTTGATAAAGTTTCCATTCAAGAAATACTTAAATGATATACTTATGATAAATTTATCTAATGATAAATCTAATCATCTATATCAAATGATAATCATCTATGATAATCATCTAATACATATCTAATGATACATATCTAATGATAATCATCTAATGATAAATTTATTAATGCAATAAATACAATGATATACATTAAAAGGATATACTTATATACATCTAAAGATTCATTAAATTATCATTCGAATTTTTTTTTGGCGTTTACAATACTTCCTCTATACATCATATACGAGAAAATAAAAAAGTATTTCACGATTTTCCATTGAGAAAACTTCCATTCAAGAAATTCTTTAAATGATATACTTATTTACCTAAACTATCGACAGAATTTCATATAGTTTACATCCTCCACGCAGTTACAAGAAAAATTTACGCAATACTGGCGAAAACGATGAAAGATTATAAATGCTTCGAGTTACTATTGTGGAGGATAGTTATGAACAAGGATACAACCTGGGATCTTCTGGTTCGTAGCCAAGTAACAAAACCACAAGACAAAAATAACACTCGTGTCTCGTAGCTGTTATCGGCTTATAAGCTTTCACCACAGTACTCTACCTCCAGTGAGTCGGAGATGAGACGAACAATATGGCTTTTGAGTCTATGCCTGTACCCATTTGAGCATTTGAGTAGCGGCGAGCGTATGAGGGTGAATGGTTGCTGTTGCGTCAAGTGAGTCTGACGGCTTTGCGTTGCAACGTCAAATGAATCTGATGATGACTTTGGGTTGCTGTGGGTAGATGGCGCCACAACAGCCGCACGAAGGTTGAAGGTTCATCACCTGAGGTCGCCAATGTGGAGGATTGTTATGAGCGAGGATAGAACCTGGGACCTTGTGGTTCGCAGCCAAATAACAAGACCACAGGACAAAAATAATACTCGTGTCTCGTTACTGATATATGGCTTATAAGCTTTCATCATACTATAATTTATCAGCAGTGATTATTTGTTTACCACAACTAAATTTCTATCTTCGAATCACTATCTGCTCTGTTTTTAATACTCTCATATTGCTGTGATTTTAACTATGTTTGGTGCAACATAGTTAGCATCTTGACTTTTGGGGCCATGAAAAGAGAAAACAAAACAATCCAAATCTGCTTTATCTATAAGTGCATTTCATAAGTTGTTTGAATAAAGACATTTTAGAAACTCTTTGAATAGAGGCATCTCAGAATTTGTTGAATAGAGAAATCTCTCCTCTCATTGAATAGAGGTAGTTGAATAGAGGAACGTTCAGAATTGCCATAGACAATTCTGAACGTTCTTTCCTACTTTTAGAGTCCTACATGGTAAATTTGAAAGAATAATTGACAGTATATTGCCTCCTGATCAAATACATCCAGTAAATGAACATAATCTTTGTCATTTTTGTTAAACCGAATATAAAATACTGTAGCAAATTGCTGCTTGCTTAAGTTCTCGCCATTATAACAACTACGAACTACAAACAATATTATCTGTTCAATTGAATACATATTCATCTGATTTAGCAATTTTTCGATAAAATGATACAACTTCAAAAAAAACTGCAAACAGCTGAATAAGTATATACTATTAATAAAAAAGAATAAGTTTTTTGCCGCTTTATAAGACAGACTGTTTAACATAGAACTGCAGCATTTAGTACAAATAAAATATGAAGGATATGAATATACATCTTGGAGCATTTTTTTTTTCAAATTTTGGTTGAAATTTAAATTAATCAAATTTTAAATGATTTTTTTCCCTTAGCATTCAAAATTGTTAACAGAATAAAAATCCATCCTACATCATTTTAACTTTTAAAACATTATCCTTTAAGTGACATATATTTTAAGGTTTACACAACTTTCTCTTTACTTTTGCTATCAATAAATACCTTTATGGATTTTTGCAAATATATTTATTTTCTTGTCAACAAAGTATACAAAAAGCATGTAAATACCAAAACCTTCTGACTAGAGATTTTGCCTAGTTTCTTCTATTCAGATCTCTTTAAGACACACACACACAGACATTTTTGGAATAAGGTCTGTCTGTGAATTTGACAAGTTAAAAACATGCTGAGAAAGAGATATGAAATATGGTATATAGACTTTACATTTCAATTCTAGATTACATCCAAACTTTTAATAACTCATTTAGAGGAAGTCTGTGTGTCTAATTTCCCAATTACCAGTGAATTTGATATCCACATTAGTTAGATAAATAAAATTTGGTACACAGTACTGCATCTGAGTACCAAATTTTATTTATCTAACTAATGTGGATATCAAATTCACTGGTAATTGGGCAATTAGACACACAGACTTCCTCTAAATGAGTTATTAAAAGTTTGGAAGCAATCTAGAATTGAAATATAAAGTCTATATACCATATTTCAAACTCAGATTCGTATCAAAGTTTGAACCGAATTTATCATAAGCTTGATCATCTGTCTGTCTGCATTTTTATGTGCATGAAAATGCAAAGACTTAGTTAAATGAATTTTGGAATATGATCTTGTAGCAGCTATCATATCTGAATTTCAAATTTTTATTTTAACTAATGGGTGAAAAGATGTCAAAATACAAATTCGGTTTTCTTATATTTGTTTAGTAATTGCATGTCTTTCTAGCTGTTGAATGCTATTGGCGTGAGTTTAATAATATTCAAGCAGATTTATTAAAAAATATTCGAAAAAGTTTAGAAGAGACCACACATGCTGATTTTCCTAGTTTCTACAGGATTCAAATTTTGTTCTTGTTCCGTTAAACATTTAATCACATGATTAAATTATTATCGCATTTTATTGCTGAATGTTAAGGAAGAAAGATTATATTTATTTTCTTAGTAATTTACATCTGTACTGAGGAAGCGAAGCTCCAATACTGTGAAAAACAAAGCACAATTGAAAAATCGATTACATGCACAGTTATGATTACGATTTTTATGATTTACAGTTATGATCAACTCCATCTGGAAATTGCCTGTGCACAATCAAAATACTGTCATGAATCTATTGAAATAGCATCGTTTCAATGTCTGTTTTAATTCGATACTTAAAAATATGCCCTAGAGAAAATGATGAGCATCAAATTATGCGTAAGAGATTCAGTAGGAGTTAAACAAAACCACTAATTCTGGTGACAGCTGGTCTCCAAAAGCGCCTAAAAATATACCCTAGAGAGAATAATGGGCATCAAATTATGCGTAAGGGATTCAGTAGAAGTTAAACACAGCCACTAATTCTGGTGACTCCGTTGCTCGTCAAAGAGGCTAGTAATTTATAAAAAAAAGAAGAAGAAATTCAGCATTTACCTCTATGTCGGCGGCGTGGCTGTGAATTACGATTACTGTACCATCCTGAAAGAAAGTAAGAAAATCTTTAATATTAAACATTTTCTCGAAATCTCCGAAAAGCAACATACTTTGACCTTCCTAGTTTCGATAAATACTTTGAAGAAAGCCTTTTTTAATAAATTTTGTATTCCTATTTTGAATAGAAATCTTTTTATCAGATTTCAGATCATTGTTCCTTAACCCCTGAAGGCTGAGTATCGAATTGTTAATAAATTTAATATTCTTATTTTGAATGCAAATTATTTTATGAGATTTCAGATCATTGCTCCTTAACCCCTGAATGCTGAGTGTCCCTTTTAAGCAGCATAGTTAGCTTTTATCTTTTAAAATATCATGAAAATATGTTTCAGGCTCTAATACCTATTGTTTCCAGTGAGATGCATATTACTACAATCTGATATCGCATCTTCTTTCCAAGAACTTGTCCATTCTAATCAGTTTGGAATGGATGTGAATAAAAAGGGAAATCTGGAGAAGTAATTTATTTTGAAATAGTAAAGAGTAGAAAATGCGAGAAGATTTTAGATAAAATTTAGAAAGGTGGAGTTATCTTTACAGCATACAGTTCTACGAACTTCAACAGAAAAATTATTACTGAAATAGCCTTTCACATCATCATTTTTTGTTGTTGTTGATTAGCCTTTTTCTTTTCTGCACAGAATACCTACGAACTTGAAATATGTATCCCAGAGTTTAGTAAGTATATGTGATTCCCTGTCAGTTGAGTAAGTATATGTGATTCCTGTCATTTGAATAAGTATATGTGATTCCTGTCCTTTGAATAAGTATATGTGATTCCTGTCATTTGAGTAAGTATATGTGATTCCTGTCATTTGAGTAAGTATATGTGATTCCTGTCATTTGAGTAAGTATATGTGATTCCTGTCACTTGAATAAGTATATGTGATTACTGTCATTTGAATCAGTATATGTGATTACTGTCATTTGAATCAGTATATGTAATTCCTGTCATTAGAGTAAGTATATGTGATTCCTGTCAGTTGAGTAAGTATATGTGATTCCTGTCAGTAGAGTAAGTATATGTAATCTCCTGTCAATTGAATAGGTATATGTGATTCCTATCAGTTAAGTAAGTATATGTGGAAAGATTTATTAAAAAAATAATGGTGAAGTTTACATGCAGTACACAAAATAATACTGCAACATCTATACCCAATGCAATACAACTAAAAAAAATTAGTGTTTGGTGGGAGAAGGGAAAAGAGTAAACATCGAGTTTTATGAAGCATATTCCAAACGTGAGCAAACCTATTTGCAACATGGCAACACGATATCTACTTTTAAAAAATCAATGTTTTCCCGCTTATGATTATATGCCCTTATTACATTGTTTGTATATTTCAGAGTTCTATATTTTGTTCTGTAATTCTGAAGCTGAATTTGCTACTTAAAAAATTGCGGTATTTAAATCTATATCTCTGTTTATAGTTTTTTTCTCGATTGAAGTTTAGCCTGGAGGATTGGCAACAAGTTTTCCGTAATGGTTAAGTAGGCTTCGAATAAAAATGTGATTTCTTAAAACATTTTTTTTGTATGATTTAGTCAACCAAAGAATAATTAAAAAAACATTTTTTAATCGCTTTTTAAGAAGTAAGATTCTTAAGAGTTAAAATGAACACAAACATCGAGATAATTGCCCCTATGCATAGAAAATTATAAAAATTATAAAAAATCAGTAAAATCTTCTGTAATGGCAATGAAAAACATTGACTTTTTGAAGGAATAAAATGAAAAGGGTGAAAGTATTAATTATAAAATTCAGTATTTAGTTATGTTAATCGGAATAAAAAATAATAGTAAAGAAATAAGACTTATTTTCAGTTTTAAAATAAATATCTATTGAAGGTTGATAATGCATGAAACATATAAATTACAAAGAGAGAAGTTCTAAAATAAATCAGTGCAATTAAACAGAACTTGTTTTCAGTTTAGTTTAATCTTATAAATAGATAGCATTTATTATTATACAAAAATAAAACTTACTTGAACGTGGAAATGATTGAGGACCTGGGTTTGATTGACCTGTTAAAAGCAATTCAATTATTTTCAAAAAAAATAATTTTAGCTTTATCCAAATGTATAAGGAATAAAAAATTTTATTAATCAGTTAAGAAATTTGTTTGCAATTATTCTAGTTCATTTATTATCTTATTTTTATTATAAAATGCATAAAAAATATAAAAAAATTAAAAAATCATTATGAAATAAGATTATGATTATTCTAGTTCATATATTATCTTAATACATGTAGGGAAAAAGTGAATTGTATTCGTTTTAAAATTGAAACCAAACAAAACAAACATGTAAGAATTAATAAAATAGAACAAATTTTATTTTTCCTTCTTCAATTCGTTTGCTTATATTGGATTGGTAATTAAGTGATTGAGGATTTTATATAAGAAGAGAATTCGAAACTTTTAATTAAAAATATAAAATTAATACATTTGAAATTTTTATTTGAATATGAAAAACTAAGTTAATTTTGTCGAACAGCTTCAGTCATGCCGTCTTTCAGTCTGTGCCATACCGCCATCATCGTAAAATTTCTGATTTTTTTTTTTTAGTAAATAAAGGAATTAAATGAGATTTTACATTGTCAGTGTCATTAAAATTTTTACTACTTAATGAGTTCTGCAATGAACCAAATAAATGGAAATCTAGCGGGGCTCTCAGAAATAACATGGTGGATATGACAACACATTCCAACCTATTTCCAATAATTTTCGATGACCTGAAATGCTCATTTCGAAATAAAACTTAGAAAAATATCTACTTAAATACAGAAATGTACTTTATGTAAATAAATATCGGTATTTAAGGTGACCCAATTTTTATTCCATATTTATTATAAAAGCCAAATTCAATGTTGGTGTGTGAAGAAAATTTAATCTTTTTTTTTTTTTCATCTATCGTAATCACGCCGTGCAGTCCGGTGCTTTATGAAAGCATAAATATTCTTTTTATGGGTAATAGTCCATAATAGTTCACACCAGGCACCTTGGAATAGCTTAGATATTTATCTTTGTGTAGATATATAATGCCAGGTAAACTTGTTTTACATAAATATCAAATTCCTTTTTTCGGGGTGGAAAACTGAATCGTTAAAGAAATAAGTCACATTTCAGAAAGGGAAATATATGCTGATAAAAGATGTCAATTCACATAATCTTGAAATTAAAGAATTATATATTAATGCATTAATATAATAATAAATACAAATATATCATTAATATTATTCAAAGTTTAAATTTGATTTAGTTTGTCAAAACTATTGACCATTTTTTGGATCTCTTGTAGTTTGTGTTATTTTGTCTGGATAACTAAATTTAATATCTTTAAACATGTAGAACATACAGGAAACGTATGCATTTTGAAGCTAAAAATGAAAAATTGTAGACAAATATATTTTTGCAGCTAGTTTTATTTTATTCCATTATAATCGTTAGCCTTTTTAACTCTAAAATGCTCACCTGAATATGCAAATGCCTGTGCGCCGCTAGCTGGATCTGTTAAAAAACAATAATGTTTTTTTAGAAAAGACATTTTTAACTACATTGTAGTCATATAATAATAATAAATAATAATAAAATAACAATGGTTGTGATTATTCCAGTTTAAATTAGCTTTAACCATGTAGAATATGCATGAAATACACACGATTTAAAGCTAAAGATAAGGAATCGGTATAAATCAGCAAATCCTTTCAATGTATTTCATTTTTTCTGTTATAAATTTTGGGAATTTTTAGTTGTAATGAAAAATTTATTAGAATCTGCCAAAGCTTGAGTATCGTTTAATGAGCCTGCTCAATGAAAAAATAAAATGAGTATTTATTTTTTAAAAGGGATTGGTAATAATATTTTAACTCTATCGATTTCTCACATAATTATAAGAATAAAAATTTATAAAAAAATAACTGCGGAAACGGACCGTTTTATATCAAATTGGTTTGTATGAAATATATTGGAAGCATATATTTTAAGTTTTGAGTTATAAAGGTAAAAATAAGATTATTTTTTTATCTTATCCATTTAGTAATGCAATCCTCATATTAGTCTTCAGTAATCCTCATGCAATTAACAGGATACAGCCGTATACGTGCAACAAGGAGACAAGCGTATCTGAGCTGAAGTGTCATCGACAAGTTGGCTAAAAGTCTTATCATTATAAAATAAATCAGTAAATTTATTATTTCATTTAAAATATAAAATACTCTTCTAATAAATAAAATTTTAATACTTTTTTGCTTCTACAAATTTACTTCGTCATTCTACAAATATTTAAATTTCTTTATTGATCTTCCATCATTATATACTCTGTGTCAGTGATCTTCCACAAAGAAAACAAGCCAACATTCAATAGAATTGTCTTCGTTCATTACAATATTTCGATACATCTGCTATAAATGTAAACTAAAAATGTTTAACGATATAAGTGCAAGACAATTTATTCTTCTTAAGTTTACAATATAACCTCGCATGGGTAAATAATTGTCAATTGCAGAATATGGAAAGTCTGTGGTTGTTGTTTGAATGGTTTAAGGTATCCGAACATGTTCGGAGCACTTTTTTAGAAAAACATGGTGCAGACATACTTTAACTATATTTCTGGGTTTAAGACTATTCGAAATTAGTAATAGGATGTCAATATTTGAAATAAACATTAAAACTTTTTGAAAATCGGCATTTAATAGCAGAAATTTAAGTAAATTCTTTTAAAAACTTCAGATTGATTACACCAAAAACTATTATCCTCAAACGAGCAAAACTGATACCAAAATAAACTACATAGTTTTGTCTAGGAAGTAAACTACAATCTTACGGTTATAATAATAAATAAAAATTTTAGAATCAGTCGAAGAATTTATCTTGAAATTTTTAGTAGATTTATGATGTTATTATTCAGACAATAGGCTGTAAATTAAAAAGTATTTTCTCAATCTAAATTCTTTTAGTTAATTCCCTAGAAAATCATGTAAACACAAATTCCACAAATTTCATATTAATATGATAATTATATTTTTCATTATTTGATCTGAAGTGAGCAAAAAAATAAGAAAAAAAATCAGTTTTGAGAAAAATGAATTTAAAGTAAACACTAATGTGTTTTAACAATAAATTATGTATGTACATAATTAAAATCCACCTCATTTATAGGCTTTATTTTCTTCCTCCTCAGCATTTAATAATTTCATTTTTTTAATCAATTTATCTTTTTTCTGGCAATTTTTGTGTTTGGCAGTGAATGCCGCCTAGATTCGTATATTCTGTTTTTGTCGAGCTCAACACTCTTATACACTCCAATAATCTTAAGAACATTTAGTAATCCTATAAACTCTTCATTAAAATATATTACTGACATAAATGACCCTAATCTAAGGGTTCGGAGCTCAACAAAGATGTCTTTAGGTACAAATTTCCACAAAACACCGTTAAAACTCTCACTGGCATTTTTCATTTTGCAGCGAAAAAGTGTTCCGTATTTAAAACTAAATTTGTGTTTATACAAATTGTTAACATGTTTTTGGCCCTTTAAATTGGTTCTTCCGGCTATTTAAATGTCCACTTCCGGCTTACCGATCATTACGAAAATATTAATATCTTGACCTCTAATTAACGTAGAGATAAAAGTAAATCTGTTTTGGATAGCTCAAAGACTGGTTTATCCAATTTTTAAAATTTTTAAAATGTCATTTTTGGCAAAAGTCGATCTTTTCAACGTGTTTGAATACCTTAACTCGTTGATTGCCGTATCACTCACATTCGCGTGACAGCAAAAGTTCTCAATCAATTCAGAATTTAATGCGAGTAGAACAAGCCAATGTTTAGTTTAAATCTCCTGGTTTTAACAGGTTGCTCAGCCCGTGAATCACCTGCGATTCATACGCACTATCTAATTAGATATTTTCTTCCTCTCTACGATTAAAATAGAACATATAAGTAATAATCTTCTTCGATAATGGTACAAATCAAAGGCATCGATCATGGAAAAAAATAGTTTAAGAAAGAGATGAGAAATAAATGAGAAACCAATGAGAAATAAATATTGTTACGAATCCGTAATGCTGCTTCCTAGCATAGTTGGTTCCATCATTGGAAAGAATGTTTTACAGTCATCTCTATGGGACAGAGTCTGGGCGTCGTGTCGGGGATCCCGGAGCTTGGCGACAAACTTGGCGACCATTTGGCGACTTGGCGACAAATTTGGCGACTTTGGCGCCAAAATAGATTATACCCAAAACTTCGAGAATTTTCCCGATCCACCCAGTAGGAACCGAGATACGCCTAGAACGTTCCTGATTGGTTGAGAGGCTTCTAGCCCCGCCTCCTGAGACCTATAAAAGGGACTGCAGTTGCCAGAGAAGTCAAGTCAGTAATCCGAGTCAGAGCCGGAGAAGAAAAAGACGGAGTAGTCGGAAGCGACTGAGTCAAGCTCGTGCTGAACTGAGCTGTGAGCTACTGTCTGCAGTAGATTCTGGTTGTATGCTGCTGTGTATGCTGTTGTATGCTACACGTCTCGGGTGAAGATAATCGTCTTCTGTGCTGTATATAGTTGTCGCTTTTGTGCTGTCCTGTGTGTGTCTTCGTGTAAATAAACGTCGTTATTTCTTTTTCCATTGCCGTCTGATTATTGAGCGTTCTCCACACCATATAACTTCCACTATCCAAACGACCCCCGGTGAAAATTTCGTAACAATATACAACGTTTCATCAAAATTGCTCCAAATGGTAGGGAGTGCCATATAAGCACATAAGCGCAATCCCTGGTTTTATGCTTGCATATTTAAAGCTTACAATTAATATTTTATGTAAGAGAGTATCCGCAATTATTTGAATTTTTAAATCAATGGTAGCCTATTGCTGCTTAAAATCTTCAGGGATAAGCTTACATTTTTAATATATTTTCATTTGTTTTCTTAGAGTTATTTGAAACAAGACAATTTTTTTCTTTTAAGAACTGTCCAAGTGATTATGCAAAATTCCTATGAATTTATTCCGTAGATAGGAAGGAAATTTTAAATTCCATTCTTAATTTTCTGTAGTTATATACTATTTTTATAGTATAAAGTTTTCACGAATAAAAAATTTTCAGAAAATTAAGAACTTCTTTCATCCATATTGTTAAGAGCAGGGTTAGCAAGAAATAAGTTACCCACTTCAGAGGGCTCTAAAATGTGTTCTATTGATCCAAATTAGATATAATTTGAACTACAAATTATTGAGATGATGCGCTTTACATTTATTAAATAAAAAATAGTACAAAATTCTTCGTTAGGTGACGTTGTAATACACTTAGATAATAATAATGGTTTATAATTGTTAATAAAATAAACTTAAATTCATTTTCAACAATATGCTATAATCGGAGAACCATATTTTTTTATAGATGACCAGAGTGAGTCTGCCGGAATATTAAGAAAATGTCGCCGAATATTGTCCTTCAGTTCTGGTAGAGATGATGGTCTTTGACGTTAGCTATTTTCTTTCAAATAAAATAAATAAAAGTCGGAAAGTCGCAAATAAAAAAGTGCAACGTCGCAATAAATAAAAGTCCAAAAGTCGCAAGAAGTGGCGTCCGGCGAGCTAGGAGGTCATTCTATTAGGAAACGACGGCTAATAATTCTGTGAAATACTGTATTAAAAATCGATTTACGCGGTGATTAAATATGAGGTGGTGGAACATCCTGCATGAAAATGATGTCTTGAAGGCAACCTCGTTGTAGAAGAGTTGTGATTACAAAATAACTCAGCATATTATGGCACCATTGTCCTGTGACGGAACAGGCTTGGATTCCTTTTGAAGTTAACTCTTCATAGAATTACGGTCCAATGATAAAGGTAGCAGTAAAACTACAACATACTGTCCCTTTTTCAGGAAGCAAGGGTTGTTCTTGGATAACGCGAGGGTTTTCATCTGAACAAATTCGGCAGTTGTGGGTGTTAACTTGTACATTGAGGAAAAAGGGGGCCTCATCACGCCACAGAATGTTCCATGGCCGAATTGTGTTAATCCCCATTCGAGCAAAGAACTGAAGTGCAAAAGTTTTATGGACCTCTAAGTCACCGTCCTGCAACAGGTGCACAGACTTGATTTTGTATGGTTAAAATGCAAAATCTGACGGCATATCCAGACAGGAAACAACTGGCAAACTCACACTATTATGCGGCGACTGACTGCTGGCTTCAACGAGCACGGTCGCAACATTTTCAACGCTGGAAGAGGTTTTTTTTTTTTTTTTTTTTTCGTCTTCAGTTGCCCAGTTTTTTCAAATTTCCGCATCATCTTGCGTAGGGCACCTGGAGACGTTGGACCTCTTCGTATCTGCTTCATACGACGAAATTCCTTTAGAGCTGCAATGGAGTTTAGTTGGTTCTGGTAGAACAATTTCACCAGTAGCGCTTTTTCTTCCAACGTAGACAGGACGAACAGAAAAGAAACTAATGTTCGTGCAGAATCCACCTTCTTTTTTATCCAAAGAAAAATGGTAATAGATATGGGCTGTAACCCAAATTTAGTTTAACATTTTCAATATATGCAAATAAATGCCATTTATGTTACAGCGTCATCTATTGGTGTGTTTTGTACTATTTTTTAAATTAATAAATGTAAAGTGCATCATCTGAATAATCTGCAGTTCAAATTTTATCTTATTTGGACCCATAGAACGTATTTTAGAGCCCCTGAAGTGGGTAGCTTATTTCTTGCTAACCCTGTACTTCTAGAAATTTAAAGAACATCTCACCTCCAGAAGTGTCATCACCCCATGGCAGATCGCTTTTTACATCTAAAAAAAGTAAAAAATATCAAGCAATTCTAATTTTTTAACTCGCATTTTATTGCACTAAGTAGAAGCATAATATAATAAATCATTTCATTTCTTATATTATCGAGAGCAATCATAAATTTTTGTATGAAAAAAGTAATCAGTGATGAATTAGAAACGATAGACATTGTATACACATATGAAAGTAAAGTGCAAAAGGAAAAATAAAACATTTCTGAAGCATATCTATTTGTCTGTTTACACTCGATATTGCAACAAATATTAGGAATAAAATTTGGTGTAATTTCTTCAATCAAGCAGTTACAGATTGTGTTGTCTTGATGTTAAGGTCTGGTTTAGGGGGTAGGAAGTTTCTAAGTTCAAATCCATTTATAAGAATCATCGTGTTTGAGGCCCAGTGCAAAGTCGAAGATGAAACTTTCTCCAACTGTATGATATGACAATTCGGAGAGGGCATGCAATTTCATGTGTTAATCTCACACACACATACACTCCTTATATCTCTGGCTAAATTAACCCTTAACTCAGGAGGTTAAATTTTAAGACTTAACTGGGGAGGTGCGGTCTAGGAGACCGCATTTCATTTAAACTGAAATTAAATTTTCTAACGAATGTATTAGTATGAAAAACTGCCAATATATTTTGAAGATATTTTTTCTTGATATATAGATATGTTTTAAAATATTTTCAAAATATATTATAATTAAAAACAGTAAATGCATTGGAACATACTTTTTCTTCTCAAATTACACGTTACAATAAATAATATTCTTGAAAAAACATATTACATTTTACTTTTTATATCATATTTATTTTTGCATCTTGTGAAGGTATATAAAAGACAATATTATGTAAAATTCACCAATTATATGAAAAGTAAAAAAAAATTGACAATGGGCACAATTGGCCCTTTTTATCGGCTTGTGTCACTTTCATAGCACGGTTTTCTAGGGCATTTTAAGCATACCTATTAAGAACTAGTATAAAAATCAACCTATAAATTCTGTATATATATCTCTTGGTATATTAAGTAACCAATCTAAAGTAAGAAATAGTTAGAAAACGAAACTAAAATGAAAACGAAAGCGAAACAGTTTCGAAATAGCAACAAAAACTTTGTGTCTTGGTATATTAATATATTTTATAAACTTTTCAAAATACATTATCACTAGAAAAATTAATTATGTCTGAACATACATATCAGATTCAGCTGAATGCAACCTTCAATCGAAAAACACTTCGTACAATTATCCTTATCACCAAAATCACTTTCTGCTTCATTTAAAAGTGTCTGGAGCATTGCTTCATAATAGGATCAGAAAATTGGATGTATTTCGGGACCCAAGTTTCAGCGCCACATGCTAATCCTTGTTTATCACTGGGACACTAACAGGGAGGTGCGGTCTTAGAGACCGCGCTCAAAGAAATAACTGAATTATTTTAAAAAGCATCCTCTGAAATCGGTTGAAAAAGTTCACGTGTATTGAAGGTCACAAGGCAGGAAGCTACAGGGTCAATCCATTCAATTAAGCTAAAAGTATAATAGGGGTGACCGAAAATCCATCGCTAGCGGTTTCACAGACCGCACGTCCCCAGTAAAGAGTGAGCCAAATTTACCATAGAAATATTAAAATTTCATTATTCACAAAAAGATGAAATACAGTTCTCTGTAAAATAAGAGCTGTTCACCGAAATTGAAGAGTTTGCTGTAAAAAGGAGGTAGCTCCAATTATTCAAATATGAGGAAAGCCGTAAAAAACGTTTGAAAATTCTAAATTTCAAGTTATGTGGAGATTTTTCTTTTGATCAATCTTCTTAATTGTTCCTACATATTATGATAGTTTTTTCACTCAAAAATATATTTTCTGGATGACGTGGCACTTGTTGGAATGTTGGAGCTACCTCTTTCTTGCAACCAAACAGATAGTCTGTCTACTTCTATAAAAATATTTCATATTAAAAATGCATTTTACTATAATATTATTTTATTTAAATTAAACTAACAAAATATAAAACAACTTAGCTTTATATATATATATATTCCCATTACTCATCACACTCCCCTCCTGTAACGTCGGGCTCATCTGCTGTGTCTTCGAGTTGTGGGCCATCGTAGAACTACCTATCATTTTGTGAGACGTGTTTGTGAGCTAGTTCCATTACATCTTTATATTTTGGGCTCTTAAGTGTAAGGGAGTGGGTGTAAGATAGCAGAATCTTGTTTAACATTAACGGAGTAATGTTTTGGATGTTGAATATTCTTACTGGCTTGTTACAGAGTGGTCCAAAATTGCCTCTACATAATATGTTTCCTGTATTAATTTGGGATTTTTCATAAGAAAAATCTCTATGTTTTGCTATAAAATACTTTTGTTACCATTAGAAATTATGTAAAGAATTTTCAGCAAGAAACCTTTTAATTGGTCAACGAAGTTGAAAATCATTCCTTGGGTAACTTTAATAACAACAAACTTTTCACTCATCTTTTCTATGATACCAGAATACTCATACGGTAGAAAAACTCTTTCTACTTTCCTTGTACGTTTTTCGATGTTTCTGAAGGCTGGATCGGGGGGGGGGGGGAAATGGCGGTAGCACCAGGAGGCTACCTCTATATTGCAACAACCTAATGAGACAGACCGCTCCATCGCTTGAGTAACGCAATAATTAACGACTGGAGCTATATTTTTCTGGCACCAAACGAACAAGTTTTTTTTTATTTTACAACATGATAGTTGAAGTTACATCCTTTTTGCAGCAAACTCTTCAATTCTTAATAACTTATTTAAATGTAACGATTTCAAATATTCTATTTATAGTAAAATTTGGATGAAGAAACTTCTTGAAAACAGATTTTTTTAATTCGTAATTATATCTCTTATTTTAATTCCATTTATTTGCTTTTCTTCCAGTTTCAAACATTAAACATTATTTACTATAACATTATTTAAGCAAAAAATCAAACTAAAATAAAATATCAGAAAAATTTAACCATGCTATCTCACCACTTCAGGTAAAAAAATATAAAAATGACTGTAAAAAAGAATAATAAACTGTTACATTCTATTACTAAATACATAATTTCTAGAAATAATGTCACAACACTGATTGACATAAATAAATGTAAATTTCCTATTATAATTTCTACAATATTCTTTGACGTTGTCTAATGCAGAATTTTCAATGTTGTTTTCACAATATTGTACAATATTAGTCTTTTAAGGAAACATTATTCTAGTTAATACTTTGAAATAAAATTTTAAATTAAATGAATGACTAAACATTTTGTTCCTGAATTTTAATTTATCAATGCTTTTGAAAGTTTTCCGCGTCTTTCGAATATTATAATATATTGAGCAATATGGTTTATACAGTATTCGATATTCCACGTTATACACAGTATTGATGAATATTTTTCAAAAATTATACAATATTCTGTTGTTACTGGGGTTTAGAGATATATGATTTTATTACAATTTTTGCTATTGTCTCATCCTTTATCTGATTTCATGAGCTCTTTATCTAAAGCAAGCAGTACGGAAACTTCGAAGATTATTTTCATAATTGTTTGCTTTTTAAGACGGTGAAGATATTTTCTATTAAATGAGGGATTGAAATGAAATGAAATTAGGTTCCAGGCTGATAAGGAAGGTTGTATCGAATACGAAAGGTCAGTAGAGACACCAAAGACAAAAAAAAAATTGTTGACAAAATTCAGGGAAAGCTAAGAATAGAACATAACAGATAACATTTTAAATCTTCAAATTTTTAAGGGGTCTCTTCTTCTGATAATTGATCTTAATAATAATTTATCAAAGTAATGGTAATTTTTAAATTAAATTCGAATAATTGTAAATAGAATTTAAGACAAAAATGACTAAAGAACGACTACAGAAAAGATTTTTTTTCAGAAATTTTTGTTGGATTTCTGTGGGTTCTGCTTCCACATTTCTGTAGGTTTTCACATTGCCAATAGGTACCAAAAAGACTACTAATATAACTAATGCAATGAGGTTACCACAATTAAAGAAAAATTGTTATATCTCAGCCATATATCTCAGCAGTCATCTTCTCTTTGACATTTTTGATTTCGCATCTATTTGGTAATGTGAGGATTTGCCGATTAGTTTACTTCAATTAAAGGGAATTTTTGATATGATGCATGTACTTTAATTGAAAAATTACTGATGAGAAATTCTTTTCGAAAAGGATGTAGCCTTTCAGATATGTTCATAAGAAAAATCAGTATATGTTCAAAAATGCTATTTTTTATAATATTTAAAATGGATAACAAAGATTGATATAATATATATTAGATTCCTATGAATTAACATCATACATTTATCCACTTAATCATTTTAAAATTATCCATTTAAAACTTTCTTTCACTCAAAGGAGCCGCAAAATTCTTTTGAAAAAATAATTGCCTTTGGGAATCATCTTGTTCACAAATAGTACTAGCTTTCCTGGAAACAGTTTTCATGAATTGCATTTATTTAAAATTTAATTTCTTTATTTGATAATATTGAAAAATACGAATTTAATTTTTCTATTATAATTTACTGCGCATCTTAAAAAGGGAATGGAGTAAATATCCGATGAAAGGATTTATAATATTTTAATTTTAATACTGACAAAAATACGAGATTGAATTGTTTCATGGAACCGAGAATTTAATTTGAATTTTATCAGAAAAATAAAAACATTGTGACTGATTGCGTATAAAATAATTTTTTTAAAAATTTATTAAAATTGAGGAGAATAATGCGAAAAGGAAATTAATGCAAAATGCAAAAGACAATTTTTCTGGTTTTCATGATATTATGTAAATCATTTCAGTGAGGTAATATTTTTGAAAGATATAGTTTCAAAACCCCAAAAGCTTGCTTTATTTTTAATTAAATTATTTTATTTCACTTTTTAGAAATAGAAAATTTGGCACTGACTTCTTTAAAACTTAAAGGGCACGTTTTCAAAAGTTGGTCAAGATCGAATAAATACTGTATGCAAATTTATATAAAAGAACATAGAATTATTCCTGTTTATGAAGTATATCGGTCCTTATATAGCTAATAATATCGATCCTTATATATTAATTATCACAACTTACCAGGTATAGTGAAAAGAGCTACAAAAAGAATTGTAAACCACATCATTATGGTTGTAGAGGAATTCATCATTAATGAGAGTAAAGTATCATTCCTAGCGTTTCCTTTTATAGCAACTTCTACTCTTGTTTCGCAGTTTTATTTTTCATATTCGCTTCTTTTCCTCAAATTTCTATATTTAAGAATTTTACTTAATGCAAACTGAATACATTCACCTGTTTCATAATTACATATTATTCTCCCGATTTCCCACCTGTTAATCCTAAATGCGTACATTTCTTTATATCGATTACGGACATCTTTTAATAAAGACGGATGTCTCGAAGGTTATCGTGTATATTATCCACACGAGCAATTACCCTGAACTAGATACATTCCAGGAAAGGCATGCATATCTATTATATGGATGTTCTCAATATCATAAAAGTTGTAATAATTAATTAGTGTCTAAGAATATTGAAACCATCTCTAGCTTCATTATCCATGCCTCCAAATAGAATATCCCTTAATTGTTTTGTCTTTTAATCAACAAAACCATAGATGCATAATGTATGAAAAACTTGTTTTAAATATTTAATTTATATTTCATCTTTTTTAACTTTTATATATGTTGTGTAAATGAGATTTATTGCAATCAATATTAAAATATATGATAAGTATCAATCACAAATTAGTGAATATAATAGCTTAACGTTTTGGTTTCAATATTTCTACATCTGAAATTTTAACTACTAGTAGAGTTTCGACACTCTAATTTAACTGAATTTGATTTTTTTTTCTTTTAGCTCAGGATTAGTTATAGAACGAGTAATTATATTTTTAATAAATTATATAAAGTTTTTGAAATAAATTGTTATTGTACATTTTAAAATACATTTTATAATAATTTTTTTAAAATCAAATTAATATTTTAGTATCCATCTAAATGCTGAAATGCCAATATTTTCCTGCGTCCAAACTTGATTGAATTGTTTCTTGACTTCAATTCACAAATGTCACTGGATTGGACCTTTCATTTACATCTGACAAGTAAGTTTGTTTGTTGTACATGGAATTAATTTCAGAACCTAATAATCATATTTTAAAGGAATTATTTAAAATTTTATTTAATTTTAAAATACATTTTCATAGTAATGTCGAAACTATCTCTAATTTCTATCACCTAATTTCATAATTTGTTTCTTCTAACTGATTAGTGCGTAGCTGTTTTCTCTTTCAATCTACAAAATTATCAATGCATAATATATGCAAGCCTTATTCAAATATCTAATACATATTTCAAACTTCTTATTATTTATATGTGCTGTGTAAATAAGTTTTATTGCAATCACTATTAAAATGTATGGTAAGAATCTTTCTCAAAGTTAATAGTTTAACGCTTTGACTTGAATGTTTCAACATCTGAATCTTAACTAAAAAAAAAAATCGACAATTTAAAAATCGACATTCTGAACTATTTTGATTTTTCTTTTGCACAATATTAGTTATAGAGCTGGTAATTATTTTTAATAAATTATTTGTTGTTGTTGTTTCCAATGGCACTTGCCATAGGCATTGCTGATTTGAAATCAACGATTTTAAGCCGAAAGGGAACGTCTCCTATTTTAGTAGCGCCAACGAGGGCCAAGAGTACGATTTTGCTACTCACGCATCACATTCGCTTGCACAGCCCCTTTTTAAAGAGGGGCACATTCACACATTTCACAGATAGAACAAATGAAGGACAACCATGCCCGAACCGGGACTCGAACCCGGGAAGCCCAGATCACGGGGAAGACGCGCTATCCCTATGCCAGGACGCCGGCAATAAATTATTTAAAGTTATTATAGTTTTTAAAACAAATTTTTATTGCAAATTTTGAAATACATTTTATAATAGATTGCTAAAGGTTAAATTAATATTTGAATGTCCACCTCATTTCTGAAATGCTTATTTTTTCTTGCTTCTAAACTTGATTGAATTATTTCTAGACTTCAATTAACTACCATCACTATATTGGGCCTTCCATTAGCATTTCACTAGCAGATTTGTTGGTTTTACATGGGATTATTTTCAGAACGAGTTAACATATTTTGAAGAAATTATTTAAAGTTGTATTAAATTTTAAAATACATATTCCTAATAATATTGGACTCATCTTTAACTTCGTAATCTGTGTCTCCTAATTGATTACCCCTTAATTCGTTTGTCATTTAGTCAACAAAACCGAAAATTCATAATATATGTAAGTCTTATTTAAGTATTTAATTCATATTTCAACTTTCTCATTATTTATATATGCTGAGTAAATGAGTTTTATTGCAATCAATAATAAAAGACATGATAAGTATCTTTCATAAAGTAATGCATTTAATAGTTTAACGCTTTGGTTTTAATATTTCAACAGCTGAATTTTAACTACTTGTTAACTACTTCGAGGCTCTAATTTAACTGAATTTGATTTTCTTCTTTTGGCCCAAGATTAGTTATAGAACGAGTAATTATCTTTTAAATAAATTAATTAAGGTTATTATAGTTTTTGAAATAAATTTTTTAATATATTGCTAAAGGTAAAATTAATATATTAATGTCCAATTACTTTTACTTTGTGTATTTAACACTTTAGAAATATTTTCTATAATTTAGAATTTTATGTATGACTTTCTGCTCTCAAGTATGACTTCTCTTCGAAATTAATTAGACTTTGGATACAAAGTAGCAGCGTACAATCAAGAGAAGTGATAAAATACTGTTTGACAATGGATTTTAAAACCCTCCGCGTTTTTGCGCATGCGTTAGGATGGGTTTAATTCGGCAAAATAGGGGTGAGAGGAAAGATGAAAGGAGGAGATGTTTACATTTATCAATGTCGGAGAGATTCAAATTTTTTAAAAGCTAATGCAACAATAAATTTCATGTTTCATTCACTGAAAGGACATCCCACATCACTATCTGAAGAATTATAGGTTATATTGAGAGAAGGTTATAGGTTATATTGGTTATTTGAATTATAGGTTATATTGAGAGAAGGTTATAGGTTATATTGGTTATTTGAATTATAGGTTATATTGAGAGAAGGTTATAGGTTATATTGGTTATTTGAATTATAGGTTATATTGAGAGAAGGTTATAGGTTATATTGGTTATTTGAATTATAGGTTATATTGAGAGAAGGTTATAGGTTATATTGGTTATTTGAATTATAGGTTATATTGAGGTTATATCGCAGAGAAGAAAGGCATATCGTAATAAAAAATGTCTTACAGTATTTTCATAATTATAATGATTTTTAAAATGAAATTGAAAAAGAAGAAAAGGGACTACCCAATTCAAATCTGAACAAATTTATAGTAAATTTTCTAAAATTTTTTTACCCAGAAATCTATCCACATTCAGAAGAATTCGGTACAGTTATCGAAGGTTATGATAACACTAATGTCGATAATTAAAAAGAATTATCTTTCGAACCAAAATTAGAATTAGTGATAAATAAAAAAAATTTCAACGAACCAAAATATGATGCAGAAATCAGCTGTATCCAAAACATCCGACGAGCAATCGATTTATTTGAAGATGAGGGATTTAGAGGTAAATATCTGGAAAAAGTATATCGCGCATTGCTAACAGTACCACCAACTAGCGTAGATGCCGAAAGAGCAGTTTCGACAACTGGTAATTTTTGCACAAAATTACTTTTCAGCCTTAATGACAGTACAATTGATGCATTATGTTTTTTAAGATTACATTTCAAAAATTTGTAATAGTACCACAGACTGAATAGTGATATTTACACTTTTTTTGTGATATAAATAAATAAGATGTTCCTTCACTTTTTGGTGATTCTTAATATACTGTTATAATTTATAAGTTACAAATTATTTGTTGTGATATTTACACTCTTTAATAAAACTGGCAAATAAAACAAAGAAACACCTGTGTTTTCTTTCTTTTTCTAAAATTTCTAATACCGGTATTAAAACCGGTATCCCGGTATTAAGATCTAAAAAATACCGAATAATGGTATTGAACTTTTGGTCAGATATTGCAATCCCTAATCACTACATACTTTTTATGTTCCTTAACTAATCATTATAAAACGAGTGCAAAATACATAGAAATCCCAGAATTATTAAGCATTATGGCGCACGAAGGATTCTTACTTTATTTTTATTTTATTTATTTATTGGCTGAATTCAAAAGAATTTATCAAGGATTATTAGAAAAGAAACGATTTTATGACTAAACATTTCAATCAGAATCCTTTAACTTGCTACTCTTGATTCTTTTTTTAAAACTTTTATTATAAATATTTTTTTAATAAAGATTTAAAACTCGTAGGAAAAATTCAATATGACTTAATTACATTTTGATATACAATAACTTTTGTTAAACCAGAAGGTTAATAACAGAATTTTATTAATTCTTATACGATTTAACAATTGTGTTTTGTTGATTGAAAAAGATCTATTTACCTGGTAGAATCTACTACCAGGTCTCTACTTCAACACAATTTTTATTATAGTATATTTATGTACTAACCTTTACTAATTGTAGAACGTTATTGTGTATTTTATAGTAAATGCAATAAATTCTCTAGCGTTTTTTTTTTTTTTTTTTTTTTTTTTTTTTTTTTTTTTTTTTTTTTTAATCTATGGACAAAATATCAATTGTCTATGAACATACATGATTCTTTAGATAGCCCGGAAACATTTAAATTTAATATAATGAATAGTAATGATAGTTTATTGGTAGACAAAATGTTTAAAAAAACCGAAAAGGGAATAAAAAATTTGATTAATAATTATTTTTATCTTTTGCTATGTATATTAACTGAAACATTAACCGAAACATTGATGCAAGCTAGAGAATTAAACAAAAAAGTTCGAATTAAAAACGGGAAAAAATTAAAACTGGTGCAATGAATAAATGATGCTGTTTTTTTGGGTCCAAATCGCTATGCTCAATTTGCATAAACACTTTTCCTGTTTTTTTTTGTTTTTTTGTTTTTTTTTTCTAGCTTGACTTTTTTAATGAATTTATAGAATATTTTTCATAAATGTAACTGATTATTGCAATAAAAACCTTAAATACCTACCAAAAAAGATAGGATTATAAAACTGAAAACGATTTTTATAGTCACAGGATAAATAATTTAAGAAAAAGAGGAATTTTTCGCAAATTTTTAAATAAAACAAAAGATTTTAGATGTCTATGTTCTTACTTATACAACTCAAATCGCTTGCTCAAGTCGAGGTTAGAAATTTATTACTAAATCGCTTGATATAAACAAATGCAGTAAAGTCTCTATTAAACGAAATTACATCGCTCGAAATAAAATTTCTTTAAATAGAAATTTAAAATAAATTATGAAAACGACAATAATACGAAAAAAGAAACTAGCATAGATCCATTATGATTTTAACTCTTGTCATTAGAAGTGAAAAAATGATAATTTTACTTTTTACTGGTTAAATATTTAAGAATACACTATCCATAATTTTTTTATACTTTTGTCATGATAGACACATATGATCTTCATTTGTAACAATTTTTGAAAATTGTAATGGATGAAATTTGTATGTCATTTGGAATAATGCCGTCATGTTGTCCCAAATAGTATAAGCATTATTTCACTTAATAGATTTTTAATTAATAACACATTCGGCATAAAAAAATTATACTTTTGTAAATATCGAAAACTTTATTTATGCAGTGTCCACCATATGCTGCCTACATGGCGGAAAAGTTTTACAGCGCTGAAAATTGCCAACAGTTTCCTGTCGTAGGTAGAGTACCTCTTTTCGGTATCGGTCAGCTTCCTTGAAAAGAATGATAGGGGCTGTGTAACTGCACCATGGGTTTGCTGCAAGATTGCTCCTATAGCGTGATCCGATGCGTCGAATGCAACGGATAGGTCGGCTTCCATCTTCGGGTAGGCTAGAACTGTAGCTTGGACGATGGAATTCATGCATTTTTCAAAAGCTGACTTTGCTTTATTCGACCATTCGATGGTATAATTGTCCCTCTTCCGCTTTCCTTTGCAGAGGTCGTGCAGGCGTGCTTGGTCGTCAGCAGTATTTTTCAGGAACCTATGGTCGAAGTTCACTAGGAATCTGCACAGCTTGCTCACCGTATTAGACAGTTGGTAATTCCGCAGGGTTTCGACTTTCTTGGGTAGGGGAGAAATTCCTATGCATGAAACCAAGTGCCCCAAGAGACACTTTTCAGGGTTCAGGATAATACCGTAGCTGTGAAGACGCTTGAGGACTTCTTCCATGTCTTTCAGATGCTGCTCCTCGGACTCAGACGCTATTAAAACATCATCCAGGTAGGCGTAGCAATTTAAACCTCTCAAGACGTTGTCGAAAAATCGCTGGAAACTTTGAGCTGCGTTTGACAGTCAAACGCACATCCGGAGATACTCGAAGGAACCGAACAATTTGATAATTGCAGTCGTCTTGATGGATTCCTCCTCTAAAGGCAGCTGATGGTAAGCTTTCACCTGGTAGAGCTTGTAGAAGATGGTTTTGCCCTGTAATCCAAAAGAGAAATCATGCAAATGAAGGATCGGGGATCGTAACGGCGTTAAGTCGACGATAGTTTTCACACAAACTATACTCGCCCTTCTTCTTTAGCACCATGTGGATGAGAGACGACCAAGGGCTATTTTAAGGACGTAAGGGCCTTTGTAAAGAAAGAATTGTATCTCCTTCTGGGTAGCAGGCAGCCAGCTTCTCAGGCTGAACCTTGGCAAACACTGGCGGTCCTATCGTCAGGATGCAGTGGATAACATTGTGCTTCCCGTAGTTAATCCCAAGGAAGGCTGAGTTGGTCAAGCTTTGGAACTTGCTCAGCAGCTTATGATACGAACAAGAGTCGCTTACCCTTGGCATCAAGTGATATCAACCTGTCAATCAACCGAGAGTTCTTTATGACGACTAGTAGACCATAATTCTGAAGGAAGTTAGCTCCCAGGATGGATTTCTTTACATGAACCAGGAAGAATGACCAAAGAGAATTATCGGCGCACGCCGAAATATAGAGTGAGTTCTTTGCTGCCGAAGGCTCGGATCCTAGTCTCGTTAACTGCGTAAAGAGTGAAGTTTGGATCAGGAGCTTTAATAGGATAATTCTTGCAAGGAAAACCACTTATACTCGCTGCAGTATCACCCAGAAACTTGAATCTAGATCTCCTATCATGAACAAACAGGCAAGCGAACTTCTTCTCATCCCCGGTCCTCGCCATAACAGAGGATACATTTAGTTTCCCTGAAAGGAGCAGGGTTGGACTCACTTGTAAATTTTAACACCGAATCGTGCGTGATACCAATACATTCCACGAGGCTGGTAATTGGATCGTTTCCTACTTGGACCTTTTGAGTTTGAGTGTCTAGGTCTGTTGTACTTGCTACCTTCTTGCCTGTGAGTCAGCTGTTGTACTGCTTCCTGAAGTGCTGCGATTTGTCTCTGCAAGGAGTCGTTAGTGACGGCTGACGATGAATGTTCATGTATCTCACGGTCATATTCTGAAACTTCGGCTATTTTATTGTCAATTTCCGACATTAACGACAATTTCAGACAGAGAGTGACCGCTAACTGATAAGATTTGTTGCATGCGAACAGGCAAACGTTGAATCCACAGGGATTTAAGAACTTGAACAGTTACCCTAGCGGCAGCCAATGCTTTCAACTCCTGAAGTTGCCACGAGAACTGTCTATCGCCTAAGCTGATATGTTTAAGAAGGAATTTCAATACGGCATCTTCGGATGGTAAAAGTTTTGTTAAAATTCTATATTTTAGATTGAGGTAGGAATCGTTAATTACAGGAACGCGAAATATGTCGGCAACGTGAGCCAATACTTCGGCATCTAGAGACGACACGGCGCAATGGAATTTCGTCCTGTTATCCTCGATGCCGGATACATCGAAACCCGACTCAATTCTCAAAAACCAAAGGTCTATGTCTGTCTTCCAGAAGGGAGGTGCTCTGAAAGCTATTCTTCTCTAGGGCGATCAACTACAATTTTCAATGCAGGTAAAGTTTTCTAGAATAATTTAGGTTCAGTTTCAGACATGATAACAAGAAACAAAGGGTTCAAATCCTCGATCCAAAAAGGAGAGAAAGTCCTACCAGTTCCGGTTGCAAGTGACTGTCACAATACCAGCGTTATCTCTAGAAAAATGAATTCGAAGCAATCAAAATTTTAAATACTAAAATCCTGATAATTAAATTTAAACAGCAGATCACCAGTTATTATGGCAAGGAAATTAGGATAAAGTGGCTTATATGTGTTCAAATTAAGAAGAGCCAAAAGTTTTAATAACAACATCATTATTTAAAAAATAACCTTAAAAAATTCACCATAACAACAACAAAAAAAAGATTCTCCAAGAGACTCGTGCTGCAAAGCGCCGTGAAATTGCTGTCTCGAGTTTTTTTTTTTTTTATGGTGTTGCCGCAAGTTTGACAAATGTTTGAAACACACACAAAAAAAACTACCATGCGGCACCAAACTCTAATACTGTTCGATGCACTCTGCACTTAATGATATTATGATAATAGATCTATGATAATAGAGTCTCGATTATATATATATATATATAAGCATCTAATTCTTGAAAGCAGAAGACAGGTGGTTATTATATTGTGATGATAAGGTGATAATATAAAACACCAGTAATATTTTGAGAAACTGGATGAGGCATGGCACAGGTTGGAATTTCTTGAAGATATAAGGAGCACTCACATGAGGAAATGGAGTACAAACAGAAGCGTAATGAGCCGGAGTGTCGAATGAGGTCGCAGGTTACGGCAGGTACCATTGGCGATGCGGTAACATGGACGGAATACAGAGGATATCGCATCGGCTGCATGGAATGACGTGGCCGTAGGAGAAAACCCTCGGTGTCGGAGAACTTAAGCGTAGTGAGAGACACCGCGACCGAGCCAGCACGGAATCATCTTCGAAGTACGGTGAGCTACGGAGGCGCAATGCAACGTCGAATTGAAAATTTTTCACAGGAAATTATCTTTGTCGACTAAATAATATGTAAGCTTATTTTGTTTGAAGCAGAATGTAGGTTGGAAGACACTGAAGAGACATTTTATATTTTTAAATTCATTTTAATCCATCCCGGGAAGCCAATTTATTTACAAGCAAACGCGAACAGAACACGTCCACAAAAGTGCGGCACAAAAGCAGAAGTAAGAAAGGGACAAAACAAATGATCACTAGTCTTATATAACATGGGATTTCCCGCCACGCGTCGATTGAATACTCGTGTTGACCTTGGTTAAGGGTACCGAAGGCATCTTTTTCCCTTGACACGTGGAACTGATGGCGCATCATTTTTACAAAGCTTCTAGAATGGAATGGGATCAGGAAACAAGAGAACACTTTAGAATGACCCCAGATACGGGCCAAATTAGGCAAAAATTTAGGAAAATAATTTGGATTAAATTAGATATTAAAATATCATTACACACACACACACGCATACACATACACACACACACACACACATACATATATATATATATATATAGATAGATAGATAAAGATATAGATATAGATATTATCGCTCATAAGGTTTTCAGTCGGAAATTTCCATGAAACGTATCACTCTCATTATATTCATAAATATATGACAACTAATCTCTGATGAATGCATGCTCCATGAGAACTGATTGCAATTATTAGTTGAAAATATTTTGATATCTTTCTTTCAATGGTATCCAAAATTATCGTTCTTAAACCTTCAGTCGGAAACGTATTACTCTCAATATATTTATGACTATATGAAGGCTAATCTAAAATGAGTATATAATCTAAAATGAGTGCTAATTGCAATTATTAGCTATATAAATTTATCCGACTTCCTTTCGATAATATTTAAATAACTTTTACAAGAAAATTAACTTGCTTACACACTGGTTACAGAACATCAGTGAAAAAGGATTTCTCGAACTTTCCGAAAACACACTATTCGAAAAATATATATTATTCGTTAAATACGAAAATCTAATTAATTAAAGAACTTATGCTTCATTTTACAATCAGTACATTCTTTCGGCAGCAATTGGTATTGTTTTTTTTTATTCTATATCCTTCATAAAAGCTACAGGATACCTTTCGAAAAGGTTTGCCTAAACACTTATTATACAGGAGGAGAATTTCACTTCCTCTATTTTAAAAAAATGCGTTATTTAGCTGCATGGACACTTGTCACTTTCAAGCAATGCTCTGATATAGCAACACGTGCTTATTGACGTTTCTAGAATTTGAACAGTAAGTTCACCCCTCGGAGCACTTCAAGCACATTCCGCAGTTCACTTTGGATTAAGTTTCTTTTAAACCTCTTTCAGAAGGTTCTTCCACTCTTGAAGCGTACTTGCCACTTAGAACATCTTGCACGATTTACGGTAGCAATATCGTTAAAGGATGTGCAATGTCTTTGCGACCTCTTTGTCAGGTTTCACATGAATTTCACATTCCTTCTTTGTTCATGTTGATATAAAAATAAGTAACAAAGTATAGAATCACGAATGCACGAGGTGCACAGCCATCGATGCACACAGTGCATTGCCTTTTGGTACACTGACTTACGAATATCGATGCCTCATGTGACTATGTGTGCAGTTTTGTTACATCTGTTGACATGTTACATGATGATTTTGATACCTCTAAGCCGCAAAATTGATCACTCAAATAATTTTGATCCAACATTTCCAAAACTCATAAAACTCCATATCCATATGTCGATATTCTTCGTTCAGTAGTGATCGGACGTTCACAAGAAGCTCCATATACATTCTTCAGCATAAAAGGAATTTAGTCACCGGTGATTTCCTTTATCACATCGTGCTTTTGATAACAATCAATATGACTAAAAATAAGACCCCATGAAATTTGTATGCCGCATAGAGAGACAAATAGATTTTTCTTTGCCAGACTATGCTTGAAATATGATGGATATTTAACATTTTGGTGTATAGGTCAAATAACTCACTCTTTTCCGACTTGATCGTCCCGTATTTTGGCTGATGTGCCCAAAGAGAGAAGAATTTCTGGCAGAACAGAAAATCTTGATTCGAAAAATGTTTCAATTTCGACCCGGGGGGATAGAAACTTAGAAACTCATTGAAATCTTATTGTTGAATATTTAGAAAGTTCGATACTTTTTATTTCTACTTTTCAGATGTGAGGAAGTATGAATTAGGGCAGCAGTGGTAATTTTAAATATGGGAATAGGAAACGTGACACGGTTCAATAAAACGGATTATTCAAAATATCGATGAAAGTCACAATAATTTCTGAAAATAATTTGAAAGGAAATCACTTAACGTAAAGTTTGCAGTTAATTAAATCTGCAAATAAATTACGTTTGCAATTAAATTACGTTAAGGAATAAAATTTATCAAAATTATCTTACCTTTCAATGCTTCCAAATAATAATGAATCATAGTTTTCAAAAAGGGAATATTTAATTTTTCATTGAATAAATTCTATAAAATTTTAATAAATAATTTAATTATATATGATAATGATAAAAATATCTATGCTAAAACAATATATGGGGGAGGTGAAATAATGCAAATAAAATGAATTTACTTCATTCTAGAATTCTTGCTGTTAACTCTCTGATATCTAAATCTCCCGTAGTATTGGAACCTCAGAAAATTGAAAGACCCAGTTTGTCTTTGAAGAATATAAGCCTTTTCACTTCTCAACAGCCACAGTAATAGCTACTTGCTTTTAAATCGTTGGTAGAAAAACGAACGAAAATTCTACTTAATTTATATCTCTTAGGCATGTGGTTAGGGACCAGGAATAAAATTCAGCTCTTTCTTCCTTGCAGATGAATCTTTCTAACAAAGTAAACACACGCCTCTGGTATTCAGTCCATCTCGCATAACATAGGAGACAGGAATTTGTTTATTGAATAGATCTTTTAAATCGTTGGTAGTGAAAAGTAGAATCTACGAAATTTATACGTCTTAGGCATGCCAATTACGTACCAAGGAAAATTCAGCTTTTTCTTTATTTAGGATGAATCTCTCTAGCGATGTAAACACACGCCTCTGGTAATCAATCCATCTCACTTAACATAAAAGACTGGAATTTGTTTACTGAAATCCAAAGTCATTAAAAGTTCACTTTCAATAAAGTTAATACATGATCTTCCTGTAGGAAATTTTATTATAGAAACTTGAATGTAGTCTTTTCATGTCGAAGGAAAATAGGATTTTCCATCGCTTACACCCTTTTTAGATTTATTTATTCTTGTATTCCCCTACATATTCCTATATGTTTTAGAAAATTTAAAAACGAAGAGTAATTTTAAGCCATTGCCCCAATTACAGTTAGCTTTTTGTAAACAATTGTACGAAGAAGAGTTTTGAATACAGAAAAAAGGTTAAAATTATGTTTATATTAATTGTAACTATTCATGGTAACAAATTTTCAGTAGTTCATTCCATCACCATATGTTACATTCTCTATGATTTTTCGATTCGTTCACAATTGAACAAAAGAAGGCGTTAAGACAGCGCTTTATATTCTCTGTGAATGAAATTAAAACACTAAAAATGGTATCATAAGGTTTAGATGACCATATATAGAACATGTGTATGATTATGGAATGCGCTTTGAGTGCCGTGAAACTGATTATCGCATGAAAGTTGCCTTTCGGTCTAGAAAAGTCATAATTGGCAATTCTTACAAAGCATAAATAAAACTTTATGCTTCCTTCTTATACAGTTCAAATTGTTTTATTTTTGAGAAGGTGCGTATATAAAAGTTCGGTGAATGGATGCATATCTCAAGAGCATCGTGAATGAGAAATGCGACCAGGCACATGCGCAGGGAGGGACGCCATGTAGCAAGGAGCGCAAGAAATTGATGCAGATTATTCTGCTACCTGCAGTCGAACGGTGTGTGTGAGAAAACTTATGTCAAATTAAAATAGAGCAACGGATTAGCATGAAGTTTTGTTAAAAATCGGGGAAAATAATTTTTGCTACGCCTCCAACGTGTTTTCCCACAGTTGTACAGGATTGGTAAGTGGAGTCTGTTGCATGACAACGTCCGCTTCCATACTACGATCCATGAACTTAACTTCTAGGCCAAAGGCCATCTGACTGTCATCGCACATCCACCTTACTCACTTGATCTGGCGCCAGCGGTTGTTCCTCGCCTCATTGGGATCCTGAAGGACGCACGTTTTGCAGACATACCAGACATCTGACGACGTATAACATCTGTGCTTCACTCCATTCCAAAAGAAGGCTTCTCTGACTCATTCAAAAAGTCTTATCAACGATTACAACAGTACATTGTGGTCAATGGATGTTACTTTGAAAGAAAATAAAGGTATTTTGTTCCCATGATTTGTTTTATGTTCTTTTTATTCGCCGCACTTTATAGATGCACCATGCATCAACAATGTATTTACATGGAAGTTGCAGTTATTCGAATTCAACATGCTTATTTCGAGCAAACCTGCGTTTTTTACAAGATGAAATGTTTTTCTATAGCAAAATTTCAATTCCAGCGGTGATAGAAGAGTTCATATTTACAAAAGAAATTGTTTATCAAGTTTTCTAATTCACCGGGTTTTTTTAATACTTTTTATCTATTTTTTAATATGTCACCGTACTGCCGTGCAAATGTTTGGTATCCTTAGTCACATTAGTAATTAGTCATGTCACCCTACTGTCTTGTAACCATTTGGTATCCTTTACCAAATTAGTCATATTAATAGATAATAAAACAGCAGGAATATCTTCACTTGAAGCTCGTGAAAACTAACGCAATATGGCGCGTTCTGTTTATTTCCCCTTTTAAAAGTTTGCTTTCCCGATTCAATTTTCAGAGAGAGTGTAAGATTCTCAAATAATCACGAATAAAATATATATGCAAAAAGTATAAAAAATCCACTACTTATACTAGCTGAAATATTATCCTCTCGACTCTCCTATATACTGACCAATATAGCATGCTTTGTGCATTATCGTATTACGAAAAAACCGGGCATACATTTTGAATGTTTTCCTTTCAATCAATTGGATTTCAATTTAAATACAAATTGGCATTTTATGTCAAAATGCTAAAAATTTCAACTGTTAAAAAATGTTGTATTTTTTGAAGTATTGATTTCGTATAGATACAAATATGTAAACGACCAGACAGTCAACTCGTTAATGGATTTAGTCTTAAATTTTGTGCAGTTTACAATTCGGCTCATAAAATCATATGCTGAATTTTATACTTCTTGCTTTTTTTTTTGCATTTTCTAATTATCGTGCTCACGTAAGCGTTAACTCAGTAATGGATAAACTATCTATAGAGAAAATTTGGCCAAGATTGTTATCGTACTCACATGCATTTGAACGGAGTGATGGATAAACTATTTATAGAGAAATTTTGACCAAGCTTGTTATCGTGCATAGAAAGGAATCTAACGTTTTTCTTAATATGAATCACCTACTTTACTTCATAAATTATGGAATAAAACTAATTTATATCTTTCTACTTATATCATTCATAGTTTTACGAATCTATATTATTGTTTTTTAGCAATGTGAGTTTCAAGGGAGAGTTTTTTTTTTTTAATATTTTATGAGTGTCAAATAGTTGTCAAGTCAATGATACCTGACCTAGGAGACTATTTTGCAACATCCTGAAAATTTGGTAACTTTGGGGACTAAATAGTTATGGAATATACTGGAATTTTCGCGATATCTCTTTTAAGAATCGAGTTTTGGTAATGGAAGGTTTATACTTTATACCATAGACTATATAAGTATAGGATCTCACAGGTGTCAAGTGAGTTTTCTCTTTAGAGTGGTAATAACGACACTATCTTTATAGCTGCACTTTGAGTACTATTGTTGCTTTCTGTCTGCTTATGGTGTAAGTTTCTGCAAGTGTTGTCTCCCACTATGGTTGAGTTTTGTTTACTTTCATGTTTCATGTTTACTTTCATAAGTTGTAATCCTATTTTGTGAATTTCTGCTGCAAAAATTAAAGTACAAATATCTTTATTTTCCCCTGCTCATTCCCTTAGACGAAAAGAATATTCACTTAAAGTACTAACTTTCCTTTCAGTTAGAGCATTCATGAAAAATACATAAAGATTTCATAATTACACAATTAATCTGAAATTAAATTTCGTAATATTCCGTAAATAATTTTCCCATTTGTACGCTTGATATAAGGCAAATGTTATTATTTAAGGGAATCTGAAAATTAAAAATATCATAATTAGTTTCTAACCTCGCTTTTAGAAAATATAAAATGTGGTGGAATCAAGGTCATTATGATTCGTGCAATGGAAGCAACATGACCCATGTTTTTGGGAACATTTCTTTAATGGTCATATTTGATGCAAAACAAATACAAACTCAAAAGACAATACAAGACATTAACGCTCACATCTTTTACAGAACAGCATTCATATCATCCCATTATAATTACAATCGCAATGCACTATGGGATGCGTACTTAATCAGACATCGCCATCTATTATCCAAAAGAGAAGTTAAAGTAATGCAACTACTACAAAAATATTTTAATAATGACTCTCAAAATGAATGACCAAGACATAGCAAGTTATAGGAAAAGTCAACAATAAAAAAAGTCATGAATATTAGATGAAAAATAAAATGATAACGGAAAAAAAGAGTGGAAGAATCCTGAAAATGAGTCTAAATCCCTAAAACTACTAAATTTCTGTGGTGAGATCGTATATTTTCAGAAAAAATTACCGGAAAATAATTTTATAAATTTTGGTTTTAATAATAGCAGGCAATTTTAAAATACATTCAAATATCGAATTTCTTTAGCTTAATATAAAGCAATCTTTGGCATTTTTTTACTCTTTATGTTTTCATTTACAGATTTATTAGCACAATAAGTGAAAGCAAAATACTTACTGCGATAAATAAGTTTAATAAATGAAAGTTCCTAATTATTGAAATTTGGCACATATTAAAATTCCATTTCGGTTATGATACTTTATATAGCTTTCAAACTTCTTCCATAAAGACCAAACTTGATTCTCCAAACAATCAATTTTTTTTCGGATTCCTCAAAGACGTAGAAGGAGAAAGATTTTTATTGGATAAAAGAACTTGTTCGTCACTGGCTTCGTATACGCCCAGTTCTTTTTTGTCAAAGAGGAATGAAAAAACTTTCAATGTTTCGTACACTGTGTGGATATTAAAATGAAAAATTATCATTGTCGTCACTTTGATAAGAATTTTTTTAAAAGATTTTTCTAAAAAGATAACATTTCACTCTTAAATATAAGATGCATTATTGTTATAATTTACCCAATACTTCTAAGAGTACTAAGAAAAGCTCTGCAAACTCCTTCATGTGACTACTGAGAAATCATCAAAAACAATATCAAGATAGTTTGATCGATCTATTTATAGCAGTTTTAAAATTCATTTTGTATTTTTAAATTCCGCCCTTTTTCTCTTCATTTCTGTTTAAACATTCAATTCAATCTAAAGTTAAATATTTTCAGCTGTTTTCTAATGGTTTGTCACCAGAATCGATTCTTCTGGTATTAATCCTAACAGAAGGCATTTTTCTTGCATTATTTTAGAATTACGTTCAAGAATGTAATGCAGTATTCTGCACCTTCTTAAAATTCTATTCTTATGTTTCATCACACTTTTATTCAGGAGAATCTCCTATCGGTTATTGCTTAGGAGCACTGTTAAAAATAGGAAAGACATATTCTATTGACTAAGGTATGAATTCAAATAGCATGCACTCAGCAATTTAATTTTCCTCTTAATGAAGTAGGACCTGGTGACAGTTATTGCTTATTTTAGCTGCTTTTTTCAACCATTGTTTGAATCTAGATTCAACAAGCGCAACTTGACCCTTAGCACAATATTTTTAAACGTAAAATTTTGTTGGGTATCAAAGCTATTTTATTTTGTATAACAATATATCTGTTTTATTTATCCTGTGTGTAAACAAATCTAATAGAGTCGAGTCCATGAGTCACAGCATCACTAATACATCACTCTCCGTGTAATTCATCTCTCAATTTTATAATGAATTCTGATACAATACAATTTCATTATCTGATTATTCATATAAACTGCATTGATCCAGACAGAATTTGTTTGGCTTTTAGCAAAAGAAGAAAATCACATAATTAAATATTCTATGAAACAGGGAAAACGATTTGAATTTTAATGCAACAATAAAATGAAATCTGTTGCTAAAAATAATGCAAAAAATCTTTCAAAAAATTACAAGCTAATTAAATGGTATCATTAAAATGGCACTTCTTTAAAATTTTAAAATGGTATAAAAATAAATTTTCTGCAATTATGTTTCTGATAATTATCGTAGAAAAATAGCAAATTTTAATTACGTTCGGTTTTAATTATTTATAATTCTAAAATTAAAATTAAATGTGCAAGTGTTTCGAGATCCTTGGTACATATATGCCCAAATTTTAGTTATATTAGCATTTCGTTTTTTAAAGCAGTACTAGGCTACTGCGGGATGACTCTCGTAATTCTGAACCCTGGCCGGATGACGTGGATGACGCCTGAGCTGAGACCCCCATCACCAAGCATCCACACCATACCAGTAGGAGGACGTTTGGCACTGACGGATTTAACGTGCCCCAAACCTCCTTACACGGCGGTTCTTGGGTGGAACCAGGTCTCGAATATGAAACCGTCCTGTTCTGTAGCTGAACAGGAGAGCACATATGAGGGAACAGACCTCATACGTGCCCAAAAGAAAAAAAGATTAAATCACCAGTAGCAGACAATTTTAGTGCTCCTAACCACACATTTTGTAAGTCCACTGAATTCCAAAGTGTATATACATTCCGCGCAATAAACAATAAAGTCCAAAATCTCTCAAAAATATTTTAGGAATATATTAAAATATGTCATTATTTGTGAAATATTTGAACAAATTAATTTATCTATATTATTTACTATTTTTGTTTTTGTTTTTGTTTCTTTAGATATGTTGTTGATGTGATTATCGCTATTATTGTTCATATGTTTAAAGCATTTAAACGGTAAGCAAAAATAATAATAATAATAATCTCAAATATAGCTATTCTGTGTATTATAGGTTTCATTAAATTTTGACACTCAGTATATTCTGTTACACACACTGTGTGCCATTGAAAGGCATGTTTTTAAACTAAAAGAAATGCCAAATAAATGCGCATTCAAAATCACTACATCTCTGAATTAAAACACTTGTGTTCGGTTTATGTTGCCAACATTTGAAAATTTATATACGTGCATTAATAATTGTTTTCTACAATAAATTCTTTTAATCTAACCCTAGTAAGGAAATTCTTTCAATCAAATTATGTCATGCCAGAGATCAAATATGATGAGTTACAAACGGGACGATTCCAACGCTTTTATTCATTCCTGTAATACATGACTCCTTGATTGTAATATGTCCTTTTTGTTTCAAATTCTATAAAAATTATTGCAAAAATGTATCAATTTTTAAAATTATTTCATATGAGTATCGAATAAGTTAAAATTTTCAATGAAGCTTCTTGAAAAATCTTCGAAATAAAAGTCATTTTAAATTAATGCATGTAAACATAGAATATCATTTGTTTCAATTTGAAAATGCAAGATAATAAGCAAAATATTTTCTTCATTTCATTTACACATGAATGTCATTTATATCATGTGTATTAGTGTCATGTTGATTTACATAATTTTCCACACACATACATTTACAGATCATTTTTTGCCTCTTATCGTTTAATCAACAAAAAATATACAAATACATGCATTGTCAATCAACAAAAAAAATACACCAATAAATTTCAATATTTATTCCTTTTAAAAATAAATTGGTACAATCTCATTCAAGAAACAGTAAATTAGGGATGCAGGGTGTCTACTTCTTAACTCCATCTGGAAAAAGAAATCAATTGTTAAAAAGTAAATTGCTTTAGGAGAAATTAAGATGAAATCAGTACGAAGAAGAATAGAACACTCCAATAGAATCAATTATCTAATTTTATCAGTTTTGTTATGTATGAGTAATGTATTTTTACCTGTTTCAGATTTTCCTGTTTAAGATTTTTCACCCGTTGTGATGACAAAACGTTAGTTGGGAGATTTTTATTTGAATTAACTGTTGACATCACATGGCGATTTTCTCGTTCATCAAGTCAGATTTTTTTTTTTTTTTTGGAAAGCATCCCATTTTTGAATGTAATTTAGATGATGGAAAGTTCAAGAATTGTGTGCCTAATTGTCCTCACTATAAAGTAATTAGAAAAATCCTTTTTTCCTATAGGCTTTGAAAATCTAAGATTTTTGGTAGTAATGGAAAGTAAAATGACACAACACGGACTCAGACTCAGACTCATTTCCAGGATGTAATAATGGGACTCCATCAGATCTGATATTTTTATTTCTAATCATTTTATACAGAGTGTTGCCGAATTTGACCGACAAATTCAGGAAGGTGATAATAGGCATTGAGCGGATAAGAAATCTTCATTCGACTTATGTTCCTAAAATAATTTTAATAAGTAAAAATATCAAAAATATAGGTCGTATAAGAATTGTTGGAAACTGTAAAAAAATAACAAATGAGTTTCAACTATGATATTTTTGAGGTGAAAGAACATTCTAAATATTTTTATTTCATGTCGGTAACATGCTTATTACCGTAAATTCCTGAAAACGAAAAAGTAGTTTAGAATCCTTATCTGAATAAATATTAAAACTTGAAGAGAAAAGCTTGAAAATGAAGGAGTTTCATACTTTTTTAATTTTATATAACAATAGTGTAAAAACTGGAGAGTTTTTAAGATATTCTAGAAAAATAAAATGAGCAGGAGGAAACAACACAACAACATCGGTACCGGTGTTTGCAGGAGATGCTGCCAAATTCAAACGATAAATTTAGAGAGGTGATAATAGGCATTAAGGGGATGAAAAAGTACCATAAAAATATAGGATCTCAAGTATCGTTTAGTCAGTGAAAATCACAAAAATACACCTAGAGAAGACAATGAGCCTGGAGAAGAGAATGGTGCTATGAATGCGAGAATTAGGAACAAGGTAGTCGAAAAGAAGAAGCCTTCTGGTATGTAAATTTTGGGTGCCGCGGTGGCCTGGTGGTAAAGTCTCGGCTTCGGAACCGGAGGGTTTCTGGTTCGAGACCTGATTTCCCCGAAGAAACGTCGTGTAAGGGGGTCTGTTGCACGTTAAATCCGTCCTGACCAAACGTTCTCCCGCTGGTGTGGTGTGGTGTAGAGAGGCGAGTTCCGGCTCAGGTGTCGTCTTCGTCATCAGACCGCGGTTCAAAATTACGAGGTCCGTCCCAAATATAGCCCAAGTGTTGCTTTAAACGGGACGTTAATATAACCAAACCAAACCAAAACGTATGTAAATTTTCCATACATTCGAGGAAAATAAAAGCTTGTATTTCCCTCGAACAGTTTTTATTATTATTATTTACAGTTTGCAACAATTCTCGTATATCCTATATTTTTGAGATTTTCACCTACTAGACTTCGTTCGGGACCCTATGTTGTATAGTGATATTTTATCCACTTGATGCCTACTATCATTTCTCTGAATTTATCGGTCGAATTCAGTAAACTCTGTATATATGTTATATATACTTTTACTATTTAACTTACTATAATATTGTAATTGTTAAAATTTATAATTTATAGTAAATTTTCAATCATATTGTTGTTATAAAATTTGATAATTTTTGTAATTATCCTCCTTGTAAGAGTTGATATTTTTTATTCCTGTGGAGTCAAGATGGATTTTGATTGGTGAGAACTTTGATTTCGACATTTGGTTAGTTTTGGATGTGTTCTTTAATTAATGCTGGGTTCTAGTGAGAATTTATTTTACTTTTACAGGGTTGGGCTGTGGAGTTTGATTGTAATCGTTGTTGCTATGGAGTGACGGAGATTTGCTTTTTTGACAGTAGCTCCATCCCAACCTTCTGCACTTTGTACAGACAGTTTATTGCTCAGAATGTTTTCTACCATCCCATATGCTTTGGCGGAGCGACCTAAATTATTTTTAGATGTATGAGTAAAACTCGAAACCGAAAAATTACTTTTGGATTATATATATATATATATATATATATATATATATATATATATATTTGCAAAGGTCAAATGAAAGCATATTTAAAAGAAAATGGATCTTTGCAAGACAGATGGTCTAACTTTATAAAATCTAGAGTTACTAGAGTTTGTGATAAATTAAACATAAAGACATTAAAAGATGATTTTTTTTCTTTAAGCACATTTTTGCAGGACATGGTATCTTCAAAAGATGCAGATGTATTATCGTGGGGACAGAGATGATAACATCTACTTTTGGATAAAAGGGCTTGAAAATATGAAAGAGAAGCCCTGCAGATAAATTGGAAGTCTCCATTGAAAAGTCTCCTTTTGTGCCCTAATTTTCAAAACTGTTCAAGAAATGGTATCTTAATTCCAGAATTTTTGTGTAGTGATAGATGAATATAACTTTTTTGTTTTATTTTCATATACTTCCTTATTTTTTGTATATTAATATTCTGCATTATTTTTTTACATTAGTATTTTACATTAATTCTTTTTATTATTATTAATTTTGGTTTAAGGTGTGTGTTTTTTTCAATATTTTCAAAAATTTTTGAATGTTGTTATGCATATTGCGTTGTTGAGTTCCATAATAATTCTGTTGTATTCATGCTGTAGCATGTATATTTTTAGTATCTTCCTTCTCTTCTTTCATGCGCCGTACACCATTTTGTGTAAGTAGGTGATACCGATGAGGGCTGAAATAATATAACACAAAATTATATGATTAAAAAGAAATTGCCGGGAAAGGAAGTGATAGTTCACCTATCTATCAATGAAGTTATCGTAAAGCAACATGAATTATGGTGGATATATTCATTACTTCTGATGATCACATTGCTCTTAACCGGCTGGTAATTTTAAAGATTTAATATTGTCAGAAATTTTCGAACTGAAAACTGGCATCTACTTTTAATATTTCTTTTTACATTTTCCATACTAGGTCATGAAACGTTTCTTTGACTTCCATTACTTCTGAAAATGATAATCACATTGTGCATAACCGGTTGATAATTAAAAAAAATTCAATATTAACAAAAATTTTAGAAATGAAAACTGGCCACTGCGTTTAATATTTCTTCTCATATTCTCCATAGTAACTCAAAAAAACTTACTTTGCCCAGGATTAAAATATTTTCGGATTGAAAAGTAATTTTTTTAATAAATAGAGCAGTCTTGGTTAAAGCAGAAATCTTAAATAAAAAATTCTTGGGATTTATATGGGATTCAAGCCTTCCCCAATCTGCAATGACACTGGATAAGTTGAGTCTCAGCAAAACAATCCACACGGTAGTCAGCCATCTGACTTTCCGACCCGCCACGAAGGCACATGGATTTAAACCATAAAAACTGAATGACCGGACTGCCGCAACATCAACATTGGCGCTAACTGTGGTTGAGTCCTAAAGGCCGCCAACGGCCACGATACTACCCTCCCCGTAGGAAGTACGTCCCGTCATCGATGGGAGGAGTCAGATCCCCCACCTATTAGTGTACCCTCCAAGGTGGCGAGATCCAACCAACATGCCGGAAGCATCTCATCCTCATTTCGAGGTGCCCCCGGGGGGACAATCCACACGGTAGGAAAAACATCAAAACAAATCATAGACTACCGAAGAGCAATATTCAGCATTAGATAACACATTTACACCAAGATCTTTTTGACTGCCAATCAGTAGGATCAGTTAGTAGATAGAAAAGATGAATAAAATAAAATTAATGGAAAACTATCAAAACAAGAATAAGACGAAAATGGGAAATACGTGATAAAAACAAGCTCATATTCATAATTCTTGTTGACTAAATATTTCCCAGTTGTTTAGCAAAAATATTAACAATCATGATGGTAAAGAAAGCCACAGTTCGACGATTATTCCAAAGTGAAGTTGATTTATCAAAAGCGTTTATGTGATATCCTTTCATGCTGTGTCCATGGTTGGAACAAAAATGGCTTTAAAAATGGGGTTTTTTTTAGATTTTAGTTTGGTAATAGTGTGGGAAAGCAGCCTTTTAGGTTCAAAAACAATTTTTTAAAATTTGGTTGAATTTTTACATTATCTTAAATGCCGCAAAGAGCCTAAAATTTGTAAAAAAGCTGAAAAAATAGAAATTTTTAAAATGTTCCTTTAAAAAATTTCTTAGATTTTAATTTGGTAATATTGCGCAAAAGTTGCCTTTTAGGTTCAAAAACAGTTTCTAAAAATTCAATTGCAGTATTATATTACCTTGAGGTGCCGCAAAAAGCATGTGTAAAAAATTTGAAAAAAAAATGGATTTTTTAAAATGGGCCTTGTTTACTAAACGTTATTTGCTACATTATTTGGTCTGTTTATAACATTTATTTGATCTGAATCGTATTTTATAATGTTTTTTAGTATGTTTTTGATATAAATTAAAGATCAGAAGACATAGGAAGCAATTTTAACGGGAACAATTATAAATAAAATATCCCATATTAAATAAATAATAATACCAGCTGGAGTCGATTCCCCATAACTTTCTCGTATATCTCTGATAAATGCCAGAGAACCCCTTATACGGCATTGGCGTAAAATAGGAAATAGTAACCTTTGGCGTGAATTTGGCCTTTTTTTCGGAATCTATAGAGTCATCCTTGGAGATTTATTTGCCGATTCCTCTCTGACATGCATTGATAGTATCCAAAAATTGAATTTGTGTTTCAGACACATTTTCTCAATTGATTGAAACAAAAATAAAATGACGCAAAACTGCATTTGTAGTCTCAAAATCCTATACCAAATTTGGTATATTTATTTCCTTATAGTTTTGAATTACAGCGTTTACATGTTTCTGAAAGTTCAGACTGACAGACGGTCAACCCTTATTTCGATTTAGCTCAAAATTTGATAGATGTAAAATCTGTGTACTATGTTTGACAGGTGTTTATCTAGATCCTTTCGATTTTTAATTATCGTATTAACTTATATTTGAACAGTCGCACAGGTAGACTTCCTCTGAATGGATTTTACTAAAAATTTGATAGATATCTGTAAATTTAGTGTAAGGACCATATGCTAAATTTCAGCAGTCTAGCTCAAATCGTTTCTGAGTTATCTTAATTACAAATAGACAGACATTTTTCTTAAATGTTCTTTTTGAACTCAGGAAAGTCTGAAGCGTGGGGATTCGCCAATTTTTTTTTTTACCTTGCTCTCTACAACGTATAGAAGAAAGTAAAAATGCTTAATACATTTTTGGGTTGGTTATCGCTGTCGTATCTGGATCGTATTTCAACTTAATAATATCTTAAGTTCTTGTAATGACTTAATGGCAGGAAGATCTCGTCTAAAGGAAAGGATTTTAAATAAAATGTCCCACATTGAATAGGTGATAGAAATAAACTTATTCAAAGTAAAGCAATAAAAGGTTTTGGAATTATTTTTTATCTGTGTTCTAACTAAAATGTTAGATATTCAAGTGCCCATTTATGAGATTTTCCCATAAATATGCACATCCATGGGGTTTCTTAAATACTATACAAATAAATTCAGATACACGACAGCCCATGTGGGCCAAGGCCTACATAGCCCATATCTGCTTTCTTGACCGAAGACCCTTAGGCGCACCGCATATGTTCCTGTTAGATGGTCAGCCTAACGTGGAAGTCTGGCTGTTTTTAGCTCCCTTTGTTCTCAGTTTATCCACCCACTGAAGGTACGAAAGGTTGAATCGATCTTGCCCAGTCTGAAGATTGAACTACGAATCTGTGCACGCGAAGTGCTACCACTACGCCCCCGGGCTTACCTTAAATGTTATAGAAACTGTAAAGATAATCGCTATCAGTGTAATGATAAAAAAATTAAAAAGAAAAATACTAAAAATTGCTAGATATCATGTTACAGTAAATGATTGACGAGATTAAATTTAAAAGTCTTTCCGAGAATTATACGAATGGTTCTCCTTTCAACTCGCTTTGGAAGTAAGTGCAGGCAAATCAAAGATTCTATAACAATACCATTCTGAACACTGATGCCGATGTATTTTTGTTCTGGATATTAAGGCGTATAAAAGGGCTGTAAATGCACGTTCACCTCACAGATCTTGGATAACGCAACATTCTTTCTGAAACGAAACCAAAGCAGAAAATCAAACTGCCCTGCAACTTGTTAATAAATCATCCAAACTTTCTCCTCTACTCTCTCATAAAGATGTCATTCTTGAGAACACCTTACATGGCATTGGTGCACAATAGTTACGAAATAATTTTTGGTTTGAATTTAGCATTTCTACTGACTCTATGGTGTCATCCTTGGCAAGTTTGTTGTTTATTTGGGGGGGTAGGGGGACATTAATCCTTGACCTGCGGTTAATAGTATCCAAAAAATGAATTTGTATTTTAGACACGTTTTTATCAGTTGATTGCAACCAAAATTCGACACAAAACTGCACTTCCAGTCACAAAATCTCATTAAAAAATTAGATGTATTTATGTCAATGCGTTTGAGTAATCTCGTTTACATGTTTCTGAACGTACAGACCAACAGACGGTCAACCCTTTGTTGGATTTGGATCAACATTCAATAGGTGTTTATACTATGAATGTTAAATCTGTGTGCCGAATTTATCAATCTCGCTCTCTTGGTTTTGTAAATATCGTGTTATATTCGAACAGCCGGACAGAAGATCTTCTTCTGATCAGATTTTATTCAAAGTGTGATGGAAATCTGCAAATTTGATATAAAATTAGTAAACCGAATTTCAACCATTTAGCTTAAAGCGATTTTGAGTTGCCTTTGTAACAGACAGACAGAAGGCCATTTTTCATAAAATGATTTTTTCAAACTGAGGTGGGTCTAAAACCACCAAAATCTCGATTTCTAATTTTTTGACGGTTATTATACTTTCCCTGTACTAAGTGTACGAGAAAGTAAAAAGCAAAGCGCTGCCTCCAGCTTTCATATATTGAGATTATCCAAAGGTTCGTAGGAAACATTGACTTCTCTGTATATATCCAACCTATCCATGAAGTTTCTTTTATTTATTTATTTATTTTCTTTGCCCTATTCTGTAAAATAATTGGCTCATATATACAGTTTATGCTGTTTAATTGAGCGTTTTCACTTCCTGCCGTCATAAGCGTTCCAATATTTTCCATTGGCCTTTTACATCTAAAGGTTCTAATTTATGTTTAATTGTCAAGAGAGATGATCATCAAGGATCATTAAAAATATATTTATATACAATATATTTCCATTGGCCCTTTAATTCATCAGAGAACTTATGTACATTCAAATTTCATAGTACTGAACATTTTATAATCATGAACGTGAGAATAGAAAATTAGATATAAGTAAGTAATATGTATTCAAATCTGGAACAAGCATTTTCGTGAAGCATTAAGGAAACATTTCAATATCAAAATTCATAAGATTATTCAAAATCCATTTATTCGAAACCACAAAATTTTAATATTAAAATATGTAAAATTACATCTGTTTCGGCTCGTAAAATTGTATTTCGATCATCGTTCCCATTCTGCTTCCTTTCGTTCAATTTTGGTAATTTCTTTCTATTGATTCATAAAAGTTTATGTAAACACAAATTAAAATTAGGAAACATTTAACTCAAATTATTATAGCAAAAAGATTGTTTTTGAAAGGTAACAGAATGTGCTCTGCTATTTTGCTCTTTTTCATTCTAACAGATCGAAATAAAAACTGAAGAATTTTTTTAAAAAAATATTCTACATAAGTATTTTTTTTTCAATTGAAAGAAGAGTTGATATGATATTTACCTGTTTAGTTAAAAAACAGATGCAGACGACTCATTCATATGTTTAAGTATTTAAACAATTTTCCTAAAACAAAGAGCAAAAAAGTATAGATTAAAATGAAACACTTTTGGATTGTTAAGGCAAATAAACATTTATAATTCATCAAAAATTGATTTTGAAAGTCAGTTTACCCAATATATCTACTAATAATAATAAAAAAAATAAGTAAGTGTTGGCGCTGGACATAACAGACCGTTTAGCGAAAGCAACAAAGTTTAAAAACCGCTTCAAGAGGCACATCTCCTCTTTATAAAGTGCATTTGTAACAACCGCTCAAACTGAAACCGCTATCAAATTTGATAGCTCTAATTAAACGATTTGACCTGTAGAGCACAAATATACATCTAACCACACCCATTCTTTTTTATTATTTGCGAAATATAATTATATTACTTATCTATCTCATGTAAAAAGCTTTTTTATTTTAAAATCTTAGTATCCATTTGAATATTCAAGAAATCAAAACATCTCATAACAAAAATATTAATTATTAAAGTAAATTAGACAGAACAATTGAAACTAATTACAACAGAACAATTAAATTAAAACTTGTTTTATTAAAATGTAAATTAAGTACAATTAATGATTACTGCTTTCGTTATTAAAAACAGTATTAATCTTCTTAACAGTCAAATAATCATGTTTAAATTAGGGTTCCCAAAAGTTTCTTTCTCATCGAGGTACGAATGGCCCTACCTGGTTCGGCTTGTGCAAATATGCAAACTTATCTATTAGCCGTCCATGTCTTCGGTTTCATACTTCCCAGAATTCTTTTACAATATATTTCGTTTGTGCCACAGCCTCTTTTAAGTTTTTTATCCACCGCATTAAACATGTGTATCGAAAGGCGGCATTTACCCATGAAGACGGCATCACTGGAGACGAAACCTGGATTTCATATGAAAATGTGTTTAGAAAATGCACTTGGTGTTAGGACAATAGGCCTTCAATTGTAGCAAAGTCGTGACTACACCCCCAAAAAAATTATTTTGTGCATTTGGTGGGATTGTAAAGGCGTAATTTTCTACTAGCTCCTTCCTCTAAGTGAAAAAATAAATTCCACAAAATACTGTCATCAACTGGACAATTAAAAGCTGCCATAGCAAAGAAAAACCTGCCGAATTAATGAACCGAAGGGGCTTTGTTTTTCATCATAACAACACGAGACCACATATTACATTATTACATTAATCGTAAGAGAGAAGCTCTTACAGTTTGATTGGGATGTTTTTAAGGCCCTCTGCCTACTCTCCAGATCTTACTCCATCTGATTATTACTTCTTTCTGTCCTTAAAAATGTTCTTTTCGTGTAAGCACTTTAAATCCATCTGCGAAATAAAAGCACACCTCGAGGATTATTTCTTGTCCAAAACACAACAATTTTGGAAATAAGGCGTAATGAGGCTTCCTGAGAAGTGGAAAAAGGTTATAGAGCAAAAGGGTTCTTATATAACAAAATAAATAATATCTTAAACAGTAAATAATATGTATTCATTTCATTTTAGAAATAGGAAAGAAACTTATAGGACACCCTAATATTTAGTGCTGAAAAAATTAATATAATTTATTGTATCTCTGAGCTATTTTGAAATCGTTAATCTTTCCTTAAAAAATTCATTAAATATGAGCAAATGAAATTGGTATTTTTTAAGTTTGTTAAAGGAATAATTTATTTATTTGTATTGATAATCTACTTTCGCTTAATTGCTAAGAAATAAAATGCTTACCAAGAAGTTTTATGATCAAGTCTAAAATAGAAAGACATTTTATTAAAACACAATTAAACATTAAATCATCTTTTTCTCCTCGCATTATTCGAAAGATTCAGTACACGGATTTTTTTTAGCAGAAAATTCAAAACTTCAGTATTCAGTATTAATTTTTTTCCCTCATGATATGGGACAAGGGGCTAATCAATTACTAAATATACTAAAAGAAACAGCAAATTTATGCCATTAATATCGCGGAAATGTCATGGCTCTTCATTCTAGCCACGGAACTATAAAATGTTCTGTTGTAATCAAAAATTAGTTTATTAACTTCTTCGAATTCATAACTGAAAGTAACTATAAAACCGTTCATTTAATCAATAATATATTTAAAAAATGAATGTTTGAAAGCAATTTTTTTTATTTTTAATTATTCCCTTTAATTCCTTAATTTTAGCTTCTCCAAATTCGTAAACTAAAATAATTAAGGAACCGCTCATTTAATCAATAATAATTTTAAAAAATGAATGTTTGAAAAGAATTTTTTTCTAATTATTAATAATTTTTTTAATTCCTTAATTTTACCCGCTCCGAATTCGTGAATTAAAATAACTGGAAAACTGTTCATTTAATCAATAATATTTCAAAAAATAAATGTTTGAAAGGATTTTTTTTAATTTTTAATAATTCCTTTTAATTCCTTAATTTCAGCTTCTCCGAATTCATAAATTAAAATAATTACAAAACCGTTCATTTACTCAATAATATTATTTTTAAATTAATTTTTGAAAGAGATTTTTTTTTAATTTTTTAATTATTCTTTCTATGCTTTAAAGGTAAATTTTTCCCAAAGTAGACAAAAAAAATATATGTTACGATAAAATTATGTGGTTTGATAACAATGATAAATAAGATTTCTATCTCTCAATAAATGAGAGGTCATTTTTTATATTTTAGAGTAAATTAGGAAATATGACATTAAAAAATATCTCATTACCCATAGATTTAAAAAAACTAATCTTGAAAATCTCAATTTAATGATAATTTTTTTCTACATATTTATTAATACATTTTTCAATATATTGCATTGATAAATGAATAAACACTTATAAAGCTTAGAATTAATGTAAATCACTACACAATTACATTTTTATGAATTTTTTTTGGAAAATCAATGAAATTTTTTAAAAGATTGTTGCTGTTATAACCCAATTTTTTTTTAATTCCTTGAAATTAAGGGGATGGTTCAAAAAAATTTTAAATATTTTTTCACCATTCTAGATTTTACAAGGAATGTCCAATATACGCTAAAAAACAGATAATTCATTAAAATTTGTTTTTCGGTGTAATTATAGAGATAGAAAAATGTCTAATGGTTAGATTTTTTCATTTTAATTGATTTTTTAGATGAATTCTTTCATTAACACGAAGAAAAATTTAAAAAGAAAAACGTTAAAAAAGAAAATATTTTTCAATTCCTTACCTACAAGATCTTTCATATCTCCTGCAATAAAAATGTAATATTTTATTATAAAATACATTTATTTTTGCAATGCAAATAAAACAATAATGTTTACAATTAATATTTTTCTAAATTATATATATTTTAAAAGATAAATTTCTGAAATTATGGTGTTTCTTTCGATACGTGAAAAAGTGTTTATTATTATGCTTTTTATATTAGAGTTTCTTAGTTACTAAGCATTATTTAAAGTATCACTTGAATTCTGTGTGTATGAATCTGCAAGTTTTAAATATTCTAATATTCTTTCTCGGTGCAATTTCGAGCTAGTATTTTAATAATTATTTAGATTTTCATTGACACCAAGAATTTAGTACTTTCTTAGACGTTATATAAAATAATAACTGAATTCCTTCTCAATGTATCTGCATGCTTTAAATGTTTCTAATGCGTTAACCTATAATTTGCTTTTAACCGAGTTTTTGATGTAATTAACCGAATTTTATTGCATTCGTTTTGTTTGTTTGGATCAGTTATTTTGGACGGTTATAATTTAAATGTTCTTAATATTCATTTTTTATCAAATTTTGAGATGGAAAATAAAATATTTTTAAGAATACTAATTACGTTATTTTAAATGTAAATCATCGGGAATGGTCTCCCGGAAACTTTCTCGAATATTCACCAATAAAAGCCCTCTTTTTTGGCATAAAATGGTAGATCTTGGATAGTGCCACGAATGCCTTGCATATTGTTAAGGAACAATAGTTGCATAATACAGATATTTGCACTTTTATTGATTTTTGTGCAAATAATTATTTTGTACTCGTTCAAGTCATTACTGTATTCGTG
>JAPMOR010066770.1:0-15850 GCA_026543865.1 Argiope aurantia | reverse complement strand
ATGTTATGGCATTCAAATTCTTTATTTAATTCAAAATGCGAAGAAATTACATTTTATTTTATCCAACTTATGAAAATGTTTATTACAAGTGAATGATAAATTTAGGAAACATAGTTTCATCAAGGAGTAAGAAAATAAATATTTATATTTGAAGGTTTTGCAAATAATGGTTTTAACAAAGGTTTAATAAGGTATAGTAAATAATTTAGAAAATGTTGGAATGGAACATTAATTCCAATTAGGTGGAATACAGATTTAGAACTTTTGCTAATGTAAAGGAAATAGCATTCATTTTCATTGTGATGTAAAGTAATATGAATATTATGGTATTCAAATTCTTCATTTAATTCGAAACGCGAAGAAATCGCGTTTGAATTTATCCAACTTATGAAAATGTTTACAATAAACGAATGAGTAACTTAATAAATATAATTATCAAGGCTTAAATAAAATAACTCTCTGCATTTGGAGACTATCAGAGACAAAATTATTAAGCAGAAAAATATCAAATTTAATTCTTGGACTTTTAAAAGCAATAGGAAATTTTATTCTGAAACAGAAGAAATATGTACCAAAATTCGCCGATTCTGGAAATTTTGGCGCCATTGCAAGAGTAAAATTGCTATATATTTGCATGAAATTTTTTAGCGTTTTTACGTGGGCATAATAATAATGTCACTAATTTACTATAAAGCATTTCCTAATGGTTTAGTAAAAAAATGTGTTCTCCTCAATAAACTATGCATTATAGGCAAACAATAGATATCATAAAAGGACAATATTGTTTTTGGGTATGACTTTCAGTAACACTTTGACTTCCACCACGCTATGTAGAAAATGATCTAGAAATGCTAGGAAATGTTTGGAATATCTTAGATGCTACACAGACACCGCTTGGTATCAACAAAAAAGAAAGCCACAAATTCGTTTAGTTTAATTTTAATTAATTTAATTTAATTTAATTTAATTAATTAATTAACATCCTTTTTTAAAGCAACACCAGGACTATTTTGGGACGGACCTGTAATTTTGAACCGCGGTCAGATGACGAAGACGTCACCTGAGTTAGCACCCCCTCCCTTTCCAAACTACCACACCACACCACCGCGAGGGCATTTGGCCTCTAAGGATTTAGCGTGTACCAGACTTAACATATTAAACAGTTCCTCGTTGGGTGTTGAATCTGAAGACCTCCACTTCCAAAGCCTAGACCACCCGATTCTAAAACATGCCTTCATCATCTGTCCCAAATCTATTTGCATCTTCTCTTCACTAAAAAGATCAGCTATATTAACAGCCAAATTTTCCCAATAGAACGGTCAGCTTGATTTTAAGATATTATTCCATAATACTGTAGTGACAAGTTTGAATTGGCGAGCTTTTTAGAGACTTGGTGATTAAATTTGGTGTCAAATGCTTATTTTGGAAAATTCTATATCTTGATGCTTAGTGTAACTATGCTCATGAAACACTGGAAAATTTCCAGAAAGTTTAATCCTTCACATCGCCAGATTATACAGACTGGATAATCTTCAGGAATTGACTTTTAGAATTGGTATAGCTGTTGAAAGCAGGAATGCTTAGCAATCTTGGCGATATCTGTGATTTGCGATAATACATAACTATCGTTAAGCTCTATTGCTATTAAGTTCTTCAGTTAAATATATAAACATATTTTTTCACGTTTTGGAAATTGGTCGCCTTTTGATTAAAATTTAAATAATATGAACCAAGGAATTTGTATCATTATTTGCGCTTCTTTTCAATAAAGAAAGACGAAATATGATGTAACAATAATCATTGAATATAAATTGTTGTATATAAAAACATCTACATTTGCACTCAAAAAATTAATTAATATAATTAGATGTGATTCTGATTCTAATTAATTACTTTTTTGTTCAATAAATCTCTGAATTTAATTGTATTAATCATAAATTGCGTGTTTTTAATATATATTATGATTATAATGAGACATATACTGAAAGAATAACAGCTGACTATGGGAGGTTGAAAAATTTGACTGCCTCACTACTATATACTATTTTTCAACTCTGTCAGCACTGAATTTTGTGTGTGTGTTTCTTTTTAATATATATTATGATTATAATGAGAGGCAGATTGTGGGAGAATATCAGTTGACTTTCGCTTACACAACAGAAAGTTGTAAAATTTTACCGTTGTTGCGCACTAGTATATGACTATTTTTTGACTCCGTCAGCATGAAATTGTGTGTGTTTTTATATAAATTATGATCATGATTAGACACATATTTTGGAAGAATATCAACTGAAATTCATTTACACAATTAAAAGCCGGGAAATTTTACCTTTGTTTCTCAATAATAAATAAAACATTTTTAACTCTGGCATTACGAAATTTTTGTGTCTTTTTATATATATTGTGATCATAATAAGACACATATTTTGAAAGAAAATCAGCTGAAATTCATTTACACAACTAAAAGTCGGGAAATGTTACCGTTGTTCCTCACTGATAAATAACTATTTTTAACTCCGCCATTACAAACTTTTTGTGTTTTTTTATATATATTATGATCATTATAAGACACATATTTTGAAAGAAAATCAGCTTAAATTCATTTACACAACTAAAAGTCGGGAAATTTTACCGTTGTTCCTCACTGATAAATAACTATTTTTAACTCCGCCATTACAAAATTTTTGTGTGTGTTTTTATATATATTATGATCATCATAAGACACATATTTTGGAAGAATATCAGCTTAAATTCATTTACACAACTAAAAGTCGAGAAATTTTACCGTTGTTACTCACTAATAAAAAACAATTTTTAACTCCATCATTACGAAATTTTTGTGTTTTTATATATATATTATGATCATAATAAGACACATATTTTGGAACAATATCGTCTGACTTTCATTTACATAACTGAAAGTTGGAAAACTTTACCGTTGCTGCTCATTAATACATGACTATTTTTAACTCCGTCAGCATGAAAATACCTCTCTTGTTGAATTTTGCCTTGAAGAATTTTCTTCGCCATAATTCTAGAGAAATTTTTAAAACGTTTACAAGAAATATCGAATGGAATATTTTATTTTAAGTATATTTATCTGTTATATTATCCATCACTTGTTCATCATATTCTCAAACATCAACGGATATTCATGACAGATGTGTAAATTAACCACAATATTTCGTAGAATTTCTTTGCATAACAAAAACATAATGCTATACCGATCTTGCATGATGTACATGGGACAGATTACTACCAGTGGACACCTGTGTCATCTATTTACAACCTCAATAATCATTTTTTTAACGAATAGTCAATTTTTAGTTTCAATTTTTTTAATATGTTAATTTGCATTTAACAAATAAAACAGATTGAAAAAATTACTTACCATCATTATTTTTATCACCTGAAAAAAAATGGTTTAAATAAATTTTATGAAAAAAATACAATACACATAATTTAAATGATTGAAGAAGAAACATCTTCTTTAAACTATCTGCCATTTAATTCCAAGAATATGTCAATTGTTCAAAAGTTGAATTTCAACATGAAAATTAAGATTTTTTTCTTTTTTATAAAAAATACATTTTTTTTATTTACGAGCATTAATTTTTTTAATTCCTATTTTTTTTTCATTGATTTAAATTTATTTATTAATTTGCATTGAAAAAGAAAATCCTAAAGAATGTAGAGAACAATTCCCCACAATTATTCTTTTAACATAAAAATGAAATTTAATTAATGCTTATGAAAAAAAATATAAATTCTAAGAAGTCTTCTGTAAAATATCGGTTACTAAATTTAACAGCATTTCCTTTCATTAAAATTTCAATTTCAACATAAAAATTAATTTTTTCAAATATTTTTTTATATAAATATTTGATTTATATATTTACGAGCAGAAATTTAATTTACTTTTGAATAAAAAATCAATTTTTATTTGATTGGCTTGTTAAATTGTACTAACTTAAATTTATTAATAAATTGCTAAGAATGAAAAGGAAAATTTACCATCATTATCGTTACCATCTAAAAAAAGAAATTTAAATAATTTTTATGAAAAAAAATCTCGTGTGATTTGAATAATTAAGGAAGAAAGTGTTTTTTTTAATCGGTAGAATCAAAAATTCCACTCGTCCAAAATTTTCTTTTTTTTAAATAAAATATATAAATTTTTCATGTCATTTTAAATATAGTATTTGTTTTATCTGTTACGAGTCTAAAGCTGAAAAATGTTAGAAACAGAAATAATTTTTCCAATTTGATTAATTTGAGTTTATATTACATATTTACACTTAAGAAGTAAAGCATTAAGAAGGCTTAGAATAACTTGCCACCATTATTGTACCAACATGAAAAAAAGGAATTAATTTTTTTCTTCAAAAAAATTATTGTAAAGTTGAGTGCTTCAAGAAGTAATGTCTTCTTCAAGGATAAAAAATATTTCTTTCTTTTGGTCAAAAATTGCATTTAATTACCGAAATTATAATTCTTAAATGTTTTTTTCTACAAATATAAGTTTTATTTATTTACGAATTCAATAACTTTTGAAAAAAATCAATTTTTAATTTTATTAATTTAAGCTTATATTACATATTTACACTTAATAAGCCTTTAAGAATACTTAGAATAACTTGCCACCTTAATTTTATCCACTTGAAAACAAGGAATTACTCATTTTCTTCAAAAGAATTATTGTAAAATTGGGAGAACTAATCACTTCTTCAAGAATAAAAAATATTTGTTTAATTTGATCAAAAACTAAATTTCATTACTAAAGTTAAGTTTATTTTATACATTTATTTTTAAAAATTAAATCTCGAAAAATGTTAAGAATAACTCAATATCATCATTGTTTTGATCTAAAGCGAAGTATTTAATCAAGTTTCCAGAAACAAAATTCTAGATTTGAAATCTTGAAAATGAGAAATCTTTTTTTATAATATTCAGTTATAAAATTGAAAGATAATTCGTTTGTTCACAATGTTCATTCTAATACGAAAACTTTAATTTTTTGGTATCATTTTATGCAAAATGATTGATTTATCTATCTACAAGTTCAATTTTTTAACGAAAAATATTTATATTTAATACGTAAAACAGAAAAAAAGAAAATAATTGCTTACCATCCATATTGTTTAAAACTAAAAAACATAAGAATTAATCCATTTATAAGAAATAATTCCTGTAAAATTGAATACTTAACGAAGTAAATTCTTCTTTAAATTATCATCACTAAATTTAACAATAATTCTATTCATCTCAGCATTCACCATTATTGCATGACAACTTTAATATCTTGGTGTCTTTTTTTATGCAAAATACTAGGTTTTATTATTTACTAGCTGGTACTCGGAGCGTTGCTGCAGCAAAAGAAATAATTTTGGAAATATTGTTTGAAATTTAAAATAGCTGTCTTACTTAATTAGGAATGATAGAGAGAATGATACTTATTTTCTTATCGGCGATGAATACATTCATTGAAATTCAATGACATATAAAGGAGAAGTACAAGTAATATTTGTTCTATTTTTTAGATTTTATTGTTCAAGTGCTTTAGAGTAGACAATATTTTTGTTTTTCCGTCTTCAGCAAAAATAAATAAATTTCTTAGCTGTCCGTCTCGTAAGAATACAGAATACAGCTGGCCATGTGAAAAACATGCATTTTCTAGGTTCAATCCGCACACTTGAAGTGATTGATCTTGCTCCTTGTTGATGATCATCGAGAATGCAAGTCGAATGGAGAACTGGAGTTGTTTGAAATCTAAAGGTATGCCGGTGGGAATAATGGGAATGCGTGAAATGAGCACATCTTCTCCAATCGACTTTCCGTTAAGAATAGTTGCCTCGCTTCTTGCTGCATATTGGCTTTTGATTCTGATGCGCGTGATATGCACGTTTCTTTCGATTCGTGCAGCAATTTGATCTAGAGATTCTGAAGCATATGAAATTGCAATTCGTAAATGATATGCTTCATTGCTAGTTTCTCGTTTGTTTGAGAAACTCGAATTTGCTTATTCCTACATGAGGTGTTGATAGATCTATTAAGAGATGAACGTTTGGGAGACATATTTTTTATCAAAGCAATCAACACGATTTCCGCTTGTATAACCGAAATATCGTTTATCGATTCACTGAATAAATAGAAAAATTATTGTTTTCACTGAAAAATTTCCATTATATATAACTTAAACTTAACTTGATCGGCATCGGTAATAATAACTTTATTTTGCATGTGCGAGATAAACTTTGATTCAAATGTCTGGTTTGTCACAGACAAAATATTGATGCTGAATGGCAACATCCTGTGTAGAGGACTATTCATTAATGAGAAGAAGAAAAAATCAGAGCTTGCACTAATTATTTTCGATTTCATTTCACTCACATTGATCGGCATCAATCATAAAAGTTTTATTTGACTTGATATATGACATGTGCCGTTTGCATTTCACTGTTTGTCTTTTACAAGTTGTCAATTTTAAAATATAACCTTCCCTCAGGGGCAAGCAATACGTTGACCAAGTTCCATCGTAATTAGTTTAGCGGTACGGCAGCCGATAAGGTAGGAACAAACAAAAAAAATCATTTTTATATATTAGACATAATAACTATAGTATGCTTATAAACTTCGCGCAGGTGCAAGCAATAAGTTGATCAAATTTCATCACAATCGGTTGAACGATACGGCAGCGCATAAGGTACGAACAAAGAAATTCATTTTTATATATTAGATGGGCCACCTATATTTTTGATCAAAAAGTCCATTCTAACTTTATTAAATTTTAATTATATTAATTTGTGGTGAATAGCATATAAGCCAGTTAACAACTCTTCTACCCGAACGATCGTTTTGGTAAAATTGTTAAGTTACTGGACTGCTAACCAAAAGGTCCCAGGCTCTATCCTCGCGCATCCCTTACCGCCTCATTGGTGACCTCGGACAATGAACCTTCAATCTTCGTACAGCTGTTGTGGCGCCATCTACCCGCACCTAAAGTCGTCAGACTCACTTGACGCAGCAAACCCAAAGTCGTCAGACTCACTTGACGCAGCAACCCAAAGTCGCCAGACACACTTGGCGCATTAGCACCCACAGACGCTTGGCGCTATTCAACTGGATACCGGCCCATTAAGACAACAGCTAATATTTCATTACCACTCAACATCCATATCGTTCGTCTCACCTCCGACTCACTGGAGGGAGAGTACTGTGGTGAATAGCATATAAGCCAGTTAACAACTTTTCTACCCGGACGATCGTTTTGGTAAAATTTTTAAGTTACTGGACTGCTAACCAAAATGTCCCAGGTTCTATCCTACACGCATCGCTTACCGCTTCAAATTTACATCCAATAAGGGATAAACAAAAGAAGATAAGAATAACTTACCTCCATTTTTGTTTAAATCTGAAAAAATAAAATTTAATCTGTTTTTCAGAAGAAAAAATCCTTATAAAGTCAGATGCTTGCTAAAAGAAACTCTTCTTGGAATCGTCAGTCACTAAATTCAACGATTATTTGTTTCATGAAAATGTCTACCTCCACGTGGAAATTTTAATTTCTTACTATTACTTTATGTAAAATGCTAGTTTCTTTTTATTTAAAGGATACAAATATTTTAAAATAAGAAGAAAGCCCTTTTTAACTTTGAATTTTTTATTACTTTATTACTTTAATTATTTTATTAATTTTACTCAAAAACAAATAAAGAAAAGAATAATTTATAACTATTATGTCTTAAACCTAAAAAATCGATTTGTATGAAAAAATAACTATAAAGTTAAGTGCTTGAAAAATGTTTTTTTTTAGATATTATTTACTAAATTCAATAATATTTCGTTAGATCAAAATTCCAGTTTCAAACTTATATAATTTTTTTTATATTTTTTTGAAAAATATTTTTTTATCTATTTATGAGCTAAACTTGAAACTGCTTAGAAAAAATTTCATTTTCAATTTGATTATTTTAAATTTACATTATAAATTTATGCTTAAACAGTAAGGCATTAAAAATGCATAGAATAACCTACCGTCATTATTGTTTTGACCTAAAAAAGAAATTTAATTATTCCTATGAAAAATATTTTTAGTAAAATGAAATGTTAAAGCATAAAATTATTCTTCATATTATTTATAGCAAGATTCACTTATATTTCGTTCATCTCAAATTTCCATTTGCTTAAAAAAAATATGTTTTATATTTAAGTCTTTTGTTTTAAAATATATGTTTTATACTTAAGTTTTCTATATACTAATGCACACTTTTATTTTTTTAAAGTAAACCCATTTTTATTTTAATTGATATAAGTTTATTTTATAAATTTATTTTTAACTAGTCGCCTTTGGCGACCAGCCAGCTCGCCAGTTTTAAATCATATTAAAATTTTCAATTAAATATTTTATGTAACTTTAGCTTCCATAAAATTTCTGCTTTAAATTAAAGTGGAAATTATTAAACTGCAATTAACATTAAAAATATTTCTTACTGATACCAAGCATTTTTTTTATATGAGTACTGAAAACAGAGACGCTCGCATTTTAATCTTGTGTGCACTACAGAATATCTTTCCAAATTTTTGTAATAGCTCAAGAATTATTCAAGAAAACTTTCCCAGATTCATTATAAAATTCATTTTTTAGTTTTACTTTCAAAAGGATATAAATGATGTGAATAATAATATTTTATTTTTTTCGGTCTAGAAATATACTTTAAAAAATTGTGCAGTTTAAATTTTATGCAGTCTTTTGGTCCCAAGAAATCATATTCTGCGAAATATTTTTGACACTTCAATTTTTAAATAAATAAATGAACGTTTCTGTCTTCTGCTATCAAATCTAATCCATTTATGAAGTTTTGAATAGAATTATTTAGAACAATCAACAGTTTCATAAAGTGAGACTAATCAGTCATGAGAACCCTAAGCGCTTATTTGAGTATCTTTGAGATCGTCGATGAAGTGACCTAAAATTAACCGTTTTTATAGAATAGTGATATTCAAATATTTATAAATAAGTCAGTCTTAGTGACTGATTTAGTTGATTTTTATTTAAAATATTAGAGTATCAAGAATATTTGGTTAAATGTAATTCGTAGAACAGAGAAAATAGATAAAAGCTAAAAATTCGAAATTTATTAGAGCATTGATTATCAAGTTACATAAAATATAATTATTTACTTCATTTGGACCATTTTAACACATGTGTTTCTATTAAGAAAGGTTACAAATTAGCCTTTGGGCCTTGAATTGAAAGGATATATATTAAAACATGTTTGCCCTAAATAAAGCTGATTTATTGAATTGATAATGTAGATACTGTAAAAAGGTCGTAGAAACCTTTTTTGCATTTATTTTTTAGAAAAATATCATATTTCATGTTTATTTCCTTTTATACAGACATGTGCTGAAAATTACACTTTTAGCTTTTCTCAGAGGATAGCAATGCTAAAATTGGTTGATGAAAACTAATTATTTTCCCATGAATGCATAACGCGCTCGCGCAGTTTAAATTTAATTTTTATTTTGAGGGAAATAAATTGTTGAAAAATATAATTAATTATTTTTTAAAAAATTCATTAAAAATATAAATTTAATGTTTTTTATTAAAAAAGTAGTATTACTGAAAAGAATATTTTTTTAACTTCAATATGATGTAAACATGATGTTTGTGAGATAATACTTTTGGATATTATAGCGAAAAAACGCGGAAATTTCGCTTAATTTTTAAATAATTAAGATTATAATTAAAAATTCGAAAAAATCGCTCTAAGGTGCACATTCCCGACCTCCAAAGTATACATATGCCAAATTGACAGCTGTAGGTCAAAGGTCTGGTATGCAGAGTGACAACACACGCACACACGTGCACGCACATACACATACATGGAGCTTTATTATAAGTATAGATACAGATAAATGAATCATTTTAAAATAAGATGAACAGCTTACCTTCACTATTGAATCCGTCTAAAAAAGAGTTTTAATAAATTCATATGAATACCTCTTCTGAATTTGAATGATTCATTTTTATCTCTAATAACAAAAATATTTTTATGAGTGCTTTTTTCTACTTTGCTTGATATATTTTAAGTATTATTTCCATAATTTTTTACAGATTTTAATTGTTAAACGAAAATGTTCTGCTTGTGGTAATTATTTCGGTATTTATCTCAAATTTTCAATTCAAAACACAAACTGAAATTTTAACATTAATGATTTTTTAAAAATGTAATCAGATATTCCCAAAATATATCTTCTTAAAGAATAAGTATAATTTCAGGTATAAGTATAATATAAGGTTCATAAGTATAATATAAACCACCAAGTTGATAAACTTTATGTATTTGTTATAAGAGATATAAGTTTTCGGAACTGTTTGATAATAAAATAAATATCTGAATTTTTCTACTAGGGTTATTAATGTCTTCTTATTATTATTTTAAACTGCAAAGATATGCTGCTGTTTACAAATTTGTATAGAATATCCGAAAGAATATGTTAATCATAATGTTAAATAATAATTCTTTAAGAATTAATATATTATTTTTGAATAATAATAAATAAACAGTTTAATGAATACAGAATAAGTTAATCTAAATAAGTGCAATTTTGGCTTCTTATTCAGGTATTGCCCAAAATTCAGCTCTATTAACAATTCGAAAATTCAACGATATTTCAGTTGTCCAAAATTCCCATTTCATCATTAAAATTATTTTTTCAATTTCTTTTTATGAAAAATACTAGTTTTGCATACTACGAGTGTAAATATCGATTATTTTTAGCAAAAAAACATATTTTTCGTTTCATTGCTTTAAATTTATTTTGTTGATTTATAATTCATGATAAATAATCAGAAAAAAAGAGCAGTTTATCACCGTTATTATATAAATTTAAAAAGTATTATTATTAGTATTTAATATATTAAGCATTTTTAGGAATTATTGTTTAAACTCTTTTTAAAATTAATTACTTAAATATATATATTTTATCACAAATAATATGATTTTATTGACATTCTGCAGGACAAATTGCACCTATTTCTACCGCATTTGGTTAAGTGCTCGTCGTGAAATCATTGTTCCAGAATTGATGATTGATGATTGATTTCTGTTTCTTTAAAAATAAAACACAATTTAAGCATCTCTCATTAGAGTTTAAGTAAGACTTTAGAAAACTTGTTAAAATTTTAATTAAAATCCTAAAATTTAAGTAGAGACCTTACTTAAAATCTTATTACTTTAATAAACGTGAATTATAAATATTTAAAGTTTTTTTAAATTATTTCATCAAAAATATGTTTACAATTGATTTTTCAACTCACATTTATTGATTTATAATTATTTTTTAACTTTTAATTCAGAGTTGTCCATTTCATATTTTTATAGCATATCCTGATAAATATGTTAATCACGTTTCTCCATAAAATAAGTTTTATTTTGATTTCTTATTTAAATATAGCTTATTTTATGGAGAATTATTGATCATTCAAATATATTACATTTATTCAAATGAAAAACAGCTGTATAAATAATACCAAGGATATTCAATCATTGAACTTTCAAATACATGGTGGAATAATTTAAAAAATTTAAATATATAATATTATTTTAGATTTGAATTTAATCAACAATTTTACAAACTCATTCATAATATTTTTAAAACGGATCTGTTGAAAATAACTCAGTTTATATTTTATATAAATTCAGCTGCAAAGCAAACAGCTAAAAAATTCGTTTATAATACGTTTTTCCAAAATTTCCATTTTATCAATAAATTTTTAATAGTTTTATTTTAAATTTATATAAATTATTGTTTATATCTATTTATGAAAGGGAACTTTATTATTTTTTAATAAAATTACCATTTTTTGTTTGATATATTTGTTATTATTTATATTTAAAAAATAAATCACTAGAAACAAAGATACAAACTTACCATCAGTGCTAAATTCATCTAAAAGTAAGATTTAATCGATTCTTCATTAAAAATAATTTTAAAGTTGAGAATTTCGTTGTAATTTCTGAAAATAATAATAATTCTGTTTGCATTTGCTAGCCCTCCGCTCAACAAATTATTCATGATTATCAAAAATTTGGTGTAATTATAAGTAGAAGATTTGAATGATGATTTAACATCGTTTGTGAACAATAAATAAATTATTTAAATAATGTAATAAATTATTTTTATAGAGAATATAAACTGAACTTTTCCATTATTCCTTAAATAAATTAAAAAGCAGCATAATAAGCAGAATAATTTTTCCTCCGCTTTCAACAATCGAAAAAAAATCAAGATTACTTGCAATATTAGATGGAACGACGAAAATAGTTTTAATTTTAGTGAAATAAGGAAATATTTTTTAAAAAATAATAATATAAAAAATACTTTTTTTAAATTGTCAAACTTTAGGAAAACCTTACACAACAATTAAAATGTTATAAATAACAATAATTTTTTCAACTTCTAAAAATGGAGAAAAATAGTTTTGTTTGTAATGCAATTATTAAAGGAAAAAAAAATGTCGGAATCTTATTTAATTTTAATCAATTAAATCCTGTTTGAAATTCGATAAATAGAATGTCTTCAGTTCGTATGTTTCTCAGATGTTTATATGTGCCAATATTCATAGTTGTAGAGCAGACGATCTGTCCTGTAGAGGACAAATATAAATTTTCTTTTATTCTTTCGTTATTATTATTTATTCCTTCTTTTGCCTAATAGCATGCATACATACATTGTACAATGCTGTATGATATTAAACAAAATTCTAAATATTGTATAATATTGTTAAATATTGAATTATACAATATAATATCGCACAATGTTGTACAATATTGTGCTACAGGCTATGTTACATGATACTGTAGAGATAACCATATTTATTTCATCATTAAGTATGCATTTTGATCTAATAAGATTGGCATATTAAATCAAAATTTTGATTTTTAACAATAATAATAATGTAAAAATCTCATATCCAATTTCATCAGAAACGTTATTTCAATACTAATCAAATTTTGTATCTCGATATCGTGAAGTACAACATGATGATGAAAATCGTTGAAATCGCAAATCTTCGAGATTTATCCATATGTTGAGAAAGAAAGTTTATCTTAATTTTGATTTAAAAATGAAAGAGACACTAGAAAGAATGACACTACAAGCCTCTGAACATGATCCTACGATCTGGTAAAATCTATGCCCAAGAATTAAAAAACAAGTACAACAAAATCATTATTTATAGTGTTGCTTCTTCGAAATAATTAGCAGCGTTAAAAGCGGTTACAAACAAGCAATTAATAGTCTTCAGTTTAAAAGAAAGATGCTGATTGGATAACAGGTAAGTTTTCTATCATCTAGTATTTCTTAGTGCTTTAAAAAATCGGTATTTATTTACTTATCATTTATCTCTAGGGCTACTATTGTTTTCTTTAGCTGGATTTACTAAGATTAAAACTATTTATTAGCAAATTATTATACTACTTATTTCTGCTTGGCAGTAATCATAATTTATTGCAATAATATGCATATTCATATATAGATCGATAAATACCACAGAGGTGCTAGTTATTTTTATGGTGGAAGTACTCGTTTACTCCTGCACCTGCAGGTTTAGTTGTTACCTTTTAGATAATTACACCAAGAACACTAAGATAATGGGTCTATTTGGTGACTTTCAGGTTACATCAAGATTGGGAAGATCTATTATCTTTAAGAGTCAGATTTCACAGCAATGGTTGCATCATTATGTTTAATTAGCAATTTTCAACTCTAGCTTACAAATCGCCAAATGGGCAACCGTTTGCAATTTTTGGCGGTTTATCGCAGGATTTGTACTAAAAGAAACAAGAAATTGTGTGCATGTGATTATATGAAGTTAAAATTCAGATATATAAGTTTTTATTTGTTAGATTGTATTGACAAATTCACTTATTTAGAATATTTTGCAATTTTAAATTATTCCCCACACACACATACGTAGGAGAAAAAAATCGATTGAGAGTCAACTATTTGAAAGATTTGAGCTAAGATAATCTATAATTCTAGAAAATTGAATCATCAGGTTTACAAGCACACTAATGGAGAGGTAGATATATTCTATCAAGATAAATATTTATCTCTTAAATTTCATTTAAAAGATTTCCTTGTGCATTTGATAGAAATCAGCAATTTTGGTGAAAGGTTCGCATTCAATATTTTATTTAGGAACATAATTGTCTTTTATTTAATAATTCTATTCGCCATCTAGTGAATATGCTTCCATTTTTTTTCCTTACATTCAAAAACATTTAAAACATAGAGATCTAACAAATTTGGAGGCAAAATTCCTTTTTCATGTTTCACTCGAATTCATCTATTTTGTGCACAAGGAAGTAAAATTTTGGACATCATATAAAACCGAGGAAATTGATGCATCAAAAACAAACCAATGAGGAAATTAAGCTCAAAGCAAAGATCTTAAAACATTAAAAGACCTTAACATTCCTTAACACTAAAACTAAAATATGCTACAAATATGCAACAATACGATTAAAATGTTTTTTAACAAAGATTAATCAACACTGCACCTTCTTGTGATTTTTTTAATCTCAAGAATTTTAAATAAAACAATTAATTTCTACTTGTAAATACACAAATTAATAAAAGTTCTGTTAATTATTTTTTATTTCATTCTTTTTTGCTGCTGTTCGATATTGTCGGCAGAATATCTATTTTGATTTCAGGAAATCAAAGAAATGCAAACTACTTTTAAACAGAAAAGTATCAAAACAATTTATTTTCTTTTTTTCTTCAATAAATTTAATTCTTATTTTTTAAATAATTACTGAATATCACATATTTGACTGAAACACTTACCACAATCATCATCTATAAAATTATAATTATATTAGATAATATATTATAAAATGCACAAAAAATTCAGTTTAGTAAAGCTTATAAATCTAAATATATTTGCAAAAATATATGATATTTCCTACTTATTTTCAAGAACTTTAAATCATTTGAATGAATGTCTTTGTTGTTTGCTTTTACTAGGTAGAAAATTAGTTCAGTTATATTTTGATTATTATACAAAAACATAACTTATAAAGACAAAATTTTCAAAAATCTTTTTTAGAAATTATATGAATTCTAACATAACAGCATTTTGTCTAAAATAACTTTGCATGGTTTAAATATAAATGTTGTTACATTTCGAAATTCTTTTCTTGCCCAAATACTAAAAGAAGAAATGTCTAATTTCCCTCTTTTATTTATCATTATTAAAAATTTAGTTTCTTTTATAAAAGAAAAACTATTTACTTTCAAAATTTTTAAATAACGAACCTTTATTTAGAAAACTGAGACACGAAAGAATAATTTCAACGCGAGAATATTTGCTCAATGTCACGTGCTTATGTCTTACTAAACACATACTGTAAGACGAGCAGTAAAAAAAGAGAAAAGATTTTATTTAGAAGAAAAGAAATTGAACAAAGAGGAATTCCGTTCTATCAAAAGGTTCTTGCTGTTTGGGAATTGCGTTGCCATTTCATTCTGCGAAGAATTTTCGGTGAATCTTATTTCTCCACATGGAATTTCTGGAAATTTTTCAATAGAATTCTTGAAAAAACTTTTTTTTTATTTATTTTGTTCAGTAATTTGAGAAACATTTTCCATAAAATATTTCTGAAAACTTTTAAGAATCTCGGTTACATAAATTAAACTTCTTTCTATTAAGAATCTTAAGAATCCACGTTTTATTACATTTCCTGGCCATGATTATTTAGAATTTTAAATTAAAGGGTAATGAAGTGGTAACTACTGATTGTCTGTTATACAACATTAACGAAACTGTTGATTTGAG
>JAPMOR010066769.1:12079-42115 GCA_026543865.1 Argiope aurantia | reverse complement strand
GAAAAATTCCTCTTGTCTGTAAAAATGCGATTTTCACCTGAATGTTTAAATTAAGTTCTGTAACAATTATACTCCTTAATTGCAAAATAAATTCGAAGATAATTTTTCAAGTTGAAAAAAATAAAAAGATAAATATATGAACCAAATAAATACCCGTTGCTTCAGATTACCAAACAAAACAATTTACTTAAAACTTCCAAGAACTAGAAAGATTGAAAACACACTAAGACCGCTTTTACGTCAAGCTTCATTATCTGATACATCACAAGACTTAAATTTAATGCTTTCACGATAAGATAGTGGAGTTGATGACGTTTGACGAAGACAAAAAGAATGTGCCTGAGTAAAACAGGTGCAAAAATTCACCTCTAATTCGAAAATCACACCCTTTGATCGATACTGTTTAATCTTTCAAATGTGTTTCCCGTGATACTTTGTTCTGTTTTTTGATTCATTGTTATACAACAATTCCGATGAATAGAACGTCCTAAGTGTCACATGGAATGCTGTAGCATTATCAGACTATACTGCTTGAGGCATTCCTTGACGTCAGCCCTCAAACTTCTGAAGTGGCATAATAATATTTCCGAATGCAATGCCCTTGTCACCAATCACAAAGGAAAAGGACAAAGTAAATTCTTCGAATAGATTAATATTTGTGAACATGCAATAGACCTGCAAAATCGGTTCTTGTTATCTCTTTAAAGATGGGAAGCGTAAAGGCGAGCTTATCGCTGAGGCCGGCATTCTCTTTCGCGCGTGTCTGTCCAGGGCCAGAGTTTTTTTTTTCTCTCTATTAAGACTAAATCCATGAAATTACCGAAATATCCAGGCGTTGTTTAATAATATTCTGTAGAATATTTAAACGGTATATGCTTTACATTACATTTTTATAGATACTTTATTTACTTATTTCTTGTTTAAATTCTTCTTGTTCTTACACATTTTATTGTTCTTGTTCTTACACATTTTATTTTCAATTCATTTCAAAAAATTCACGTCCACAAGATCTAATTATCCACTTAAAACTGAATTGCAAACCAAAATACCCAACACTGTAGTGAAAATAAAACTCCCCTGCTTACTATAAACATATATCACATGCGAATTTAAAGAGCCGTCATAACGCATGCCATTCGGAAACATTCCTTTCCATTTATATATAATCATATATCATGTTTATATAATCAAAAACCAAATGTATGTGAGTCATGTTACTTTCATTTTGATTAGAAGATCAAATCTACATGTGTCTGAAACCATATGGACATACAATGCCATCTTGTACCAAAAGTTATAGTTTTTAAAACGTTCCAGGATATTGACACAAATGTGTGATTGCCGGGGGTGATCGAGAAAACGCTCTGGCACGTCATTGTGTCGGCCGAGAAATGAGTGCATTTCTTGCTGGCAGTAAAAAGTGACAGTCGGAGCGAAAGGGTTACATGTAACAGTTTCATTACATTCACTCTTTCTGCTTGATAGAGTACTTCAATCTACTCGTTTTTCTTTCACTTAAAAATTATGTAAGCATTAATTAATCAGTCCTAAAGCATATCACACTTGTATAGAATTGAGTTTTTCTGGACAAAATCTCAATTTTGTAGGATTCGTATACTTATGAATTTCAATACCTTGATTATGTTTTCAAACAAATGCTTTCTGTTTATTTCTGTTTGTTCGGATTGCTTCCTAAATATCCAAGAGACACAATGGCCTCAGTCTATAGTATCGCATTCGTTGTGTCTTCATGTTCTTCTTATGACCAAATTTCTGAATTGAAACTTTTCAAGTGGGATTCTAATCCTAAATGATACAAAGTGGATGTAGTAGGTAAATTTGTTAAATCTATTCAACGGCAAAAAATGTTTTACAAACGACGAAAATTTTGAAACTTTTAATCAATCATCAATCTATCATAATCTAACATATTTTGAAGAGAAGGATTTAATCGACTTAATTTTTGAGTCTACTTTTTCTCTAAATCCAGCATTTCGTCTGGAAAATTGTTTTGTCAAAGAGCTTTGATCAAATAGTTCCAAGTATTCTCCAATTTCTAAGAAATAAACTCTTCAGTAACCCTTATATGCGGTCTTGTATTAATCATAAAGTGAGAAATCCAATCAGTAATTTGTAACGTATGCCGTGGAATTATAGGTGAATTATGTCGTGCAAAGTACGCATAATATATAAATACATATCGGAAGCAAAAATTATAAAAAGAATACCACAGCCGATGCCAGTGCAAATTATATCAGGATACGGAAGATTTCCTGAATACTTCTACAGATTGGGGAGAATGCAAGACAATCAATGTATATGAGCTAAAATAGGCTCAGTTCAGAATGTGTCAAACTCAATGAAATTAGAGAAAAACTCATTATGGATAGTGACGATTTTAACAAAATATTACAATACCTTGAAAATTTAAAAACATTGAAAAAAAAGATGGAAATGATTTATTGCCTTTTACCAACAGTTTGAAGATTCTTTGAACTTTTATTGGCCATTATTGTCTCATGTAAAAGCTAGGTAGTAAACCTGCATGATAGTCAGTCACAATAAACCCTGTTATTACAGCTTAGCTCTGCTGTAACGGGTAGTAGTAACAGCGGTTTGCAACAACAGTAATAAAAGTAGTTTGTAAGAGCTTCATAAATAAAGTAAATCTTGAAAAGCTAATAACTCTTTTACACAAATATGCATAATGCGTACAAATATGCATAATCTGTTTCTTGTCTCCGTATGTATTTAGATATTTTCCTTGTATTAAGGTGTCTGAAGATTAAGCCTCTGTGCTTCAAGTAAAAACTGCCTATTCATTCCACTAAAGAGTATGAATCTCTAAATTGGATAGCAATATTCCTCGTGGGAAACATCAACAAGGTTGAGTTTTAATGGGAAATATCTCAATTGTGTAGGACTCGAACAGTTCTGAATTTTAGTAATCTAACAAACGTTTTCCATTAATTAGGATTGTTCTTAAGTCACCCAAGAGACATATTTGTATCTGTCCATAATATCACTGTTAATGTGTCTAAAGAAAGCTTCTTCCCAACACACTGAAAGAAACTAGTCCAAAATAATAAAGATAATAGTTCAAGTAACGGAAGAGTTATTGCTTTCAAAGGTGTAAATATTGTAGCTACAGATTAAATGTACGAATCACTTTTTTTATTCTTCTGTTTAATACGACTCGATAAACACGCTCAGATACTTCATGAAAAATATGAATAACATAGTTTCTTTTAGCTGTTCTAATCTAACAAGAGACATTCAGCTTCGCCATCTGAGTTAATTCTTGCAATCAGCTACCAAATTGCAGTAAATTGAGGGGCTAGATTTCAACCTGGTTCTATTCCGAAAAGCCAAGTTTCATGGAAATGGAAGTTTTGACATGAAGATTATTATAGCAAAAATTTCCTGTGATTCATAAAAAAAGTGAGGCAAAAATATGACTTAAGAATAACATTTTTGCTGCACTTTTTCATGTTCATTTTAGAATACATTTTTAACATTAAATATCAATGTATCTTCTTCAGCAATCTAGTGTACTACTAAAACATTTTTTTTTCAAAAGTGATTTTCCTTTGTTCTCACCTTTCTGCAAAGTATGAGAATAAATTTGCTAATGGCATGGAAACTGCAGAAATTGCATTCGTTAATTTTTTCGCACAGAATAAGGACTTTCTATCTTCAGTTTCTTCTCTCACGTTAAAACCATCCGTTTAAAAACTTTCTATCAAATGTTTCAATGCAGCTGAATAGTCTTTTGCATAGTTACGAGATGATTCCTTGTTTTATCACACATTAAAAAATTGGTAATCTCAAATGGTAGTCTCATAAAACAATATAGTAAGAAAATTTATCCGCTAGATGTACATTCTCCTTTGTAGTTTTGAACCATAAGAACTTGGTGACGTTCTCATCTTATTCCTCTAGTATCATTTGAAGGAAGATCTGACTAATAACACAAATTGTCACGAATTTAAAGTTGCGGACACATAATAGTTTAATTAGAGACTCTGAGAATAGATTCAAATCACTCTTGAGAATATCTTCAAAGATAGACAGTAAACACTGTACGAGCATGCATCAGAAACTATGAGTGCCAAAAAGAAAGAAGTACGTTTAGTGAAAATAATAAATGTCATTTCGATATTTAAAAGTTAAGTGAATTAACAAAAACTAAAACCTAAAAAGTGAAATGCGAATAAAAGTCTCTAAAATTTTTTTAAATATTTGATATCTGATTATTTGTCTTAATTAGTCTGGAATGAGATCTAGCTAAACTGGAGACCAAATGACAAAATTTGGACTCCAGTTTATTATGTTACTCCAGACTTCATTTTATCTTTTTTCCCCCTTCCAGCTGCTTTTTTTTCGGGGGGGGGGGGTGCTTTTACTTTTATGGCAAAGAAAGTTTTTCCTATTGGAAGCATGAGATTATCACGAGTTTGAATATGTAGTTAATCCTATAAGAAAAAATTTTTCAGAGAAAGCTATGCCATCATCATCGAAAATATTTGCTTCAAACGATGTTTAAAACCATAGACTATTTTCTATTCTTTGAAAGATTTTAATTAAAAGTTGTGTCTACACTTTACATTGATACTGAATTAACAATCAATCTATGAAAAAATCTAGAATCTAGAATTTTTTAGAATATTCGCTTTATAATTTGCATTGAGTAAAGACAAAAAAATAATTATTATTAAAATATTTTTATGTCTAAAATATATTTCGATAATATGTCCATTATTATGCAAAAATATTATTATTTCATAAATATTTTTTTAAAATTCAAAGTTTTTATTTAAATATTATATAAATGTTAAACAACAAATTTCCAACACAAAAATTATAAACACACAATCTTAGAAATAGACATAATCGTATCGTTACCGATTTCATTTTCGAAAAATCATTTTAAAAATGAAACTAGAGACATACTTTAACGCATATACAAAATTCACTTTTAGAAGTTATGATGATTAGATGATTTATTAGAAGTTAGAAGTGATGATTATATATTATTTAATTATAACATGACTAGTCATGAGACAGTGACTAATGGTAAAAAAAATGTTTCATCTCCTATTGACCGAAGAGACGTTGAAATAGATTCGCTTGAAGAACAAGAGGCCTCATATTTAGGAGTAGGAATCCTACCTGGAAGACTATCAAGAGAAAAATTACCCATAATTGTATTTCGCATCTTGGAAAATTAGAAATTTTTGCGTCCAGTCTGACAACTTCAGACATTTCTTTCTTAAAGCGCTTTTGAAGGGATACCAGCTAAGACCCATTGATCAGAACTCAAAATCTCCCACCTCCAGTTTATATTCATCAGTTGTTCCATGTCTTACTTTTGACCATTACATCACCGATGAATCACCCTGAAAACAATATTACATTATAAAGAAATATAATGAAAATGAAACGAAAAGTAATTAAAAATATTAATAGAGTGATTACAAATTTGCAATAAAAAAAGATTCAAATAATTTCAATATTTGGCTTGGAGTTTATCCAAATCATATGCATTTAAGAATGTCGTGTAGGTAGTAAAATATACCCATGTATGGACGTCAGAATGTACCAAATGTATCTTATCTTTTGGATTTTGAGCTAAAGAAACCCACTAGATGTATCTGACGTTAAAGATGTTGAATAAAAGTTATAATCTTCTAGAGAGAAGAGTTGGTTATTGAAGAGTAAAAGAGTTTTAAATAAAGATTATTGTTGTTTTTATAAAGGATTTTAATGCCAAGCAATGATGTGTATATCAACTAGTCATACATAAATTTAAAGAAACGAAAATATTTCTTTTATAACTGAAATGCAGAATTCTTTTGTGGAATGGAAATGACACCAGATATAATACAAATATAAAGAGCCTTTTCTATACAATACAAGTCATTTTTTACTTTCTCGTATACGTAGTATAAAGAAAGTAAAGTAGTGGTCAAAACATTCGAACTCGATATTTTAATAAATCTCCAGTTTTAGACCCCTTGAGTTCGAAAAACAGATTTTTGGAAAATGTACGTCTATCAGTCTGTGACAAAGATAGCTCAAAACGCTTTGAACTAGATGGTTAAAATTTTATATATGGTATTTACACCAACTTTGCCGATTTCTGTCAAATTTTGAATAAATTCTGTCGCAAGGTTGTCCGACCGCCCGGTTTTCCAATATAAACTAACACGGTAACTACAAAATGAAGAGATCTAGACAGATAAAATTTGGTACACAGATTTAGCATCTAGAATATAGATACCTTTCAAATTTTGTGCCAAATCTAACAATGAGTTGATCGTCTGTCAGTCAATAATTTCAGCAACATGTAAACTCGATAATTCAAAAATGCAATGGCTTAAATATATCAAATTTGGTATGGCGTTTTGTGACTACAATTGTAATTCTGTGCCAAATTTTAGTTTCAATCGATTAGGTAAAACGTGTCTGAAATACAAATTCGATTTGCGGTTACTATTAACCGCATGCCAGGAACTAATCATCCAAACAACTCAAGAAGGGTGACTTTATAGATTCAGTAAAAATGCTAAATTCACACCAAAAGTTAATATTTCATAATTATCATAGCAAATGACATGTAATGCGTTCTCTGGGATAATATCTTTGCTAGAGAGTATTCGAGAAAATTTTGGACTACTCTCCAAATATCGGAAAAAATATAAACTATTGTAAGGATTTTCGTATTTAATGCCCTGATATGTTCTGACTATCATCTTTAATAATCATAATTATCATAACATTCTCAATGATTTTTATAACATATTAAGGTGACCGGATGGATTCGAAATGTTTTGAAAAAATATCGGAAATGTGGCAGCTTAAAAGATATCTCTTAGATTCCTTATAATTTGATATTTTAAAGATTTTCATAACGAACGCTCTTTTTATGTATTCTGAATACTTGGTATCAACTTTCATAGGTGTCATAATGTTTTAATCTGTAGTGTTTAATGCAATATCGAGTAGTGTTTAATGCTTGAACAAAAAGACGAAACATCGAAATTATCCCAACTAAATAAATCGAGAACAATAAAATATTTTAAGATTTAATAAACGCCTTTATTATAATATGCTCTAACCATCAGTATTATATACAAAGCACTAATAACTACCATCATGCTCATGATTTTCATTATAAAGTCATTGGATTAATCTATGAAAGATATTTAAAGCTCATTAGTAGTCTAAAAATTTAAGGAAAGAAATTTAAATTTAAGGAAAGCCAGTATTTATGTTTTGATTTTGCTATTAATCAGCTTAATTCGAAAAGTTGTTGACCAATATATGCCTTTGCAATAAATTTTTAACTACTGGAGAGTTTTCTCCAAACTAATAGCAAGGAAGGCAATTCTTCTGTAAACCTCCATATACGCGAGCTAACCTCCACTTCGGGGCTAATTTTGTTCTGAAATTTTATCTAGGACTAAAAGGTTATAACCAGTTCCCTAAGAATCACGTGATTCTTTTAGAATGACTACATAATCCGAGCTTGGTCCGCTCGTTCATCATTTTAGTACGCCTTTCTGATAGTAACAAAATTGTAAAGATACATTTATTACAAAAATTAAAGAAATAATTTAAATTGCACCAAATAATTTTTTCATTAATTGCTAAAAAATAAATTGTCAATTTTTAAAATTCATATTTTCTGGTAACAGAGAGATACATACGTAAATGTTAGAAAACAAAAATACATAAATTTAAGATATCTAAAAATCAAAATTGAGTTAAATCCCCATTTTCTGCTTTGATAAGATTTATTTCATCAAAACTGGTAGACATAATGTTAATAATATTAAAACAATCACCGAAGGTGGCGAATATTTCAAAAAATAATTTATTCATATTTAAAAAAATTAATGGGCTGATCTTATTATAAAAAAAAGCCAGATTATTTTTATCATTTCATTTTAAGTATTCTTGATTATTATTGGTAGATCATTTTGAGTGGTTAATAAGTTGTTAAAGTAAACAAAATTAATTGGATCTCCTTATGAGTGATCTAAATTTTCAATTGCATTAACTTCCAATTTTCGACGATCATGATTTATAATCGAAAGTGCGTAGTGCTGGATTTAAAATTCATTTCTTCGTACCATCCATCTCTCACCTTTAAAAAAAAAGGCGCTGTTTTATATTTTTCATAAACATGTTAACAATCTGAACGTGCGAGGTGTTCCAAAGAACAATTAACCATTTCAGCCTGATTTTACTCCTATTAAACATTTTATATGGAGGACTTTACTTAATTAAAAATTAATCGATATTTAACATTTTGCAATTTTATACAAAACCTTTCCAAAATATTATAACATAAACATATTTTCATACTTTTAAAATTAAAAAAATCGTTAAGATATTTGCAATCCATTGTATCTGCAAACATTTAATTATATCTATTTCTTCCGTTATCAAAACTAATCAATGGCGATATTGCTTTTGTTTTCATTTTCTTTGTCAATATCATTGTGAATTTTTCGCCAATATTGGGAGAAATTCACAAAATTTGAAAATTATATACATTTTATTTTAAACAGCTTCTCTTTATTGTTTCTAGAATGAATAATGTAGCTTTTGCTTTGTTTGTTAAAACAATTAACTTTTTTAAAGACAAAATAGAAAAGAAAATACAGCAAAAATTATGTTAGCTGTCTTGCGTATCTCTGAAATACAAATAACAGAGTTCTCGAATTCTAAACGTCGTAACAGTTCCTTAAAAGGAGATGGAAGAATAGCCAAAGTCATGCTTTCTTAACGCCGTGTGGTAAAAAGATATAAAGCGACATTTTTCTTTAGTGTATCTTTCAGATACGCATGTCCGCTGAAAGATTAAAAATTCTTTGTTGAGAATACCATGAATATAAGGTCATAAATAAAGGTGTCTCATTTGGCATGCCATATGCCTTCCTCGTGATTGCTTTTAACTTGGGCTCGATGACTAAAATTACTTTTTCTTATACATACATAGAACAAATAAAATTAAGAGAATCTGTGTGTGCTGCGTCTAGTAATTATTAAATATAAACATTTTTTTTTATTAATTACAAAAAATAACTATCAAAATTGTGAGACGATTGCATTCTAAGATCTAAAATTATATCTGATTATAATTTATTGTATTGAGATGGTTCCTTTTTTTGTCACCATTTTACCGTCAAATGCAGTATAAATACATACTTGGACTTAATAATAATTTTCATTTGATATTTCAAACAATACTGACAAATCAAACTTCAAACGTCATGGATCAGGTGACTCTGTATTTACCAATCACAAAGCGAATAAAATAGAATGTTTACAAAAAATGTTAGATAAAAAAGAGAAAATTAATCCCTGAATGCAAACTGTAATGTACAGGGTTCTCATAATCAAAGTGAAAACGTTTGATGGACTGTAAAAGAAAAAAAAAACTACTTGGAGTATGTTGACGAAATTTGGTATATGTTATATTTGCAACATGGGGAAATGAATTACACAATTTTAAAAAAAATTAGTTCATTTTTTGCAATAGATGGCGCTGAAGATTATTAAAACGGTGTTTTTGCTCTGTAGTATGTCAAAATGAATACCACTTCAATTTTAAAATCATTATGAAGATTAGAGCCATGCATTTTTAAGCTATAGCCATGACTTTGTCAAAGGCAGAACGTACTCTGTTAGTAAAATGTTATTACCAAAATAATAGCAATTACAGTGCTGCTTTGAAAGAATATCGCCATCTTAAAGATTTGAGAAAAGGACCAATGTCTGTGAATGGCTTAAAGAAAATGATTAATAAATTTAAAATTACAGAAGAATTCGGAGTGCTTCCTGGAACTAGAGAAAGAAAATCTGTGAATCAGGAAGTTGTGGAAGAGATTAGGGAGGCAATTGATTCAAGGTTAGAGGATCAACGAACTGTAAGCTCTAGAAGTGTAACAAGGACTTTATCAAAACCATGGGCGACAGTACACAAAGTTTTGCGCTACATTTTAAGACGCTATCCGTATAAAATTAAAATTTTACACGGATCCACAATGCAGGCGATCCAGAATAAAGAATTGATTTTGCCAACTTCATTCTTGTCAAAATTGATGAAGACCAATCATGGATTCGAAATATTTTGTGGACTGATGAAGCGCATTTTACTTTATCTGGACAAATCAACACCCAAAACTGTAGGATATAATGCTCATCCAATCCTCATACTGTTTCTGGGAAATCTTTGCATTCAACGTTTGTTACAGTTTGGTGTGATATGACTGCTGACTTTATTATTGGTCCATTTTTTTGGAAATTCTTACACCACAGGGCTAGTTTGCTGCGCCGTAGCAGTCATTACTTACACTCAAATTTTAGAAAGTGATGTGATCCCTGCTTTGCAAGACAGAAACTGCCTCGATTAAACAATATCCATGCAAGATGGATCCCCACCTCATTTTTCCCATTGAGTTACACAACTACTTCAACGAACTTTTAATGAGGATCGTATAGTTAGCAGATGGTCACCATGCATGCAATGCATGGTCACCTCGTTCACCTGATTTGAATCCTTGCTATTTCTCGCTATGTGGATATTTAAAAAAATCGCATTTACAAGGACAAACCTAACTCTGTTGTTGCATTAAAAAGCAGCATTACTAGACATGTCCTAGAAATTCAACAGGAAACATTAGGTGCTACTGTGGATCACGCTGTCTTGCGTCTACAGCATTTGATAGGACTTGAAAGATCTCATATTGAACAAATGTTATAATACATTACGCATTTCATATTTTAACGAAGAAAAATGTTATAATTGCAATGTATAAAATAGTGTCATTAAAAAGCACCACCTATGACAAAAAGTTGAACTATTTTTTTTAATTGTGTAATTCATTTCCCCATGTTGTAAATATAACGTATATCAAATTTTTTCAACATACTACAAGTAGTTTTTCTTTTACAGTCCTTCAAACACTTGCACTTTAATTATAACCACCCTATATTATATTATTTTGCCAGGCTTCTCTTAGTGAAATAAGGAATAGTTTTATTAGCAGCTTTTATATTAAATACAACCCCCCTCTTGCATACTGATTTTACCATGTTATCAATTTTTTTTTTTTTTTTTGCCGTGCAATAGGAAAGATGAAGAAAGAGTAACCGATGATAAGTGTAGATTTCCTTATTTCCAGCACCATTTCGTAACTTTTTTTTAATGAATTAATAAATATCTTTCATTCATTCTTTTAACTCACGAGTCAAGACATGAAATGGGTCTTTCCCTTTTCGTACGGTTTGCTGTATCCAATCAAATTTCCTCAGAAAAATTCAGTTTGTTTTGTATGTACAATAATCCGTTTCGATGGACTCTGCGAATCAGAAAATAAGAAGCAAAAAAAAAAAAAAAATCATTACAAAATTATAACTTAATTTTCACTTCCGACTCATTAGTGCTGAGAATAATACTTTTTTCAATGACTTTTTCTTACTCACTTTTCAAGAGTTTCTTGTTACATATTACATATCAAATTTAAAATTTTTTATAACCAATTACAATGGCAAACAAGATTTCTGTTCAGTATTAAGTAAGTGATGGTTTTTATATTTTAAGGTATATAAAAAAAGAATATTCCATCAGATACATATTTTTTTAAAAAATGCAAAATCTTGAACACCTTAATTTTATAAAACCATATAACTTTGAAACGACCAATTCTTGTATTTATATAAATTTATTTCATGTATTTCGGAAACGACTCTAACGATTTGGATCAAATTTCCTATTTAAATAAGGTTTTGATTTTTAAGCTTATCTATATGAGGACCCTTCTTGAAAAAAATAAACAGTTTTTATAACTAAATATTTACATTTGACTGACTATACATGACCTGTATAAATATATCAGAGATGTTTAGTTTAGTTATATTAACGTCCCGTTTTGAAGCAACACTAGGGCTATTTTGGGACGGACCTCGTAATTTTGAACCGCGGTCAGATGACGAGGACGACACCTGAGCTGGCACCCCTCCCCTCTCCACACCAGCGGGAGGACGTTTGGTCAGGACGGATTTAACGTGCAACAGACCCCCTTACACGACGGTTCTTCGGTGGAATCGGGTCTCGAACCTGAAACCCTCCGGTTCCGAAGCCGAGACCTTACCACCAGGCCACCGCGGCCTATCAGAGATGAAGTAGTGGTTAGGGCCCGGACTGCCATGAATTTTTCTCATGCTCGATTCCGCATTTGTAATTCAATTAGATTTTGCTCATAACTTTAAACAAGCCCAAGGAATACGATTTTGTTTACGAATTTGCGAAATAAATAAAATAAAATAGATATCTTGGTCTTCCAGGTACTTTATTTAATACATTTAAGATATAAATTTTGGCATTTGCCATTTTAATATGAATCAAAGGTGAATATTAGTATCAATAAGATGTAGTATTTTAGTATTTATGAGCTTTAAACTAATATAAAGAAACACTGAAAAATGACAGTGTTTACAGAAAAATGAAAGAGAATTGGCGTGAAAAAATTATATTCATAAGAAGTTTCCCAAATTTTATGCATGTAACTATAAATATTGTGACAATGGATGCTCTCACCTACACAAAATAACTTTAATAAGGTTCCATTAACAATCTCCGAGCATGTTGGGGATCCACATACCTTGATATCGACTTTTGCGTTGCAAAAATATCCTGATGGAAGCCATTTGCTCCCTGTCCATTCCTTTATTTCCGGTATTTTCAAGGAAGTCTCCCTGAATCTTTCCCCATACTTTCAAATAAAGGCGTTAACCCCCCTCCCCCTTCCGAAACCCACATAATATTGTTACCTTGGGCAGGATCATCAACTCCATGGATATTCAGATTTTTATTTTGAGAGAACTGCAATCGTCAGAAGTAAACTTCGCATTATAGTAAAGAAAACGTATACATGTGTATTAACCGCAAGTTATGGGTGAACATTAGATACGATATAGTCTCTTAGAGAACGATCTCTGGCGATTTTTTTCTTTTTTGTTCGATTAATCGTAGGTATGTGGTTAACGAGACAGTAATAGAAAGCCGAATGTGCATTTTGGATGAATCTTTTCAATCAATTGAAACTCCAAATTGGAAACAGAGTTATAATTGTAGGCATATTGCATTTACCCGATCACATATAATTTATTTAAGCTTTTGCAGTTACATACATACGAAAGCACAGATTGACAAAATGTTCCCTCTTTTAATAAATTTCCTTCAAAACTTTATACACATTTATAATTATCACATTTATATGTATTTGGGCAATCGAACTGATAAACTTCCTCTATATGTATTTCATTCAAAACATGATAAAAAGTCTACGAATATGATGTCCAAATTTCACAAATTTCTTTTATCTACCTCAAAGCGTTTTCCAGTTATCATGTACTCAGTCAATAAGGTAGACATAATTCCGAAAATGTGTTTTTTTCTTATTCAGGAAAATCTGAAACTTGGTGATTCAACAAAATCTCGAGTTCGAATTTTTTTAGCTATTACATTGTTCTCATTTTGTATACTTCGTAAATGAGAAAGTAAAAATTAGATAAAAAAAAGCCAAAACAACGACAAAAAAAATTGAATTTCTAATGCCATTGAATATCCTAAATTTTTATAACATTTACTATGGCTTTAATCATTTTTTACTTTCTCTTATACGTAGTACAGAAAAAGTATCGTAATCGTCAAAAAAAAAAAAAAAAATTTGAACTCGAGATTTTGACGAAGCTCCACGTGTTAGACCTCCCTGAGTGCGATAAACACATTTTTGGAAAAATTCCATCCATCCATCTGTCTGTCCGTGACAAAAATAACTCAAAAACGCGTTGAGCTAGACGGATGAAATTTGGTATACGGTCTTTACATCAAATTTGTAGATTTCTATCAAATTTTGAGTAAACTCCCTTCAGAAAAAGACTATCTGACTGGCTGTTAGAATATAAATCAACACGATAACTACAAAACGAAGAGAGTTAGTTAGATAAAACTCGGATTCACATATCTGAACATCTATAGTGTTTTCAAATTTTGAGCCACATCCAATGAGAGATTGGCCATCTGTTGATCTGTGTTTTCAGAAATGTGTAAAAGGGATAACTAAAGAACGCAAAGAGTTGAATATATTAATTTCGTATGGAATTTTGTGATTACAACTGTAGTTTTGAGTCAAATTTTGATTTCAATCGGTTCGAAAAACGTGTCTAAAACGCAAATTTGATTTTCGAATACTATTGTTACGAAATTTTCTGCCGGGGTTCGTTTGGATAGTGGTAGTGATATGGTGTGTAGAACGCTCAATCAGCAGACGGTAGTAGAAAATAAAACAACGACGTTTATTTACACGAAGACACACAGGACAGCACAAAGCGACAACTATATACAGCACAGAAGACGATTATCTTCACCCGAGACGTGTAGCATACAACAGCACACACAGCAGCATACAACCAGAATCTACCGCAGACAGTAGCGCACAGCTCAGTTCAGCACTAGCTTGCCTCAGTCGCTTCCGACTCCTCCGTCTTCTACTTCTCCGACTCTGGCTCGGATTACTGACTTTCTTTTCCGCTCCGTCTTCGGACTACTGGCTTCGTCGTCTCACTACTCGGACTTGACTCTCTGGCAGCCGCAGCCCCTTTTATAGGTCTCAGGAGGAGGGGCTAGAAGCCTCTCAACCAATCAGGAACGTTCGAGGCGTATCTCGGTTCCTACTGGACGGATCGGGAAAATTCTCGAAGTTTCGGGTATTATCTATTTTGGCGCCAAAGTCGCCAAATGGTCGCCACGCTCTGGGACCTCCGACGCGCTAGTCCCATTCAGATGACTGTAAAACTTTCTTTCTATTGATGGAATAAACTATGCTGGGAAGCCGAATTGCAGGTTTGTAACACTATTAATCGGATTAGTTTAGTTATATTAACGTCTAGTTGTAAAGCAACCCTAGGGCTATTTTGGGAAGTGCCTAGTAATGTCAAGTGCCTCGGTCAGACGACGAGCTGTCACCCCTTTCTCCACACCGCATCACACCAACGGGATGACATTTTATGGTCTGACTAATTTAACGTGCGACAGGCCCCCTTACACGACAGTTCTTCGATATAATCGGGTCTCGAACCTGAAACCCCACGGTTCACAAGCCGAGACCTCACCACCATGCCACCGCAGCCTGCCGTTAATCGGATGCCGAATATTAAACGCCAAAAATACTCACCAAGGGTGAGACAATAAATTCAGTAAAAATGCTAAATTCGCGCCAGAGGCTAGTATTTCATATCTAGAGTATACCAATTCCATGCAACGCCTTTGTTAGAAAGAATGCTGTAAAGTTTTGGGGGAGACCACCTCTACTGGTTTTATTTTTAGGATCTTATTTATATTCTAAGAAAATCGTCTCAACATTTTTAAAATCAATCCAATCTCTTTTCTAAAACATTTAATGTATCATCAAAGTTTTTGTCTTTCATAAGATATCTAATTTCTAGGCCACGAAAATATCCCCTTTACTTGTTACGTAAAGCGACGCTTAGGGATAGAAACTATAGTTTCAGCGATTTAAATTTATCCCTCTTTATTCATCGCTTTCCCCCCCCCCCCCATTCGTCACCAATTCCACCTTTATGAGTAAAAATGGAAGAGTGACTTTCTTTTTGTAAATTAGAGGAAAGTTTTAAACATTTTTTTTAATTTGAAATATATTGTTTGCGCTCTAGCCATTTATCTTTGATGCAATGCGGATGTTTTGCCCTGCTATCTCCTTCGCAAAGGAAATGATCGTATTTTGCGTAACGTAGTTGCATACCAATCAGAATGGCAATTACTTTAAAAACTGTGTGTATATTCCAATTATGCTGTGAATAATACATTTCATGAAGCAATATCTAATTTTCATAAAATTCTTTTATTGCAGAAGAATATACCATCGGACTAGACATGTCCGTTATGGAATAGAACAACCTTTAAGTTATTTATTAAGCCACAGACGAAAAATTACCATTTTTCCTGATTAAAGTGACAATTTAAAAGAAGAATTAAAATGCTCATATCATTATAATAGTATATATCGCCTTTTGTGAGGGGGTAACCTCATATTTCTTATACCGACCTAGGAAAATAAATATGTTAGGCCCTTTTTTTGATGATGATGAAATTTCAACCTTGCAATCTTTATCCAAGTAATCCTGAGCATTTAAATTTTTTCGTTCTCATTGATAAATTTAGGTTCCTCAAGTGATCATTTCATTCTGTTGGAGTAATTACACGGGGTTTTCATAAAATGGATAACAATGCATTTAAACATAATTCTGCAAATGCGTGGTCGAAAAGAACTTTTGAAATTTTAATTTCGATTCATTTCACCATAATTTGTACTAGATAAGTCATAATTTGTACGAGAGAGAAGTGATGATGAAATGAAGTCTGTTTACATCGCAATACAAGAGTAAAGTGATCGAAATTTTTCCCTTCAGTGATTTTATAATGAGATTCTGACAGGATTTCTTTTCCAATTGTTGTTTAAACAAGCGAATCTTAGATATCTTTTTAAAAGGATGTGCAGGTGTTAAGGATTTTTATCTCTTCGTTCTTAACGTAGAAACGACGGAGTCGGCAATTCTGTTAAGCGCGTGTTAGAAATAATTAAATGAAAAAATGGAAATCTGGTCAGGAAATAAGAGAACATTTTAGAATGAAGTTAACATGGATTGATGTGAGATAAAAATTAGGAAACTAATCAAGATTTAAATTAATTTTAAAAATATCATTACATGCATATATCTGTGGATCGAACTCATGTAAAAAAATGAAATATGTCTATAACTAGCATACGATAGCTGATTTAGCTCATTAACTGATATTTTTTTTTAATTTTTGGTCAGATAAGTTATATATAAGAACACAAAGTTATATAACAATATAATTATATGCAAATTATGTTTTGTTTTGAATATGTTTGCTATTTCTATAAATGAATATCCTTATAAACTGATCAATAAAATACTTCGATAAAAAACAAAAGACTGCCTAGGTAATAAATTTTTACTATAGCCTCTAAATTATATATTTATATACTTTATTTCATTATAATATAAAAACCAAACCAAAAATATAACGCTTCAAATAGGACAATTCTGTTCCGTTCAACTTACAGACAAATTTAAAATTTGGTCGCTTGTTGTAAAGAAAAACGTACAGAATATTCATTTTCTACTATACACAATATTGACTGATATAGAAAGAATGAAACTAAACTGTCAGGCGTACCAAATATATTTTTGGGTCGAGTGGCGTACATAAAATTCCAAAATTCCCAATTGAGATTCGTGGCACCTAATGGGTTAATCCAAAGTTTATAAACGAAATTCTTTCAAATTAGAGGGTGAGAAATAATTTTTACCCTCTTATTTTTTTCTACTTCTTGAAATCTGTAAGAAATACCCAAGATATATCGAGGAAAAAACCCATTAAGATTTGTTTTTCAATATTTATTTTGGCTTTGATAAGGTGTGTTTCAAATTTTTAGGGACATCATATAAAAACATAAAATCGGAATAATTTTTACCTAATATCTTTAAAAACTTCTTTGAAAAACATGAAAAATTAAATATAATAAAAGGATCTAAAATAATTAAATAAATATCAATGCTGATAAAAGAAGAAAATAGAAAAAAATGCCAAATTTGTGTTTCAAATTTTTAGGGACAGCTAGATGAGATGGTATATAAATTCAATTTAAATCTTTATTATTGCTCATTTTCATTTACTAGCAGTTGTTTTAATAACTTAAAAAGCTTATATTGAAAACGTCCAAGTTAGTACTTAATTTTTTGCCGAAGAAATATGGCTAAAGGTAAATGGTTATCAAATCTTGAAAAGGGCCAAATAAAAGTTTATTACAACGAAAAAAAAGTCTTTGAGAAATATTGCCGCCCTCATAAAACGTATAAAACGTTCTGTGGAAAATTATGTGAAGCAGTTAAATCGGAAATCAACAGCCATTCAAAAGCAAGGACCTAAGCCAAAGCTCGATTCACGTACCCGCAGGAGAATTATTCAGAAATGTGTAAATGGAAAATCATCAGTACGAAAAGTAACAAAAGAATTGAAACTGGGATGTTCTTACACTACTGTTTGGAGGTCAATCAAGAGCAATAAAAACCTGAAATATGCGAAAAAGGCTTGCAAACCACCACTTGCCAAACAACACAAATTACAACGTTTATCCTGAGTAAAGGAATACATGCATTTCAAAGATGAGTGGATAGAAGTCATGTTCAGCTACGAGAAGAAGTTTAATCTAGATGGGCCAGACGGTTGGAGATATTACTGGCATGATTTAAGAAAAGAACTAGAGATTTTCTCCAAAAGGCAAATGGGCGGTGGATCTGTTATGATTTGGGGAGCTTTTAGCTTCAATGGTACATGCGAACTGGCATTTGTGAATGAAAGAATGGATTCTGATCGATACCAAGAAATGTTACAAACATTTACTTAATGCAGGACATGAAAATGTGGTCTAAATTGGACTTTTCGACAGGATAATGCATCTATTCACAGCTCAAAATCAACAAAAAAGTGGTTTAGAGATAACAATGTGAAAGTTACAGGATTGGCCAGCTAGAAGCCCCAATCTAAACCCCATTGAAAATCTATGGGGTCTTTTGGCAAGAACAGTTTATGAAGGAGGGCGCTAATTTCATTCGAAAATGCAACTTCAAGAAGCAATAATGGATGCTTGGTATTCTCTGGATCCAACACTTCTTCAGAACCTAATATATTCCATGGGAAACAGATATGATGTCATCAGAAAAAATGGTGCTAATATTGTAGGGTAAAAAAGTTGAATTTGAAGTTTTGAAGCTTTTAATTCCACTGTTCCTAAAAATTTGAAACACAAAATTTGTGCTACTCTTTTGTTTAGTTATTTCAAAGTTGAAATTTATTTGTTTAATCTTTATTTGTTTAATCTAAATTATCTTACAATATTTATTTTTGTTATTTATCTAACTTATTTCAGAAATAAATGTCAAATATTTATTATTTACGCTTTTATATTCATTTTTACTGATGCACCTAAAAAATTGAAACACACCTTACTTTTGTGTTGAAGGGAAATTCTGTTTGAAAAATACAAAAGGTATACAGACGAATTTCCTCAGAATGACTATTGTCTAAAATCTCAGAGAAATTGATCTGAAATACTTTCTAAAAATATATTTAGGTATTCTTTACCATATACCATCAGCGAAAAGTAGTTTGAAATATCGTGTTAGAGTGCGATCAATACACAAGTGCAAGGAAGCTGAATGTATATTTTGGAATCCTTTCATCTGACCAATTAAAATCAAAATTTACAACTATAAATGTCACAAATACATATACCAAATTTCAAATATTTTAGTGGTTCTGCTTTTGAATTCTCGTCTTTATATGATTGTAAAAGTACAAACAGACAGATGATTAAATCCTTTGACCTATTTGGTTCACAATTTGATAAATATTTACATTTTAGATGCTAAACCTGAACATCAAATTATATCCATCTTGCTCTTGTAGCTACCATGCATTTACTTTGGGCAGACAGACTTCCACAGAAAGAATATGGTTTTAAAATCTGTAAGAATTCTACAAATTTGGTCTGAAGTCCATGTACCAAATTTTATTCGCCTAGCTTAAAGCTTATTTAAACGTAGTTAGCTGGCACACTGACAGACAAGCAGATAGGCATAATGACAAAAGGGTATTTTCGGCTTCTGAAAGAGCTAAAACATTTAGATTCGTCAAAATCCCGAGGTCCATTTTTTGAACGAATGCAATACTTTTATTATATTTCATTTACGAGAAACATTCTGATTAAAGTTCCTGTATTGAAGAACATAATAAATAAGAAAATATTTCCAATATTTTTTTAAGTGGTTTTTTAAGTGTACAGTGGTTAAAAATAAAAGATCACACTTCTAAGTAATATTAGATTTTTCTGATAACTGTTTGTATTTCAGTTTTGTGCAACTTAATAATGGAATCATTTCATATGATTGTTAATCGCATAACAAATGTAAAAGCATATGCTATTTAAATAGATAATTAAATATCCCGTTGAATGATACATATGGTAAGTATTTGTCACAACGCTGTGTTTTCGTGTTATGTATACTGCGCTATGACGCTGTGTTTTTGCTTCTCTTAATTTTTATAATACAAAAGAGAAAAAATGATTCTCGATAGAAAATCCTTTCAAATTACAATTTTTCGTTCATCAGTTCTATTTTTTTTTTTTTAAGAACAAAGGCTACAAAAAAAAATCGAAGCAAAGATTTAAAGGTAGCATCGGACTGTCTACTATGCTCACTTAGAGAGAAAAAAAATCTGCATTTTGGTATACTTATTTATTCGTTAACTGATAAAAAAAAGACACAATAAATAAATTTTACCAAATATATCTAATAAAAATTTTAAAAAAAGACCCATTTGAAACTTATCAATCGTGATGAAATTTTTGCATTTGAACTGTTCCTCTGATTGGATGTTAAAATTTCGTTTATCTCATTTTTTATCACATTTTTGCAATCCAAACAGATAAATATGTTTTTATTCCCCTTTTAAGATATCGGCAAAAATAAACACATGACAATGGAATATCTTTGCCACTGAAGTGAATTGAGAAATCGGAATGTAATCTTTTAAGAATGTATAATTCGGAGAAAGGCTTAGTAAACAAACATTGACAATGTGTACATTACTCAGCAAATATGTTAACTGATATTTGAGCCAATTTTTTATCAATTTTTTTTCCGTGCTTTTTCATATTTCTTCATTTATTTATCTACAAAATTTGGTTCAATCAGAGAAATAAGGAATAAAATTTAAATTAAAACTAAATTTCTACTTAAAATAAAAATCAAGTATCAGCTAATAGAGTGGTCTTTTCTCGAATTTCATGCTTACTTAGAGTATTCGACAAAATTAAAAAGCCATTTTTAAGCAAAAATCACAATTTTTAATATTTTTCCTGAAAGTCTGTTTTTATCATCTCCACTTAAAAATTTTTGTTTTAGGTCTAAAGTGGACAGAAATCAATTTAAAGATATTTTAATAGAACTTAACAGCTGAAAAGCGAACAGTAACCAATACGACAAATAAGCCCTTTTCATAAATTTTACTTTCTTGTACTCAGTATAAAAAAAAGAAAATAACCCTCTCCCCCAAAAAAAAAAAAAAAAAAAATCGAACTCGAGATTTTGTGGAATCTCCACGTTTTAGACATACCTGAATTCAAAAATCACATATTTGGAAAAACTCCGTCTCTCTGTCTCTGACAAGGATAACTCAGAAAAATCTTTGAAGTAGGCGTGTGAAATTTGGTGCACGGTTTTTACACCAAATTTGCAGGTTTCTATCATATTGGGAGTAAAATATGTTAAAAGGATGACTGTCTGTCTGGTTGTTCGAATATAATTTAACACGAAAATTGCAAAACGAAATGTGCTAGATATATAAAATTCGATTAACTTATTTAGTAGTATCTATAGTGCTAACACCTGTCAAGTCAATTTTTTGTTTTTCAATCAATTGAAAAAAAAAATGACCAATTTGAATTTTCTGATACCATTTACCTCATGCCAGATATATATAGCCAAATAAGTCGCCAAGGTTGATGAGGTAGATTCAATAAAAATGCCAAATTCACGTCAAAAATTAATACTTCGTAACTATTATACGCCAAGGGCATGTAAGGCGTTCAGTGGCAAAGTTTGGGGAGACCTCTCACCCTGGTTACTTTCTCTTTTATTTTATATTTCGGGTATTAGATTTTACTTTGGAATATTTTTAGTATATATCTTTGTTTTTCATAGCATTTTTGGAAATTTAGGTAATTCTTAATCACTTAAGTAACTTAATTTTCAGAAACAATGATGCTGAAGAGAAGCACATTTTCCAATGATGCTGTAATTTTTGAAAGCAAATGCACGGAATTTTAATTTTACTTATTTAAAATATTAATTGATAAAAACATCTCCGGTTATTTAGCATACATTTTCAAATTAAAAGACCGAAGAGATTTACTAGTATCGGTTCAATATCAGATCACAATAATTACTTATTACAATGGAGGTAAAGGCGAAGAAAAAACTTCCAAAACTGCAAATCAAAGAAAATAAAATGAATCACGTTCGATTAAAGAAAAAATAAGTCATCGGTATAGGAAATTTTAGAGATAATTGCTTCCTTTTAACTAATAATTTAAAAAACAAAACCTTTAAACCCACTTTTCGTAAAATGGGTTTTCCAAAAAAATTACTTTTTTAGACACTATTACTAAAATACTATTAAAAATATCAGTCAGAAATTTGGCATACATATAGTTTATAATATTTTATGATAAACTTTATGTATGCTGGTGATGAACCAAAATACAAGTTCGAAGATGAGCCATTGTGAAAAGATGAAAAAAATATGAACCAGTCCATGTGCCACGAGCGTTAGTGTTTCATATATATAGATTTTTGTTCGATATATTAAATTTTTGCAAGAATGTCAATGGAAATATAAAATATTACTTCAAATATCATTATTTTAACCAATGGTCTGGTCTCGCCAAAACTTTCTCACATACTTTCTAATAAACTTGTCATGTCAGAAAACGTCTTACATGGCATTGGCGAACTATAGTTACGAAATATTAACTTTTGGCGTAAATTCAGAATTAACCTGAATTTATTGTGTCATCCTTAGTTTTCTTCAAGATTAATTCCTGAAATGTATTAATAGTATCAAAAATCGAGTTGATGTTTTATACACCCTTTTCTTAACAGATTGAAACAAAAATTGAATTCAAAACTGCACTCTATGTCACAAAATTCCATAATAAATTTGATATTTTTAATCCATTGCTTTTTTGAGTTATCGCGTTTATATGTTTCTGAAAGTACAGACCGACAGACAGTGAACCCCTTATTGGATTTGCCTCAAAATTTGTAGGTGCCGAATTTTATCTATCTAGCTCTCTTTGTTTTATAGTTATCGTGTTAAATATATTCAAACAATAGTACAAACGTCCTTCCACAGAGTAGAATTTACTGAAAGATAGAGATATGCTAATAGCATATTTCTTTTAGACAGAAATATGCTAATTTGGTGCGAAGGCAGTATACCAAATTTCAGAAAATCTCTCTCAAAGCGTTTTTTGAATGATCTTTGTCCCAGACATTTTCCAGAAATGTGTTTTTCGAACTCAGAGAGGTTCAAAACGTGGAGATTCGTCAAAATCTCGAGATTGAATTTTTTGACGATTACTATACTTTCTCTATACTACCTATCCTATACGATATATAAATAAAAAGATCTCAGAACGTAATCGCATATCTTACTTTCCAATTCTCCTAGCATGTCAGAATCTATCACAAGAGTCGGGAAATGTGGTAAATCCTACAGGTGTGTGTGTGTGTGGGGGGGGGGGGGTCGAGGTCAGTCCACAAGAACGAGTCTCTAATCGCCCCCGACATCTGTGTGTTTTGATGTAATATACTAAGCTTTGTGTTTCATTATATAGTGAGGAAAACTGAATACAGATTACTTATTTTTTTACAAAATAACAAATAAGTCTAAGTTCTAATATATATATGTAATAATCTTTCAATAATTTCAATTTAATTAATTTTCAAGATTTTATCTTAATTTAGCCCATAGTAACTTTATTCTAAAATATTCTCTTATTTCGTGATCCAATTCCACTGTCTCTACTTAATTAATTCAAGAGAAGCTTTGTTAAATTGCAGAATCAGCTAAAAGTCTAACTTTCCCACACTCTGCGTGAAGAGGCAAAATACCGCTGATGAGGCAAATTCTTTTTTAAAATCTCCCTGTATTTCCCCTGCCTTCTTCGCGCGTGTAACGAAAATCCCTATCGAAATCTCGTAATATATTAGCACTATGAAGAAAGGTTTTCCCTATCAAAATCATAGGTTATATAAGACCAGGGATAAAATGTCCAAGAGTTTTTTCCTCATTCCTTTTCTGTGTCGTTCTGTGTGCTCATCGCTTGTACATATGCCTGCTTCTTAAAAATGAAATAAAACGACGCCACGAAATAGCACGTCTCTTCACTGTCTTCAAACTGCATCCTGCTTCACAACAAATAATGTTGCATATATATATATGCAATTTTTAACATAAGATTGCGTATCAAATTTAATATATTTAAGGTATTAAACTAGGATAAAAACATGAATTCGGATAAAAATTAGTATTTTTTTATTTATTTAATGTGTTCGGAGTTTTAAAAAATTGGAAAGTTTCTTTTTCCAATGATATTTATATTTTATCTCTATGTCAATTAAAAGCCAATCTATAGCAAACTATTGACACGTAAATGATGCTTATTTATAAGCATTTAAAAACTTTAAATGCATTTTCTAAAGAATGAGTTTTTTATACTTCTACTGTACGAGCACCGTCATATCACAAAAAAGGATCATGGTAACTTAATGAAGTTTAAAATTAGTGTTCGTTATGTTATACAGAATGTAATGAGCTATGGATTTAATATTAAATGCCCTCAAAGTGGTTTTATGATTGTTTAATGTATATATTGTTGAAAAAATTCCATAATTTCATAGACAATTTCATGTATTACACACAAGCATTTTATTTTTGGATATAATTCCTGGATGATAGTTAATAACACTCTAGGATATGTTGAACATAGAATGTTACAAAAAAAAAATGAAAAACTGCATTGGATTTTTTTTCTCTAGAACAATCAGCTACTTATATAGTTCAAAAAGTATTTCAAAAGATACTTATATAGTTAAATAATTTCAATTTTATTAATTCATTTTATCCTTATATTAATTAAAAAATCATATAAATATTAAAATATATCTTTAAAAAAATATCCTCCGAACTTAGTCGGATATCATAAGTCCATTACATTTATACTTTCTTCTACACGAAATATAGAGATAGCACTGTAATTGTCAAAAAATTTGAAAAAACACGTTTTCGTCATTATTTCTGTATGTCTCCCTGTTACAAATATAACTCAAAAAATCTTTGAACTATACATATGAAATTTGGTATATGGTCTTTACACCAAATTTGAAGATTTTTCTCAAAATTTCAGCAAATTCCATTCTGAAGAAGTCTGTCTGTCCGGATGTTCGAATATAAGTTAAGACGACAACTACAAAACGAAGGGCGCTAAATGGATAAATGGACAACATGCAGTAGATAGATTTAATATCTAAAGTTTTATAGTGTTCCACGCTTCTTTTGAGGAGCGCATGCTGACGTATCTTAGTTCTTCTCTTAGCCAATCAGAAGTAAGAGAGCACAGAGGAAAATTTAGTTTTGGCAGAGGCAGAGGCTCCAGTGATAAGTCACGTTAGTTTTGGAAGCGAGATAAATAAGTACATTTTGTACAATCCTGTTGATATTGCTACAAAGCTTACAAAATGGTGTCAGATCGAGTCTACCCTTTTAGTTTTATTGTTAGTATGGTGATCCCATCATCAACATTAAAACATTAAAACTGTTAAAACTTATAAAATTTTCAGCTCAGTCAAACAAGGGGTTCATCGTATCTCAGTATGTACTTCTAAGCGTAAAGCATGACTTAAATATATCAAATTTAGTATAAGAGTTTTTGACTTTAGGTACAGTTCTGGGCCAAATTTTTGTTTGAATCAGTTGGAAAACCACAAAAAAAATATAATAATCGTCAAAAAAAAAAAAAAAATTAAACTCGAGATTTTGACGAATCTTTACGTTTTAGACCGTCTTAGTTCGATAAACGCATTCTTATAAAATGTCTGTTTGTCTCTCTGTATGTGACAAAGATAACTCAAAAACACTTTGAGCTAGGCGGTAGAAATCTGGTATACGCCCTTTACACCAAATTTGCAGATATCTATCAAGTATTGTGTAAAATCTGTTCCAAGGAAGCTGTCTATTCGGCTCTTCGAATATAATTTAACACGATACATGCAAAACGAAGACAGCTGAATGGGTAAAATTCCATAGAAAAGATAAACATCTACTGTCTAGGCATACAACGGCCTTACCATCTATCGGTCCCTACTTTTTGAAACATGTAAATGTGATAGTTCAAAGACGCAATGACTTAAATGTATTAAATTTGATATGTGATTTTGTGAAGTATAATTCTGCGTCAAATTTTTGTTTCAATCTGTTGCGAAAAATGCGTCTAAAACACAAATTCGATTTTCTATACTATTAACCATATGTCAGGAATTATACACTAAAAAACTTTCCAAATATCCTATGACAGATTCTGTAAAAATGTTGAATTCGCGCCTAAAACTAATTTTCCTTAACTACTGCACGTCAATGTCATACAAAGTGTTCTCTGGTATAACACCTTTATTAGAGAGTGTGCAAGAAGACTTTAGGGAAACGTCTCCCGCTAATTTAATTATCGCGTTCAATTATGTAAAATTCCATATCAGCAAAGAGTGATTCCATTATCAGATTTGGTTTGAAATTGAATTTATTACTACATTTTGTTTAATATAAAATTAAGAACCAAATTTAGGTGTTTGAGAAATCCTGTTCACGTACATTCAGTCAAATAATCAGATTTTTGTCAAAATTTTGATTGAAATCTGCAAATTCAATGAATTGCTTACCAAATTGCAACATCTACCGTTCCGAGACTAGCACTTGTCGACGATTCTACTTCACTAAGGGGTGGTACGCAGAAAGATCAGCAACTATCAAACATTCTACTTCTGCGAATAATATGAGTTCATCTTGTTAATAAATTTTAAGCTTCTCTTTCTTTCATTTTTCCTGTCATCCCTTTTTTAACATATAAAAGTTTCTTGACGCATGCGCAAAAGCAAGTGTTTAGGATTATATATGCCATTATTAATTTGATTACTCTTCTCTTGTAGTGGTTTAAAATTCATTAAATACAAGCTTCATTAAATACAATTCAATAATTAATTTAAATTTTCAATAGAGACAATCTGAATTTTTCGTATGGATTATCTTCGAAATTTTATTATTATTATTATTATTATTTTGGTAAATCATGAATTGAGTAAAGATATATTTTATAATAATGAGTTATTATTTATTTAATTCCTTACTCTGACAAATATGAAAAGCACTTCTGAGTTCTGATTTATATCGTCGATTTGGAATCTAGAACATTTTATTAATCCTTATTTAATTCTTTTATTAAATATTTTACGTGTTTACTCATTTTAATTGCCATTCAGCAATTAGTAACTAATATTAATTTATTTATCAATATTACTGTTTCATTAAATTGCATTAAATATAAAATCATGTGTATATTTGAAAATATAGGCATTTTATAAGCATATATAATAATATGCCAAATCATTCATTTATCACTTTTATTATTTTATTGATATGCCTTACGTGAACAAAATATCTTTTAATTTCTAGAGTAATCTGAAGATTTTTGCATATAAAATGATTAAAAGCAATATACAAAGTTTGAATTTTTCAAATGTCATAATTTGTAGAAATGTTTAGAACTATTTTGTGACTCCCCTATATACATACAGTATGTATCCGCACATTTTCCCATTTACATATTATTCTAAATATTTCCAGAAAATTTGAATGGACTCACTTTAAAATGAGACTATATAAATAATAAATTAATGGTTTTAAACATTATATTGTGAAGATTATGACATGGGGCGTTCAGAGGACCAATCAGGAATTGAAAAGTTAAAATAGAATTTAAGTTAAAACTTAACATTAGAAAAAGCAAATGATCATTTGAAACTTCCGATAATGATTTTATTTGCTTTTTTCAAGAAAATATAAAGGCTTTCCTAAAAAAATATAACAAATCTTCTGTAATTGTTTTTCTTATAAAATGCGGAGATTTCATTTAAATAAAATGAAACTTACAAAATATGTGAAAAGGTATTATTATGACCATCCTCTAAAATATAAAGTTATATTCAAAAAAATTTGAGTACATTTAGTAAAATGAATTTTAATTGCTCATCCTTAAAATATAACACATTTTTTTTTATATAAATTCAAAACACGGTAGAAACAACAGTTTATACAAAAATTCTTGTTGAATACCAGAAAGATATCGACGTTGCATTGATTTGAATTTCAGTTGCTCTCGAATGAAAACTAAATTACGAGGACAAATGGATTTCTATACATTTATACCATTTAAATTTGATATCCAAACAATTACATTGAATTCTGTAAAAGATTAGAAACATACGAAATATCCCTTTATATTCATGTGTTAAACACATATCATAAGTTTCAATCAATTAGGCATCATGATATACAGAAAACTTTATTTTGTTTTTCATTATTATTTGCACAAAAAATAGACTTCAAATATCCTTTAAATTCATTTAGAATATAATTTAAAGCCTCCTCACATCATTATACTTTGTTTACCCGGCAAATGTATCAATTATTAAAGTTCACCTATTTATAAGCATTCTCTTTCCGGGGTTATAATTGGATACATAAAAATATACATATAAAAATAATAGAAAATTAAGAAAATGCTCAGTACAATGAGTAGAACGAAGTAAGACTTCTAAAATAGCATAACTTACATTCGTATTAAAATTTAATGCTTAAAATATTTTGCTGAGAATGTCATTGAGACATAGTTACAGAAAAAATCTAATTGAAATTTTTATCAAATTGTAATCCCGGCAAACATACTGGTCGCAAAAGGTGGCTAGGTAATAACAAACATAAATACAGTAATGAGAGAAAAAGTTTGCATTGTTATTAATGTACAAACAGCATAAAAATATACGTTTCATAAACAATAATGCATAAATATAGAGAATGGAAAAGAAAATTATACTGCATCAAACAAGAAATGACTGATGTAAAGCGTCTTACCTGAATTGGATAATATAACCATTTTCGGTAATTATAAGATCCATGTATATTCCTTATGGTGTTGTGAGAGTATCCGATTTTTCATTTCAACAATGCGTTTAATACGTTTTCAAAATTGAAAGTGAAACGAAGAAGTTGTTTTTATTTCACTGAGTTAGTCTCACTTTCAGGAGCCAATCCGCGGAAACATTACATTATTTCATTTTAAAAACATTGAGAGAGCGAATCGCAGTCACTGTTATCGCAAAATATCCAACTATATTTTCACAAATGAAAGTGAAACGAATAAAAATTGTTTATTTAACTTATTCAATCTCACTTTGAATGTCACAGTTCCGGAACTAAATGCCACAAAAATAAATCCTTCGAAACTTTAAACTATTTCGTTCGCAAATCTTTCAAAAAAAATATTTAGAATCATATTAACTAATTCAGATTTCCGAATGTAATTGTTCTGTACTTGAAATTGCAAACAATTTCCTATGTGATGTTTTTTGTTTTGTTTTGTTTTTTGTTTTTTTAATGAAACGTATTGACATATTTCCAAAAGCAATCGAAACTCAACTTTAAGAAAAATAAAAAGTTTTCAAAATTAATTTATTACCGATTTATAAAAAGATCTATGAAATATATTTTGTAGACGATAGTTCCTAGAATTATTCTTCATTTGATGCAAATATAAAAATCAAGAAATAGAAAATGATTATAATGTTAAAAACGTTTTCATGCATAACTTCTTCAAAATTTTGTTTAAATAGTGTAACACAATAAATAAAAATATATATATATAAAACGACTTATAAGAATTTAAATTATTACATTAAGCATTGAATAAGCGAAAAACTTCCTTAAAATGTGTATGTATGTTTATTTTTTCATTGAATACAATCCAGTTCAAAGCTATTAAAACTATTACGATATGAACTATTTTTGAATAATAACTAAGTTTTATAATATTATTGCTATTAATTTTCCAGTTTCATTTATTATAAAAATTTTCTATTTAATTAAATTTTATAAAAAATTTTACGTTAAAATCATAGTTTTCAAGTTCAAAATATGAAATAATTAATGGGCTAAAAACTACCGCTTTATTAAATATTCAA
>JAPMOR010066769.1:150-12069 GCA_026543865.1 Argiope aurantia | reverse complement strand
CAATGCTTAAAAATAATCAAAAACATTCGATGAAAAGAATCAAAACACATTTGCGCAAATGAAAGATGTGGAAAAAGAAATGTTCTCACAAAATTGAAATAATGATTGTAACATTTCAGAACACAGCAAAATAAATGTATGTTAAAAGGATTAGGGATATAGAATGTTCATCAAACAAATCTAAATAAAAATTTATATTAAATATAATCATAGATTAACTAAATCAAAGTATTGATACATATTAATTTTTCAGTTGTAATAAATGCACGAATATTAAATTTATTTTTCTATGTAGTGCACAGCTTTGTAATACCTTTACAAATTTTAACTTATTTTAATTTGTATCTGTGAAAGAAGTGAATGTCAATTAAAATAAGTAAAAGCTCTGCCGATAAAATAACAATGTTCAATTTTTCATACAGTCCATAGACTCTATTAAACACATTTAGTAAAATATTTTTGACACAATACCATTTTGCATAAAAACTGTATACACTTGAATAGTATCAATTTAGACCGTTTCATTGAGTTTCTCGAGGATGTTCCTCTAATGATCGTTTCCTCGGACCAATTGTTGATTGGCCTAAAATAAAGAAATTCTAAGTTTCCTAACCCGAGCAGTTTTGGTCTCAGAGATGAATATTTTTTTTCTTTTGTTTAAAAAAATTTTATAAATAGGATTAAAAGAATAAGGGGAGTATATAAAAATATACGCTGTTGCGTTTTTTTCATCTCAACATTTATTAACTCCGATAATATAAAATATAATTCAGTACGTCATTAAGTACAATCTTCAGACTTGTCATAAAAGCCTAACTATAAAAGTTCAAATATTAGTTATTGAGATACGTTTACAGAAAATTTTTAATAGTAAAAATTATTTGAAATTGAGTACGGCAAATATTCTCAATGATAATTGTTTTATACTTCTAATACAAGTAACAAGAAATTGATAGTTTTCACATAACTAATTACTTCACAGATTTTATAGTCGAAATAATTCATGAAAATATTGGCATCTAGTACAGAAACACTAAATCTAATCAAATGAAAATATTGATGAAATGTCTGCATTTGAAGAGAAATAAAAAAGAATAAATTCTCCCTGCATCAATTACTGAGACTTGGATTCTTTTCTATTCAAATAAATTTCTGTAATTCTGTAAGCTTGGAATTATTGTTGTTGCATTTTTATTTTTAACTAGCCAGCAAAGCACAAGTTGTGCTTTGCTTGATGAATTTCGAAGATTAATAAATTGCATGAATTTTCTATAAACTTTGAAAACGTTAAATATGAAAGTTCGTCTTTTCTGTTATATCATATAAGTTTTCGTTTTAATAAAGGGTTTAAAAAAACGTTTATAAAACTAAAAGCAGATTTCAAAAAATCAGAAACGTTGCTTTATATATAAAAAAAAATTGAAAATAATTTTTATGTTAAGAAATGTTATTCGCGAAAAATTTCCAAATTCCATACTTTATGTAGCAACAAAGGAATTAATTGCTGAAACTCTCTTAAATACACAGAGAGTAGTATGTAAAAACTGTCATTGCTCTTGCAATGCATATAAATTAAAATGATTATTCTATAAAACCGCACTGGTGGAGTGACGATGGAACTGGGGCGCCTCTGGGTGCCAGGTGCAACTCGGACACTGCTTGGATGTGCTGCTCTACCGCGGGGACTGGATTGGCGCGTTTTTGGAATGCTGTCTGAGCAGCCTTATCCCTGCTGAGCCTCTATTTCTCTAAACCCGTTTTGATGGTAAAGGTCAGTTTGGGTATCCATCTTGTGGAGTATGCATTGTAGAAGGAATTTCTGCAAGTTCAGACACATTTTTAATTTAAAATAATGTTTATTGCTTGTGAGAATTTAAACTATTAGTTTTCATTGTACTCTTTAACCAAACTTTAAGGGTAAGTAAAATACATATGAAGAAGTATTTTTTTAAAGCGATATGGGGTCGAAAATGGAAAGTGTAGGCTGAAATAACAAGAAATGCTGAGGATCGAGCGGCCCACATCCGGTTTCTTGAAATGCAATGAGCAGCTCTCGGAAAGCTGGCGATGTAAACGAGAACAAAGTTTGTGATCTTATTAGGGAAGGAATCATGATTCAACTTTTATGCCCATCTTTCGTTACAATTCGCAGCCCATGCATCAGTTGTCTGTCTGCTTTTTCAGAAAGCGTAAATAGTCCCATCGGGCAGAAACACTTTTTTAACTGCAAAAAATCTCATGTAATGCCATACAAATTTTTAAAAAAGATCATTGTTTTGCAGACGATTTGATAATGCAACCTAAATAACACACCATATCTATTCATTTTTTTCTTCCCAAAAATTCATTTTTATATAAGCTACATCACTACACTTGCTGTTACACTCCTAATAAGTTTTATATTTCCTGTTTGTTTGCATTTTAGGGTTTGCATTTCATCTTATTTCAACTTAGAATATCGCAGTCCAGTTTTTATTTTTGTAAAATTGTGTTTATTTTAAAAAAATAAATTTTTACTCTGGATATTTTTTTTATTAATAATAATAAATCAATGCTTGTGCACCACAAAGTACAGCACAAGGCTTACAGCAGTAAGTTGAGACAACTACATACATAGATAAAAAATGTGTACATACAAAATAAGGATAAAAACAACAGGAAAAAATAAACAACAAAACTAATTAAAAATTGAAGCAGCAAAGGCAATAAATTTACAGAATGAGAAAAAAGCCATTTTGTGATCGACCAAAACATGAAGCGGAGGTGGAAACTTAATATTACAGGCATCGAGATCCACAATAAAATCTCTTCTCCCTTCCGTAAGTTTGGAGCAATCAAAAAACAAGTGTTCGACATTTTGAACTCCACCCACGCTGCAAGAGCACAGATCAGTGTTCGATAATCCAAATTTCTTGAGATAGTAATTGACATTTCCGTGTCCAGTAAGAAATTTTGTTAAGTGAAAATCACTGAAGAAATGCTTGTTATTCAATTTTTGAGAAATTGTGGGGAAAAATAATTTAGTTAAAGAGGCAGTTGACGAATTTTGGTACAGGTCGTTTCATAAGAGAATGGTCTTTTTGTGATTCTCATTACAAATGTGATATTTGGGGATGCTCACAGGATCAATGATGTTTAGCTTTGTAGCTTGCTTTGCAAGCCAATCGGCTCTTTCATTCCCTAAAATGACAGAATGACCTCGGACATGAGAAAAACAGACAATAATTCCTCTTGCTTTAAGCTCGTAAAAAGTGATTTGAAAATCACTACAATTTTGTTGCAGGAAGAAATATTACTAAGCAAAAATAAGGATTAGAGAAAATCAGTATAAATAAGGAACCTGGATGACAGAGTACAATGGTTTACGATCCGTTTGAGCGAGTTACTGAGGCACAGCAATTCTGCTTTTAACACACTACACTCATCAGGAATTCTAAACATAAAGTGTTCCATTTCAGCTGCGTCTTGAAAAACAACAAAAGCAAGTTCAACACGGTGGTTCAGTTTACTGCCATCAGTAAAACACACTACAGGAAAATTGCTAAGAACATTGTCCTTATAATCGATAATTTCGGTAGGAACACGTTCAGCAGGATGTGGAAGATAGGGGGGGGGGAACACTTTGGAATCTTGCGTAATTGTTACAACATTATCTTTGAAATCTTTATTTTGCAGGACGAAAAGGTCAATTGGGGGGAACCCCGCAATGACAAAGCAGGCTTCGTAGCTTACAGTTCTGTAACCACGTATAACTCTAAGTAAAATTCTTCTTTGAATTCTACAAAGAATTCGGGAGTTAATCCTTTTTTTCAAAGCATTACCCCAAACTCTAGAGGCATAGCAGACAAAAGGAACAGTTCCTTGTTTGTAGATTATACCAATGACATTGGATTTTAATCCAAAGGTGTTGCAAGAGACACGATTAAGTCCTTTCAGAATGTTTTCACATTTTTGGAGAGATATATAATATGATTTTTCCAACAGAATTTGTCATCAAGCATTACCCCTAGGTATTTGATTTCATTCACTATTTCAAGTCGTATGTTATCAATGAGGAATTGCTTGCTGGAAAAGTCTACGTTCTTTTTCTTAATTGCCATAACCTTGGATTTATTCGAGTTGAATTCCATTTTGTAATCTCTTGCCCAGTTTAAAATATCATCCAATGTGCTTTGAGCAAGCTCAAAAATATCATCAAGACATTTTCCCTGAAAGCAGATGAGCAGATCGTCCGCGAAGGCTATAGTTTCACATCCTGAGATCTTCGAAAGCCTTTACTCTGGATGTTGAATTCATCTTTTTGATGGACGTATCATTTGATCAATTTCAGTCTACATAATTTGTAAATACTCTGATCAACTTCAATCACCCATATGTAAATAGCCTCAAGAAACTCTCTTTGCTGTGTTGTGCAAAAATAATCTGATTCTAAAGTGAAAATAGAGTTCCAAGTAATCGAAATTGTATATCGTCTGTTATAAAAATATTATGCAAATAATGAGCTTTTTTTTTTTTTTTTTTTCATTTACTAAGTATTTCTTATTTCTTCCGCCTACAGTTTTAATCTCCGATACCATATTGCTATATATAAAAAAATACTTCTTTATATGTATTTTACCCATCCTTAATGTTTGACGCGTGAATTCAAGGATAATCTCTCTATCTATATATATTTATAGAGAAAGATATATGAACCTCGAAGCTGGTATTTAGTTTTCCTAAATAAAAAAAAATCAAAATCTATTTAAAATGTCACATTTATCTTAGGTGCAATACAGAATTTTTAATTGTCCTGTATGAAAACTACTCATTATGTTTTCATCCTGTATTACGAATTCACATTTTAAAATAAGTCCTGGGATAATGCTTTTCGCTTCGAGTTGCTCTACAGATATTTTACTAAAAAGTCATTGGGATTTCATTCCTGTGTTCCTATAATTTGCTACATTCTGTGTTTCTGCAAAATAGAATGGTTGAAGCGTCTTTTATATTGTAAGGTTGATTGATGAAATTATGTATATAAAAATCGGAAAAAAAGGAAAAGGAAAGGAAATTCGTCGCAAACTTTAATTTATAAAAAAACAAAGTTTGATTATTTGAGCCTTAAAGTGGAAAGTTGATTTAGAGTTCCATCATAGTCATAGGTCACCCTAATGTGTTAGTCAAATTTTATTGGCTCATCGCTGCGAGTATTTGTGCTCATGGAAGTCAAACAATGGAAAGCAATAATAGAAAAAAAACTGTGATAGAATAGATTGCCATGAAATAAAAAACAAAAATAGTTCGAAAATAAAAATGGCTTTAGAGGAAAACATTATTTGACCGTACAAGTCATCAGAGAAGAGAACGAAAGCTTGCAACCTGCCATCGAGAATAGAACATTGTATTCGAGGAGAATGTCTCGAAACATAGAAGGACACCAACCGACGAACCTCTCATTATTATTTTTCCAAATAAATTCCATGAGAATGGAAAGCACACCTTAATGTTAATTTTATATTGTATTGAATAACAATCGAGAAATTAAATAAAAGAGATGAACCACCAAGGACAATTCATAAATCATGAATTTTGAAATTTTCTCTCATTTTACATCTGTTTTCTTCGAACCAGCAATTCTAAAGTAAGCCTTTGTTTATTAGGATAATGGCTTGAATTAACTTAAAAATAGATTAAATGTTTTGTCTCTTCATTGTTGCATCATCATGTTTCCTGCTTTTGATCCTGATTCGTTCTCTTGATTTTATTTAAGTGTGATTACGTATGTGTTTTTAAATTAAACCTTACGATTTGCGCAATATAGAAAACATGACTCTTGCTTCAATGAATACCAATTACCAATCAATCAATGCAAGGGTAGGAAAAACTAAATAATAATTTTCTGTTTTCCCACTAAAATACCTGTTTGAAAGTAACACGCGAGAATTTGTAGCAGAAAGTTTGCATATATTATATGAAATAATCAGATGGATTGAATTCCCCAAATTTTTCTTCCATACTCTCTGATGAAGGCGTTAAAGGTTCTGGATAACGCCTTGCATGGCAGTGACATGTAATAGTTTCGAGATATTAACCTTAGGCGTGAATTCAGCTTTTTTCCTTAATCTGTTATAGGCTCTTAGGTTGCGTTTCGGCGATGAATCCCTGGCATGCGGTAAATTGTATCGGGAAATCGAATATGTGTTTAAGAGGCGTTTCATTGCAACCGATTGAAGAAAAAAAAAATTAGACACAGAGCTTCACCTTCAATTACAAAAATCCCATACAAAAATTAATATTATAAGTCTTTACATTTTTCAAGTTCCAACCGCTTGTTAGATTTAGCTAAAAAAAATTAATATGTGTCTACAACGTAGATGTTAAATCTGTATAATAAATTTTATCCATCTAGCTTTCTACATTTTTAAGTTACCCTATTACTTATATTTGAACAGCCGAAATGGGTGTAAAAACCATGTACCAAATTTCATCTATTTAGCTGAAAGTGCTCTTGAGTTATCTTTATACAGATAGACAGGTAGGCAGACGGAGAGATATTTTCCAAAATTGTGTTTTTCGTACTCAGTAAGGTCTGAAACATGGAAATTCCTCAAAATCTCGAATTCGAATTTGTTTAACGATTACAACACTTTCTGCCTTCTACCTTAGAAGTAACTGCAAGACAAATTCTGTAGCATTAGGTCAAGTTTCCAAATTCTTGGCCTAATAAAGGTACCATTATACAACGCAGTTAATACAAATTACACTAGGCAGATTATCAGTTAATACCCTCAAATCATTAAAAGCTATTATTTCAGAATGCAGATTTTATTTTTTTTATATAATCAAACCATTCTTAAATATTTATTCCATTAAACATCTCTAACTTATTCTTTTCTTTTTAAAATTCTTATTCTTAGAGATAGAAATTTCTAAAGATTCAGATACTTTTAAATGCCCTTTACCAATATTTTCTTGTACGGATCTTTGAACATTTAGTTTGAAGGATTGGGAAATAATAATGTTTTGTGCTGTCTATTTTATTATAATTTAAAAATGTGTATTATGGCAACGATGAAGAGCAAACAAAATTCAAAACAAATATTGTAGCAACGTGCGGTAACTACAATAGTGAATTAAACATTGTAAAGTTAAAATTATTTTTAAAAATTTATTAAAATTCAAAAAAACATTGAACTGAAATAAAACTAATAACATTGAAAAGCTAAATTTTCTTATATAATAACCAGAAAAAAAAACTGCATTAGTGAATGCCTTCTACCTTAGAAGTAACTGCAAGACAAATTCTGTAGCGTTAAGTCAAGCGGTCGGACCTCCATAGAGAATTTTGAACTATTTTTCCAGTACGCATGTATTATAATTTAATTTATATATAGAATCCCTCTTATAACTACTGGCCTTCTAAAATTTCGCATAACAAGTATTAAAATTTTGTTTTCTCTTAAAGTTTCAACAAAAATTGTACGTAATTCAATAAGATTTAAATAATTCGTAAAACTTCAAGAGAAATATCTACAAAAAATTTGTCCTGGCATAAAAGTGAAAAAAAGAAAAAGGAAAAAGAGAAGCAATTGATTTTAACACATAAAATAATAATGATGTTTTAATATAATATATAATTATGCAATAAATAACAAAGCAATTTTGCTTTCTCTTCATGTTCTGTTAAAAGCTTTTCGTTATATAGGAATATAATTCGTAAAGCATCCGGAGAATAATTCGCAAACAATATTTCCTAAAGTAAAATCGAGAGAAAAAAGAAACAATTGATTTTGACGAATAAAATAATAATTTAAGGCATTTTCTGCGTACCCCTTCTATTCCAAATTTTAAGCATTCTTCAATCTTTTCTTAAATCCAAAAGTGAAATTAGCAAGAGAAATTCTTAATTTTATTTATAAACATAATAAAAGTATATATAATTTTGTTTATAACAAATTTTATTTGAAAAAATGAACAAAATAACATTACGAAAATTTTATTCACAAATGAGATAAAAATCATAAAATAGACAAATGAAACTGACATCACAAAATGGGCTTAGCAAATAGGAGATGCATTATACAATACACAAATTACAGCACAATATACAGCATTACACAAATTTTATTTAAAAACTCTCTAACATTAAAATGTACAGCATCATATTTCTGTAAAAAATGATTTTGTACACCAAAATACAAAATTCGCATATCTATATATAGGATATCCCCTTTGAACCCTCTCCAATTGATAATTTCTAAGCAGTTAAGATACAGTTTATATTTTTTTAAATCAGTAAATGTATTTCTAAAAGAATTAATAATTGTTACTTTTTATATATTCCTCCATTCTTATCAATCGTATGGAGAAATTTATGCTTGCCATTATAACATTTTAAACGGAATAATAATATATTCTTTAGCTATTACAAACTGGCTGTTTTCTGAAAAATTGAAAAATTTTATTTTAAACACAAAAAATTTTTCGATAAATTTGGGATTTCGAAAAAGATTTCAATAGATTGTTTATAAATTCAAATTATGCACAGTTGTGCTACTTTTTTAAATCGTTTCTTTCAGTGAATTTTTATATGGTCCTTATTTAAGGTAAACTGCTGTAACTGGATAAATTTTTAATCAAAAAACGACAGGATATTTTATAGTATGTTTTAGAATATCGACATCATTTTTATAAATATGACTGTTTGGAGCAGATTAAAAATTAGATTTAAGAAATATGTTTCATAATTCCAACAACAACAAAAAAAAATAATAATAACTTTTCTCTTCATTTAAGGTGTTTTTCCAATTATAACTATATGTCTGTCTCTAACGATCTAGAAATTAGCTGTTATGCTACGATAAGAGAAAGCCCTCAAACTCTGAAGTACAATATTCACATATTCATATTTTCAGATTTATAAAGTGTTCACAAAACATTTGAGACCAATGTATATTGTCCATTTGTTTTAACCACATTTTCCAAAATCTTATCACTTCCAAGAAATACAATTGAAGTAACTATAGTCATAGGAAAAAATATGTACATATGGATGATCACACATCCAGTCATCCATTTCTTCTTGTAGGGGCCGAATGAAATCCGCTAATCTGGTCTTAAGTAATTGTGGGAGTTCAGCTGGTAGTATCTTCACTGTTATATCCTTTATTTTTTCACACCCTTTATACATAATATGGCGATCTTGAGCAAAAATGTTTGATGGATATTTGTTCATCTTGTGATATGTGCTTTGAATTTCGCTATTGTAGTAGATCTGCACTGCAATCTTTACAGAGGCCATGTACTTCAACGACGATAAAAGGACAGGATTCATGATTTTTTTTATGGAATAAAAAATTAAAAAATGATTCGGTTATCAGTTTTCAGCTAAATAGATGACGATTTTCATTCTGTAAAAGAATTTCTTGATAAAAATCAAACCTGAAAAATAGATGTAATCATAATAAGATCATACAATATACTAAAATATTCAAAGGATAATCAACAAGCATTCTAGTCAGAAAGAATATAATAAAGTATAGAAAAAAAATGTTCCTTGAAAACAAGAAAAATCTGATATATCACTAATTAATTCTTTGAAAGAATTTTTTTTTAAAAAATTGTTTTATATGTTATTGGTAATGTATGAAATCAGGAAACTATAGAATACTAGGCAATGTGTAGAGTGCCCAAAAAGTCTGTAAAATTTTTTAAAAATTTATAAAACATGAAAAAAATAACCAAAATAAAAAATTGTTTCCGGATTAGCATTATTAGATAAAGGAATTTTTTTAAATAAAAAAAAGAAAGGACAGATACTTGTACAAACGACTTAGTTGGAATTAGGAAAATAAGACAAGCGATTTTAAATACTTAAGCTCTTGATCCAGAATTATAGGCTTGACATGAACTTTTATCGTCTTATTCCGTAGAGAAAGAAGCATTTACGAGGTGGGCTCTCTCCAAAATTTTGTGGACAGATGATGCTCATTTTTCATTCCATGGAGACGTCAGTACACATAATTGTCGCATCTGGGTGACGTCAAATCCACGAATGTACACTGAAAAACCACTACATCCTCCCAAAGTCGCAGTGTGATGTGGGTTCACAGGTTCCTTTATCATAGGACCTCTGTTCTTTCAAACTATGTCCAATAAATGGATGGAAAATGGTAAAAGTACATCCCCAGCGTTATTTAACGAAGCTTCTGCTCGAAAAGGCTTTTCCATGTTTGCGTGAAAAAGATGTGCCTGCTACTGTTGCGTTTATGCAAGATTAACAACATGTCACGCTGATATTTTAGTCACGGAATTCCTGATACAGACATTTGTTGAAGAGATAATCAGTAACATATCTTTAAAGTTTCCATAGCCCCCTCGGTCCCGAGATCTTACTCTAGAAGACTTTTGTAGATGGGGAAATATAAAATCCTGTGTGAATCGATCCTGTCCATCCAATCTGTTGGAATTGAATGAGGCAGTCCGCCGAGAGCTGGCATGTATACAGTCGAAAATGCAGGATTTGTAAAACGCCTGCAAGGTGTTATCACTTGCGATGGTGGTCATGTGGAATACATATTGCTATAATAAACGAATTATTATTTTTATTATTGCGAGTTTATTCTTTCACTTATGTAGGAAACGCCATCTATCGGCAGTAATTTTTAATTATTTTTTATCATTAAAAAATCCCTTGAATTATCGAAATTACACCTGCAAACCGTTTTCCAGGTTTTATTAATTTGTAAAAGTTTTTAAGGCCCTTTTTAAAAAATCTTGTACATAATGCTTAAAACTAGCTTGTAATGTATGAAAGGATTCAAAATTCACACATTTTCTTGGCATTTTTTAGAATAAAAAATAAGAAGCAGGCAAAGTATGATATACATCTCCGATTTGTTTCGAATATCATGTGAATATTTTGTGCACCCTTTGTTTTAAAGCTGAAAATGTTATTGAAGGTAAAATAAATTCTAAATTCAATCCAGAAATACAACTCCCCAACAAAAAAGAAATATGTTCGGAAAAAAATTTCCAATTCCTAAGGAGCGAGGTGATTTGTGGAGGTTGTAATGAGTGTGACAGAGGATATTTCTACTGACTTGGAACTTCAGAAGAAAATTTAAAACAAATTCATGCGAGATTTCAATTTACTTTTTCTCCTAAACACTTTCTTAGAGTTAAAGATATTCCTGGTCACAAAATTCCTATCTGGTCGGTTGCGACTGCTCTGCCCAGTGGAAGCGGCCAGGATTCGTCAAACGTACGTGTAAAACAAAGGGCCAAAGTATGAAACATCTTTGAGTAATGAATGCAATTCAAGTCTTCCATATTGCAACAAGTCGGTAAATATTAATTTCTTATTTTTTATATGAAAATTCTTTTGTTTCCTTTAACAAGGGATAAATTTTGTTTCGTATACCTTTCATTTTTCCTTACGTATATTGAATAAATTATATTAATGGCACTCTCATTATTTTTTTTTCTTCAAAATAACATTTGTACAGGGTGCGTAGTGAGAAAGGGCTTCAAAAAGTAAGTACTTTTAAGCACTTTTTAACCACCTTAGACAAAAAAAAAAAAAAAAAAAAAAAAAAAAAAACCATGAAGCACCTTTGTATAAGTACGTATTTGTAAATCTTCATATTTTCTAATCCTAGGTTATTTTCTGTTTTATAATAATGCAACATTTTTATTGAAAAATGTCTTTAAAAATTGTTTTTAAATGTGCATTATTTAAATTTGTAGCGGTTACAATTACTGCCTTCTCCTTTCTTCATAGGTGGCGCTACTACAGCCACCTATCAAGAGCCATGTTTTCCCATGATTCCTCATTCTTGTCTCTTGTGTTGTCCTTGCTTGCCGTGTGTATTTGTTCTATGCCTTGTTCTTCAATATGCTTGTGTTAAATGTTTATGCCATGGATGAAAGAATGAG
>JAPMOR010066764.1:28111-44254 GCA_026543865.1 Argiope aurantia | reverse complement strand
TCTTGAAAAGATTAGACATATTAGTATTAATTATGTATATATTATACAAATTTTGTTCCTTAAAATAAACTTTTGTCAAAAAAAAAATAATAATTCTCCAGAATTTGTTATGCACTCAGCATCACAAATTTAAAATTCTTTATACGATAAACAACTGATTATTAAATTGTTTATAAAACTACGAAAAGATAAATTGAAAATTCGTATTCTAATGAATAAATTAGGAAATAATATTATTTATTTTAAAAAGTGAATTTAAGACGAAACTAAAACGACAGTTTTCTCTCTTCAAAACTACAGGTTATATACATGAAATATACTCAAAAAAACTAAAACACTCGCAATTTTTAGATATGTTTTTAAAAGTGACTTTAACTTTAAACAAATGTTGACAATAAATAATCCCTTCTGCTTACTCCTTTTTGATTACATTTTTTCCTCAAGTTACTAAACTTTGGTTCACCGGATTTTAATCAATTCCAGCGAAAAAATAAAGTTAACATATAAAATTAATTTTTTTAATGTGTCCAAATTTAATCAAAAATAAAAGTGAAAGAAGAAAAATAGAAAGACATATTCGTCCATCCCAACTAATGGATATATTTCCCCAATTTTTATTTAATATATGAATGGTTATCAGCCACTATATATACATGTTGCCATTTTCGCGGTCCAACCAGCATTTACCATTCTCGAGAGAAGTTTCAAAAACGTTATTCCACTGCGCAATTTTCTGAGACACAAAGCATTAACAACCTCAATATCAGTACCAAGTTCGATAATTCCTAATGATACGTCCAATACGTAATGATGAATGATATGTTTGCAAATTACCTATTATCTTGTGATGAGATCCAGTATTGCTAAAACTGATTCTGAAATGATAAATAATCTCTTCAAAAATTAAGAATCGAATACAAAATCGTCGAAAAAGACGACATTTTCAACATCGGAAACTTCCTTCGTATATGATTAATTTTCAGGTTGATTCTAACTTTCCGCAAGTTCATTTTACCAAAACAGTTGTATCTCACGAGACAAACGTCCAGGCCAGTCTTACCATATAACACCCACATATCCCTTTCGTCCCAGAGCCGGAAGAAAATGGTAATTTTCCGGTAATCCCTTGTTTCTCCTTGCAGACCTCCGTTTCTCTGGAAGACACGGAGCGAATGCGATAATGAAGAACTGGGCCAGGCCATTAGGGAGATAAGGTTATAAATGACTTGAGAACTTAACAATTGCTAATGAGAAGTTGCTTGGAGGGAAACGTGAATTTAGATACCAATTAAATATTGCAGGAATGTCCAGGTAAATCAGGTAAAACAATGCTATTTGGATCCTGGTAATTGATGTGTAAAGGAATGTGCACAGTAAAAAACGCATAACGGATGCAAAATTGTAGCTGTGTGTGTGATTTTTTTAATCCAATGAACCCCTGTAGTAGCCGGAGACGCTAACAGTGTGTTAGCTTTTCTTGTGAGGTTGTTTCAGAGAATTAATCGAGGAACCGTTCATGTTTACTGTGTTGTAAATATTATCGATCATGTCAACCTAGATGAGAACGAGTTGTTCTTGTGTACATAAGGCTGTAAATAAAGAAATTGTCTTTAAAGGCTACCCTGTTATTTGATCGGTAGGATAAAGATATTTCATCATACATTTTCTCTTGGGGTATGGTTTGGAGAGAGTGTGATCAATCTTTTATAGTCCTAACCATTGTTCAATGGGGGGGGGGATCTGCACCAATAAACCCAGTGTGTTCCTCAAAAGTGAAACTGAAAAAAGCTGGATTTTTTAAAATTCGTAAGCTATTCGCTTTAGTGCCTTATTACCATTAGTATTTAGAGACAGCAATTGATAATTTTGTTTTTAAAGTGTTCTGCGTTCTGGTTATTATTAAATTATGGGTGATTGTAAAATTAGATAAGTCTCTTCTTTTAAGATCATTTCAATCAATCAATTTTTATGCAACATGGAGGTGCTGATTCTGAGCATATGCAAGACAAAAAAAATGTAATCGTATCGTGTATCTTTTTAAATTATAATGGAATTCGCAAAATATTCGATAAGGATTCATAATAAATTGTTAAATAATTCTAATTAAGATGTGGTCTTTGACATGCCACGGAATTTCGAGGAATGATTTGGCAACACTTCTTAGTAATGCAATTTAAATTATTAAATTTATTTGGGGACATAATTGTAAAATATTCAAAAGGAGCTAGTTTAATGGCTATAATGAAATCAATCTATGTATATAATTAAAAAAATATTTTTAAAATATTCAAACAATTTGAAGATCTATTTAATATTAATGTTAAAAAATTCAAATGAATTATTAAGTTAAAAAACAATAAGCCGTTTATTTTTTTAAAATCAGTTAGATTTTATTTTAGAAACTTTATCTAACAATATAAGCAGTGCGCTTTCAGACGTCTGCTTGATTTCATCCTGATTTTTTCTCCTAAAAAATAACAAATATTCAGAAGTGTTTACCAATTTTTTTGGCTTCGAAAGTGTTTTTTTATAGAAAATAGTAAAATTATAGATTGCGCTTTAAGTAATAATATTGAGAATTGAAAATTAATATTTAAAAACCTATGAGATTACGTTGTTAATTGCACGTGGCATCGGCAAATGAAAAATCTGAATATTTATTCAATTCGTAAAACCTTAACAAATTTAAAGATTATAAAGACTTCTAAATGAAACTATAATTTTGGTCATAATAAATATTCACAGTAATGTCATACCCGATTTGAATGAATTGAAAGCAATGCTCTGATCAAGAGAGAAGAGCTGAAAAAGAAAAGGTAAATTAACACTAATTATATGACGAGACTCGTTGCTCAGTCAGTGACTTCAGCATCCATATACGAATCTTCCTCTGGTGTGCCGAATAGTTTTATACACCATTAGACAAATAACTTATCATTAAGAGGTAATCATAATGTCATTTCATCTTATTTTGCCCTCAGTCCATGGAACCGGATATCAATGATTTTTTTCTCTAAGGTAATTAAACCTAATAAGATGTGCTTCATTTCTATACAAAGTAGTCGCTGGAATCACCCAATTACTGCACGATAATATCTCCAAATTACAAAAACATTATTTTAAAACTTTGAAAAAATTACCATATATTAATTTTTTAAGTGCCATTATTTCCTTTCGAAATAAAATTTATTTCTCTGCGGAGTCAAAAGCTGTTTTTCTAAAATTGAATTTTTCGAGAGTAACAGAAAAAGAGACAGAAAATTAACACTAATTATAAGAGGAAACTCGTTGCTCGGCGAGTGACTTCACCATCCATGGCAGAATCTTTCTTTGGTGCCCCAAGTAGTTTTATACACCAATAGACAAACAACTGTATCATTAAGATAAACATATTTATGCTTCTGGCACACAACATACGTCTATTCAGATTTTTTGTCCTCAGTCCATGGAACCCTATCAGGGTGATTTTTTGTTTCTATAAGATAATTAAACTTAATACCATGCGCCTCATTGCTACAGAAAGTAATCACTTGAATCTCCCAACAACTGCATCATAATATCTCCCAATTACATTTATATTATTTAAAAACTTTTTGTCATTTTTTATCACATATTAATTTTCCAAGTGCCATTATTTCCTTTCGAAATAAAATTTCTCTGCTCAGTCAAAAGCAGCTTCTCTAAAATTATATTTTCCGATATCGTTTAATCAATAATTTAAATCCATTAATAATTAACTTGAATGGACGGAAGCGATTCTTCATCACACGGTGTTAGAAGCAAACCATATTGATAAATCTGTCCAGTGCGTCTGGGTACATAATCTTTCACTAAAATGACAGTTTAATTAATTTGGTTAAAATAGGCAAGTTAGTCTTTCTACTTAGCACCTTCACAGTATTAATCACTATACTTTATCTTGTGATTGGAATTTCCCCGCGTAATTAAAAATCTCCACCTTCATTCAGAAATCTTCAGCGCTTTCAGTTTTCGGTTTAATATTTAATGAGAGCAAGGTGCGATAAGCTAACATCTTCAAATTCGCGAAATTTATGACAGTTCTCATCATTATTCCCTGAACTGGTATGGATAAGATATCCTAATCGATATTTTTATTGATAAGCAAATAGCGATTGGTGATATGTTTATACAGAAGCTCATTTTCACTCAGAATTTGTTTTTCAGATTATTTATGGTTTTATATTTGTATTTAGGCAAAAATAGAAAAGCTTATAATTGTATTTATATACTTTTTGTTAATGATTCCACTTTCTTAAAATATGTATAGACGTTCGGGGTGATTTGTTTTCAAAAACTTTTTATAAAATATTTCTACTTTTTCATTTTTGTATTGAATAGATTGTAAATATATATATATATATTTACAATCTATATATATTTACAATTACAATATAGAAAAAGTAGATTTTTGAAAACTGAAGACACATTTTTTTTAAAAACTAAAACGTGGTAAAAAGCAAACCCCTCTCTCTCTCTCTCTCTCTATATATATATATATATATATATATATATATATATATATATATATATGAACAAGGAGTATTAAAAAAAGAGAACATTCTTTTTAATTGAACATTCTATTCTTCTTTATTTCAAAAATTTAGAAATCATTATAAACCAAGCTTTAAAATATATGAAGAATTAGAAGATTTATATGAATATTAGAATAAAAAATATATGAATATCAGAAAATTTATTTCAAAATTTAGAATTAAGGAAACTGACATTTTAGGTGTAAATTAGCATTGCAACTTAAATATTGCAATTATATAAAAAAAAATGTAATTTCCCCTTTAGAATGAACTTAAAAACAAAACTCAAAATGTTATAAGTAGAAAATTGTTTGAAAGCTAATAAAAGTATATTGAATAAAAAGTATTTTATATTTTAACTAAAAATCGACTTTCAAATCATTCACATATCTTAAATATAAGAATGTTGTTTCCCAACGACTAATAGAGTTTCACATAAGTCTATGCCAAAGAGAATGTGCTTATGTATTTAGGATACTCAAGGAATAATGTATGCATGTATTAAATTATGTATTGTATGGTCAATAAAATTAACTAATCATCCAAAATTCACTAGATTATTCAGAGTTTATAAAAATGTTGGCAGCATTCACAAAACTCTTGAAAGTATCATATTTCAATATATTGTACAGTTTGACATTTTCATCAATTGTATTTTAACACCATTCATATTTTGAAAATTTTTAATTTATTTTTTTATTTGTTGACATTCAAATAAAACTTTAATATAAGAAGCTTCTATCAATTTGAGAGCTGATCTATAATTCTTCGTACCTTCTCTAAGAACGGTATTATGCCGTCCCCTCCAGCGTGAAATTGTAAACATCGATCAAAGTCATGGAGAACACAAGTGCTCTAGTTTTTATTTTCTGAGGTGCGCACGCAAAAGTTTTGAACTTCTTACTTTCAGGATTTCTTTTTTCCGTCCTATTGAGACTAAAATTTAAAACATAACTACTATTTCAGTAACAAATGAACATGCCGAATGTCCTTTATTTAATTCCATTTGTCCTTGTTTTATCACATTCACATATATGCGAATGTACAAACCTTGAGATGGTTCAACCGTGGAGGATTCATTTCAAAATTTGACAAATCTTCAGTTGGCTCGAATTTTGTTGTTATCGTGCTTTATTAAATTCGTATAACCACACAAATAGACTTCTTAAGAATGGATTTCGTTCAAAATCTGAATATACATCCAGCTCATAACATTTTAGCGTTTTCTTTAAATCATAAGGTAGGACAAATACACTTGCTGGAAATAGATTTCGTTCAAATTTTAATAGAAATATGCAAATTTGGTATAAAATCCATATAGAGCCACTAAAAGACTATTTGAGTAAGGACCATATAAAGAACACCATCTATCTACTTTAAACGAAAGAAATCTTGATAAATATTGGGTTGTTCGAAAAGTAATTTCGTTTTTTTTTTTTTGGAAATAAAAGACAGTTTTTGTATAATAAACAAATACTTTATTAAATTATATATTGGCCATTCTGGTCCAACACCTTCTGTCATCTTTCTTGTAGTAGCATAATTCCATGCTCATAAAATTTTTGGTCTTTGCTGCCAAAAAAACTGATCGAGGTGGTTTTTGACCTCCTTATTTGAGGTGAAGGTTTTACCGTCTAAAAAATTGAGCGAACCAGTTCTGACACTGGCGTACTGTCAACACACCTTCTCCATACACATCGGTCCATTTCTTTCTGGCTTGAACAGCATTTTTACCCTTTCCGTAGTAAAACAGTAAGATATGTCGAAAATGCTGCTTATCGCTCTCCATATTTGAAAGGGCACCAACCAAAAAATACTTCGTAGAATTAATTGGAATTTTTCACACACAAGTATTGCTATATGAGCTCTCAAAGCATATAAAAATTAAACGGCTTAAATGTGAAGTTGGGTGCAAAAAATACAATTAAATCCTCTGTGGGGAAAAAACGAAATTACTTTCCGAAAAACCCAATATATATAAATATATAATGTAAAATATATAAAGTATAAAGTGTATCCCTTACATATTAATAATGTATAAATATTCCAAAATTGTTACAAATACTTTATTCTTCCCCTATCTTAACAATTCAGATTATACAAATACTTTACAACTTATATATGTTAAAAAAATTATTCATATTCTAAATTACGCTCGAAACTTGTTGAAGCATTCTATCTTAAAAAGAAATATATCCCGAAAAAAAAAATCATTTTTCAGTGGCAAAATAATGAACTCATTAACTCTCAAAACCCAAACTCATTATCATCCAAGCTTTATACAAAAACTTCAGTTTCATTTCTACTAAACGCGTACATTTGCTTTTTTTTTCTCTTTTCTGAATATGCGAATGAATCATTTATCATCATACTTCGATAGCTCATGAATCTTTAATTAATCATTTCTTATCTCTCTAGTTCACGTTTTACGATTCAAAAACAATCATCAAGTTCTATTCTATTCTTAATGATTAAAAACCGTCCCACTGACGATGTATCTTTCAAATTTAAAATAAGATATTTCCAAATGCTAATGACGGCAACATTTCTTTCGTGTTTTCTGAAAGTTTAGTTTTGGAGGAAAGAACCTATTGTTCCTATTAAAGATAATTTGAACAAAACCAGGTTTTATAAAAATCTCTATTGATGTATTAAACAGCAGAGTTATTTTAGTATTTTCTTACTTTAACTATTTTATAATTTATATATAATTTTATATTATATATATATAATTTTTTTTAAATTTTGATCATTTTATAAGTGTTAGTATTTATAATTCATTATTATATATATATATTATGGAACCTTCTTCTCATTGTTTTCGAAAACGTAACCACCAAATGGCTCCACTTGTACAGAATTGAAAATATTATTTCATTGATTAACTGATAGTTAAACTCTGATAATGTTAAAACTTGTGTTTTTATTGAAAACTCATATTGAATATATATGTTTGAAATTATAAGGCTCTAGCATATGAGAACGTCATGGAAAATCAGCATAAAAATTGAATTTTTACAAAGATGATGCTACAAAATTTAAATAAAAATATAGATACAAAAATTTAGAAGTTTGTTTTAGTTATATTTACGCTTTTTTAGTAGCATTACGTGAACGTTTTTGAAATGAGTTTCAAAATCTTGAAGTAGTCAGAAAACAAAGCAGAAATTGCCCAACAACAACATTATTACCATTTTTTACAATATTTCCCGTTGTTAAGAATATCGGAGAACATTATGGAAGTACTGGACAATATCTTGTGCTAGTAGTGCTCACTTGATCTGACAGCCCATCTCCAGACTTCCGTGCTACATCAGAAGGAGAAAATTATTTGGCCCAGACGGATCTTGTACATATTAGGTCGTTTATGCAGGTAAATATTTTAGTCTAAAACTCTTCGGACTCGAAAGTGACACTTTCCTACAAATACAATGGTCTTCTAAAAATAAACAGGGAATTCTTTAGAGGAACAATCAGCATCTTTCCACTTTAAAATGTCCAATCAATATGATTAAAATTACTGTTTTTATCATTTTATTTCTATCACCATAATTTAAACATTAAACTGTGTACATTAAGTTGTATTTTCAATTGCTATTAAAAAAGAAAGCGTGGTGCTAAAAACATAATGAAAATGAAATAGAATAGATGTTATCGAATTAGCGAAATATAAATATTTATCTTTTCACTTTGAATTTTTTTAAAAAAGTGAAGCTAATTTTTCATATTAATTTAAAAAATAACAAATTAAAATGGCTGATTTAATTTTTTATAATTTTATTTCTGTCATTATAATTCTAACATTAAACTGTGTTCGTTAAATTGTAAATGCTACTGTTATTACAAAGAAAGTACAGCGCTGAAAAATTATGAAAAGGAAATAGAATAGATAATATATAATTAGCGAAATAAAAATATTCAATTTTTTGACAATTATATATTTTTTAATTTTATATGGGGATGGAATATAAATTATTTTAACGCCATTATGTCAAGTGTCTTCTTTACTCCATTACAAACCAGTATTGATTAAAAGCTCCAAATGTAGGTTGTATGAAAATATTTTCTCTAGACAGCAAAATAAGGGAATCAGATTAAGAAAAGTAAAAAAAAAAAAAAAAAAAAAAAAAAAAAAAAAAAAAAAAAAAATTAAAACAGTAAGTCAAATTTATTATCTATCTTTTCCCGTCCTATTATTTAACTTCCTTTTTTGTCAGAAATGTTGTTATAGAAGCAGAAGAATGAAAGAAACAAAAGCAACTTTGAGAAAGCGCCTCTGCCCTAACAAAGAGAAAAGACGAGCTGTTTAATAAATGATGTGGAAACACCTACCTCGAAGCTATCAGCGCCATTAGCAAATGTTTGCGAACCAATTAATGAATCGTTCTGCTCCGATGAATATCATTCAGGGAGTGGTAAAACATTCGCACATCCATTCACGGCTTTTTGGAGTTGATTTCTCTCACTGTAGGTATAAAAATAGAAAAGAATAACAAAAATTGGTTTTTTAAAGAATGGCAAAAATGAGGTGATTAAAGTTATTCAACTGAAGAATTCGAAATCAGAATTTTTTATAAAGACAATTTCAGAATATTAGGATGTTTTTTAAGTAAATTCTTATCCATGAACTTAATGGCCATAACACGCACACATCAAGAATTCTAATTCCTCAGTTAAGTCCAGGGCTTATTCAAAATATATAAGCTTCTTAAGTGAATAAAAGGGAACAAACAATTCTAATCACTGGCTTGAGAAATCTTTATGGGTTTGAAAATCTTAATGGATGTGGCAAAACTGAAGTTTTCTTTTGATACAGCTTTTTTTCCTCCTTTCCTTGTTATTTTTGGAATAAGGGGGCTTAGAAAATGTTACAAAACAATCGATTCCTGAAGAAGTATATCCGATCTAAAATCCTTTGGAATGAACAGGGGCAAAAATCTGTTAGCTTATTTTAATCACATTGTTAATTCAACTCTAATGAAGGAAGTGAAATTAAAATACGACATTAACACCTTGATTGCCCCGGAGGTCACCTTAGACCGACAAATCCCTATAAATTACATTCTAAGGAATTTAGCACCGCAGTCAAAGTGTTAATAAAATGAGATATGTGATATTTTTGAGATCACAGATATTTATGGCACTATCTCCTTTATGATACTTACTATTGGAAAAATAAGTTGAGATATTTGAGATTCATAAAATAAAATATTTGGACTCCATTATAAAAAAACATTTGTAGCCAAATTCAACAAAATTTCTTAGCCTTATTATTCCGAATATGACAAATCGATTCATTTAAAATGATCTCTCTTTTTATTCCTTATTAAACTCTTTCGTGTTGTACCTACAATTCGCTAAATAAATTAAACGAGATTATGCCGGTAATCAGAAATGATGTCACAAATTTCAGTTATGTTGTGTTGATGCATATAGGTCACAAAATTTACACAGCTTAAATGCAAAGCAAAGAAATTCACACGGACAATTTTAATTTTAATATTGATTATTTAAAATGTATATGTTGCCTTCATTATGACAATTTTTACGAAAATTCAGTATTTTGCAGATGAATTTAGTGCATATTTCCCTTGCAGGTGCCCGAACTTCGAATTGTCTCTCCTTGTAACTGATCCTTGTTAAGTTATCTGAAAGATATAATATACAATGCAATAATCCTCAGCTTTTTACCGACCACAAATCAACATGCCGACTTGTCAGGCATGTTGATTTGTAGTGTTGGTAAAACGTGCCATGTAAAGAATGCATTTTTTGGAACAATGGAGAAGTTAACTTTTTGAATGACATATATCAACTGAAAATTAGGCTCACTTTTTCTTGCAGATGTCTTCTGCATACCTCGGACTTCACTTCTTATAATTTGTATTTGCTTAGTAATTTGGAAGATAAAACGCACAACGGGATTTCCGGGTTCAATGAATTCCATATGCTGCAAATCAAGCAAATTAACAATGGTCGGTTGTGCTTTGCGATCCAAAAAACGAATGATAAATATTATAAAATTCCTAAGTGATCATGAAAAATTATTCCAATTAGATTAACCCTATTCATGTTCCCTGTAATATTTTAATACTCCTTGAATTATATTCATAATATATCCTTAAACCTCCTGAAGTACCGAATTTTTATATTTCCTTTACTTTTCACTCATATTCATTCATTCAGTTTTATTATACTCCAGATATTTTTCATTCTAGTTTTTCTAATTTTTTTGTAATGGCATATATACTTCGTCATTTGTATGTTTTTCCAGCTGATTGCAGAATAGTTATTTTCTTTTTTTTTAATAAATTCCAACTACATTTATACCAAAACTGGAAGGAACCTCTTCAGCTTTAGAAACGGAAGTGTGATGCGGTGTGACGTTAAGTGTGTTTTGCGTGAAATGTGTAGGATATTCATACACTTGAGGAGTCAACTCTTTGAGTCACATGCACATCAATAATTCAGCAGTAAAATTCGCTCTGAAAAATGAGATATAAAAAATTCTTTAGAGTGACGGTTTAGACAAACTGCAATCACAACAATGTGTTATGATTGAAAATAATAATTGCAAATAGTGGTTTCTTTCCGTCAATCAAAATCAATTCCATGAATAATGTGTAGAGCGAATTTTGTGACATTTCCTAGAAGAAAGTTTTTTTTTTTTTCAAATCAAAATTCAAACATCTGAAAGTATTTGAAAGCTATATTGCACGCCATATTGCAACATTATTACAACTTTAGAATTATGGATGAAATGCAATTATATAGTTTTGAATATTATTATTGATACTTCTATATTAGAACAATTATGGAAAATTTATCCACTGTTCACAAATTGCTGTAATAATATAATATTTACATTTTCCTACTTTCCATTTCGAATTTCAGAACAGTCGAATCTATTATCTAGTTGTCTCAAAACAACAGAGTTTCGTATTCACAAGGGAAACTAGACGAATGAAATGTACAGTTAATTAGTTGCGATTTAATCAGTTAGAAACTGCCGCATGTGAATCTGTATGCAGCTTACCGCTTTATTCCATTTCCATATATGATCTAGTTACTCTCGGGACTTATTAAAATATCAGTATTCAATGCAGGTGTAGAGTGTAACGTACGAGGAATTTATCCGATGTGTCGTTTCAGTGATGGATAACCCATATGAGAATTAGTCATAGAGGCAGTTTGTCAAGCACATGTGAAAGCGAATCTATATCTAATTTATAACTCACCGAATTGCTTAAAACTGAGTATATGACAAGAATATCTAGTTACTGATTGATCTTATAATAAAATAAAGCTTTTACTGATAAAGTAAATCAATTGTATTATGTGTTAAGGGAGAATAATTTAATATATATTATATACGTTTATTATATACCTTTGTAAAAAATAGACTAAAAAAAAATCGGATTCTTAGTGTTTTTACGCAAGGATCATTACCCTGAAAACTGCTGATCCTTTCATTTTCAAACTCCCTAGAAAATAAAAACAACTGAATCGAAGATTACTAAATTTGATTAAAATTCTCAAGAGCTTAAGAAATTCTATGCATTTCAAAATGAGTTGGTAAAGAAATGTGTATTAATGATTTAACGAATGAGTACGTTTTTGTGTTTATTGGCTTTCTATGAGACCGACTGTTAGAATTATCAAATTCGATACAAATATACTTTATAAAGTAAATATGTGGGCCTCGAAACAAAAAAATTAAAGGAAGAAGTTAAAATTTTTCCCATGATAATTTCCGAACATTTTATTGCACAAAAATGATTTTTAAAATTTTAAAAAATACATATAAAACAGCAATTTTGTACATGCATGGCAGAAAATAAAAACATTTTTACAATTTTAACTTCGCTTCCAGAAGACATAATTTATGCAAGAAAAAAAAATCGGCAATAAAAAGACGTCTACTTACATTTTTTGCCGCAAACTTTTACCTTTTGTTGATTTTATTACGAATTTCTCACAGGGATTTTGTTCACATGTGCCGCCTTAGGAAAGGGAATCTTAGGTATGTTTGAAAACTTTGCATAGATTCTAATCCCTTCACTCATGGCATAGGGTAGTAAAGAAAAAGGAATTCTTACAGCACGTGTTGGCAATAACTAAATGAAAAGTGGGATTTGAAATCGGAAATAAGTGAAAATTTCAGAATAAGGTAGTATGGTCGGATTTAAGGTTTGAGGAAATTAGAAATGAATTAACAATTAAAATAATGTAAGATATATCATTACATATATATTCGTTATTAAAAATTAATTTCCATTTCAGGCCTTTTAAAACGACAGGAATGTAAATTATATGCCATTTAAAAGGACGCCGTAATTAAAAGAGCTTTAGATATATCAAATGTACAAGGCTTGAATAACTATTTACCCAATTCGGCCGCGTTGCTTGATACGTAATTGTGACATTTTTCACAGAAATTATGGCAACTTCTTCATTCTTTCGTATTTTTGAAATAATAGTTACATTTGGCATGACAAAAAAATTTCACAATGGGATGTCTACAAAGAAAATAATACCCGGTTGACAACATAATTCAATAGTTCTTGAATCTCAAATAACTTCATTGAAATAGGATTTTAAAATGGGACTTCTTTAAGGCAACATCATTTCTCTTTCTTATCAAATGTTTAACAATTGTTCCACTCGTTATGTCAAATTTTACATAATAAAATATTGCTTATTTTTATTTCAATCAAATTGACGTTTATTGGCTTGATTTCCATTTTTCATTATACTTTTTTAAAAACTTGATTTCAGTTTCCTTAAATTGAAACTACATTTTACTTACTCATAAATGCATTCTTAAAGCAAAATATTTTAATCTTCTTTCGTAGCTGCTCAGAATATTTATTAATTTCAGAATTAAATTTCTTTTCATGATTATATTTCCTATTACAGAAAATCTCACAACTGGATTTCTGCAAAGAAATAATACTTGGTTGGCAACATAATAGAATAGTTCTTGAACCTCAAATAGCTTCATTGAAATAGGATTTTAGAATGGGACTTTCTTAGGGAAACATCATTTCTGTTTTTTAACAAATGTTTTAACAATTGTTCTGATTATTATGTCAAATTTTAAATAATTAAAACACTATATTTTTATTTCATTCTGTCTTTTTGATTCGATTTATCTTCCATTAATTTTTTTAAAAAATTTTGATTTAAGTTCCCTTTTATTCAAATTACTTTGCACTTATTCATAAATGGATTCCTAAAACAAAATATTTCAGTTGTCTTTCATAGCTCCTTAGAACGTTTATTTATTTGAGGATTAATTTCTTTGAGGAAATTTTACTTGAGGATTAATTTCTTTGATTTCTATTTAATACAATGGTTTACATTAGAAAGATATTTGGTGCTATGCAATTAAATATGTTTAAACTAATTAAATTGAAAGATTTGTCAATTCAGTTCACAAAAATAAAAAAAAAATATTGAAAGAAGCAAAATGCTTTAATATTATTAACTTTTCTTTATTATATGAAGCATTGAAAATTTAGTTAATATAGCTTGATTTATTTGATTTATAGAAAAAAATCATTCAGGGCATAATAATATCAATTCTTTTGTCTTATATCATCTGATTAAATTAAATATTTCATAAATCTACTCATTGAAGTATTGTCCATTTGCATTTTAATAACTTCATTTTAAATTCAATATTCACGATAGTCATGTTAAGAAGTATAATGCCCGAGAGCATATTTTATATTTCCTCTCCTGAGAAGCAGGGATCAGTTTAAAATTCAAAAGATAGTCTTCCTCCTTGTAATTGAAAAAAGAACACTGAAAATTCATGTTTAAATTATATTTAATAAAATAATTATTATTCAACAAAGCTTGTAAAACATCTTTCATTTAAAACTTCAAACGATTTTTTTCTTCAGTTGATATTTCATTTGCTTTCTTAATTTATTTTTATGATAAGATCGACAAAATAATATACGCTTAGAATATGTTAATCTTCTTAATTTTAAATTAGTGATATTCCAACTCGCATTAATGACTGATGAATGGATTAGTTAATTAGTTAACTGGATTTTTCAATTTATTTCTCCGTTGTTTTTTACTATAAAAAGCACATTTTAAATATTCATATTAATATCATTATAGAAATATTACTGAACGTGCCTGATGAAAAAAATTCTGTGAAGCAGAAAAATGCGATACGACGCTTATTGCCAGAGAAGTATAAAGCATACGGAAAAAAAAATCACAGTCGAAGTGTACAAAAAGAAAAACATTTATACGAATTTTCAATACAAGAAGATAAAAAAACACTGATTATAAAACAATAATAGTGCTCAGAATACATAATTTAAGATTTTGCTACAAGATTAACATGCAAATAATAGCAACAATAATAATAAAATCGATCCCCAAATTAAAGATAACTTCTTTTTAAGACAGAGTTTGGGATTTCCGGAAGAATTTCTATATTTTAAAATTTAAAAGAATAGTTAAAATTTAATTTAAATTTATTTATTTTAAAATTAGTTAATTTTAAAATAATTATTAATAATAATTTTGATTTTAATGATAATTTTAATTAAAATAATGATAATTTTAATTTTTAAAATGAATTAATTAAAATAATTATTAATTTTAATTCAGTTATTTAAAAATTTAAAAGAATAGAAGAAGAAGAAGAAAAACTTAAATTCTTGCATTACACAGAACCTTTATATTTTTCCTGTTGTTATAACAATTATTTGAACTGATTTATTAGATAAAACTTAAAAATTAAATTAAAAATTTGTATTTAAATAATCTTAATGAATACAACATTTGAGATTTAATATTAACAACAGTCGGAAGAAAATTACACGTTTACGTATAATCCATTTATTCCATTTCTTTTTATTCCAAAAAAAAAAATCGTCTTACAAAATGGAACATACATTTCTGTTTAGACTTCAGTCGTATTCCATATGCTCTATTCTTTAGTATTTATTTGACAGAACTCTAGGGGGAGCTGCTATAAGTTTCGATGCTTCATTTCTTTCTTTTTTATAAAGTTTAAACGCTTTCAAACAAAATAGGAGTATTATATTTAGAAACCACACCAGATGCTCTGAGCAAACATACAAGATTTTGAAACAAATAAGTTTGGACATTTATGGGAAGAGGAGATATAGCATCACATATTTTTTAAAATTTGAAGCTTGTGATTGTAAGAGAGAATAAAGTATAGGAGGAGGAGACGAAAATGCTTTGAATAAAGTATAAATAATGTACTGTATCAATTCTACTGCTTCAATGAGTATCAAATTGATGGATTATGGTTTTCTATAACCATTAACTCTGACTGAATAGAGATAGAATGTGAGGTATAAAATAAATAGAGAAATACAGAAGTTTTTTTTTTAGGATTTCTTAGCATATGTTGAAAAAGTGTTTATAAGGATTTTACTTTAAATGCAAAAGCACAAAGAAAATGATTCAATAAATCTGACTTTTTTTAGTTTCTAGGATATGAAATGTACAAACAGAAAGTATTGTATTCGTTGAAAAATTCGAACGCGAGATTTTAGTGAAACTCCATTGTTTAACATATCCTTGAAAC
>JAPMOR010066740.1:302658-340332 GCA_026543865.1 Argiope aurantia | reverse complement strand
CAGGGGAAATTTTCCTATTTTGTAACAATATCTTGCGAAAACAAAATTTTATAAAAACTATTTTTACATCATATTATTCAAAAAACCAACTTTTCATTCGCATGCATTTTGATGTGCTTATTTTAATAAAGTTTTCAAAATTGATTTTATATACAATATGCAACAACATTTTTTTTTATTGTTATATAAGAACTCTTGTCAGAACACATTTATATCAGAAACAACTATTCATTTCGTTTATGTTCATATTTATACTAATGAAAAATTAATTGTTAAAATAATTTCGTCAAAATGTTCATTAAATCTTTCCGTATACTAATGTATGTAAAAAGCTTTTAAGCATTTCTATACAAAATTATTAACTAACTTATGAAGAAAAATAGCTAACAGTGGTTTTTAAATCAATTGATTAACTAATTTTGATTAAAAAAAGCTTAGACGATGATTTTTTTTTTTGTATTTATACAAAATTGCATTTTTTTGTATTTTATACAAAAATAGGTTTTACATTTAAATTATTACATGTAAATATATTAGTCCAGAGCAATAACCAAAGGTTAATCGGCCAGTAATTATAAACATCAGAATAATATATCGGAGGAAATATATAGAAATTGATTCATGAATAATATGAAAAATTTAAATGTTATATATAGAATATCATCTTGCATCACAATGAAAAGGAGTACTACTACATTAACATCCACGAATGTGTAAAAATTCCGATAATTCGAATTCTAGGATTTTCATTTGACGTTTACTTCCAAACGCAGTCGATTTCCCTCGACAGAAAATTTTTACGACAAATTAAATACCGGAGTTTGAAGAAAAAAATGTTGAATATAACGCACGTTGCACATCTAAAAGTAAGAAATGATTTCACGAAAAGGGAAAAAGAAGAGTTCCTTCTGAAAGCGAATGAGTCGAAAGAAATGAAAGTGGAGAAGTCGAAAGAAATAGAACAGACAGAAAAGCGATTCGAGACACGTTTTTCCTTAAATGTTTTCGATTTTTCTTCGATTTGAATCATTAATTTCCTCTTCCGCTATGTAAAAAAGATAGAACTTCAATCTAAAGTTTTAAAAAACTATAACTAGAATAGGCTATCTTCCAATACGATAAGCGAATGAAATATGAAGAAATATTAGAAAAGTATAAAACTAAAAGAAGGTCCAAGAATAAGAAAAGAAGCAATGTGGACCGATTGCCACAGAATTTAGTTTTTCTAAATTTGCATATAATGAATCGTTTTATTTGCAAAATTTCTTTTAACTACATCTTGAAATATGGGAGAAAATCTAGATAACTGTAAATGAGGTTGTTTAGACAAAAAAAAATAAACAAAGGCATTAAAATTGATTTTAAAGTCTCAGAAAAATCCATTATTCTTAATTAATTCAAAACAATTGGTTTTATCTACAGTTTTTTTTAGTTCAAATTTCCTTATTTGAAAAAGAATGGCTATTAAAAATTTGCTGTTTTCCTATGCTTCAAGTTATTTTTAATCGTAAAATTAACTTCTGTTATTACGATTGACGGTTCTTATTTATCATATAATCTGCCCCACTTGGAAATGTATCAGATATGACGATCAGAATCTTCTGGTTGGTTCTCGCTTTGGTCGTGAGTACTTCAATCTTCTAACTCCTGATTCGACCGAGACGTACATCCGTAGAAAGTCCGAGGGACCAAAATGACGTGTGCTTGCTTACTTCCTCCTTTTAAATCAGGGTCATGAAATGGTGCTTATCTTTTTAAAAAAATCGCTTCCTCTCCCACTGTCATTGTTAATTGACGTCACTATAAAGTGTTCGAAAGCAGATGCTTAATTTACATTAAGCTTTCTGATTGCTAACTACTAAATTCTCTTGCTAAAATGCCTGTATATAATAGAATCAGATATTTTTTCGTGGTGTTTACATTTTGTGCTTAACAATAAGAAAAACTGAATTTCTTTTATCAAACTTTTGTGTATAGTTTCAATTTTTCATCAAATTTTTTTAAAAATACTTTAAGTGTTCAAATGGCACAGATTTAAAAACTCGCTGAAAATTAATTTTTGATTATGGATGCTTGGTATAGAAAGAAATAATATCTCTCAAAGCTGAATTTATTTTTTTTCGAAAAAATTATTTGTTTGGACAATTCTTTTCCGAAGAATTTATCTAAAATTAAAGTCAAGAAGAGATTTTATTTAATCTAGATAATTCACAGAAGATTTAAAAGCTAATTTTTCCACGCGGCTTTAAAAAAATACATAACACACACATATAAAAATACACAACATCTTAAGATAAGTTATTGTGACTATGTCTTTATCTTTGTATATCCCACGTCTCCTCTAATTGACTGGGTCAGCTTCAACTAAACTTTGCACATTTATTAATTAGGACAATAAAAAGAATGCTGAAATTTTTTCTAAGTGCTGAAGTTAATTAAATAGAAATTAACTCAATTAATTAGAAATTAACTAAGTCTTTTGTTTTCTGCACTAAGGTCGGAGTAAATTATCCCAGAAAAATATTTTATACTATTTTAAAATTCAAACTTTTATCTTTTCAGTGCTTCCAAATCTCTTTCTGTGTAATTGTTTTCTTAAATTAATACTAATTCTTTTAAAATTTAATGCAAATGATACCGAGATCGGCGTTCTGGCTTAGATGGTACGACGTCTTCCCCGTGATCTGGGAATCCCGGGTTTGAGTCCTGATTCGGACATGGTTGTTTTTCACCGTGTGCTCTGTCTGTGAGGTGTGTGAAAGTGCTTTCCCCTCCCTCTGTAAAAAGGGGTTGTGCAAGCTAATGAGTATCTTCATATGTCAGACTTCTTCCCTCGGGTGATCAAGGGTCTTTACACTCAGAAACTTCTGCATCCCCTTTCCGTGGTAATGAAGACACGATAGCAACATCAAATGATACTGCAATGTAGTAAAACTGCGATCTACTTTACCATTATTTTTTTAATCTTTATTCCATATATTTTTGAATTATTTTATTGATTTGGATAACAGGAAAGTGGAGTCAAAATGACTCCGCGTTGTTCATTAGTTCCGATTATCACGTGGTATTTTATCCTTGAATACAATCTTCCCCTCGGTATTCTTCAAATTATTCTTTTAATAATATGTTGGCAAAAATCTAAGTATGAACACGTGCGTATAACCGAATTATTATTCTTCAAAGTTTTTGCTGTTATTTATGGAGTCATTGACTCCAAGTCTCAGAAACTGATTTAAATTTGAAATGTAAAAAGAATAAAGAAATACTCTTCAAATAATATTTTAAATTATTATATTTTTCATTTCTGTTTGTTAAGTTCTAACATTTATTAACATTAGTGAGACTCCGTAATATCTAAACGAAGTAAATGCTCATTAAAAGATTGTTTAGGTTTTTCTTATAACATCTTTCCAACATTTAATAATTATAACATTTAACATTTTTAATATTTTTGGTAGTTACTTGATTTCTAGAATGTATTGTATTTCCAAAATAAATTCCAATGCTGTTTACAAAAGGCAAAAAAAGAAAAATGACAATGGAGTCCTTTTGACTCCATGTCTCTGGCCGCCTGAGGGAATTCATGTCCCCTGTTACTGGTTAAAGAAATCTTTTAAAGGTGATCAAAAGAAGTAAAAGAATAAACTACCTTTCAAATTCAAATAATTGCAAGATATTAAAGTCCAAAGGCTGTCAATCAAATTGTGTAGTGTAATAAACGGTTTGTGTGAATTATAATAATTTATACAAAAGTAGTTTTTTTTATTAGAAATATTCTATATGAAATTATTTAAATCCTAAACAACGCCTGGTATCTCATCAAATAAATATATAAATTTCCCACGGCTGTTTAATTAAATAGTATAATTAATCTCACAGACCTCAGTCTTTCCTCATAATAATTAGACAATCTCCACAATCTAAACTTACCAGACTCCAGCTCATTTAATCCGAGATGCAAAGTGATTTTAGTAGAATTATATCTAAGTCACCTCCCAGTGACCACGGATGTGCTCGATTTCACTTGTCACTTGCGACAGTGCAACTTGTCAGCTCCCATGAAATGCTAACTCGCAGGCAGCCAATTGGTCACTTGACATATTGACCTGCAAGCTGAAGTGTGAAACGTAAATTCCTAGTTTGAAATGTGCCTAGAGTAATTACTTTAATAACGTTTAGCAATCGTAAAACATTTTAGATGTAGGGATAATTAGATTGTACTTGATTTGATTCAAATTTTAAAATGGAATCTTCGATAGTCAGATTAATTCAATTTTTGATAAGCAAAAGAATGGCATTTTGATTTGAATTTACTAGAATATTATTATTAACAAATAATTTATATTATTTGACTCATTTGATGTAATATTTTCGTTTGATTGAAATAAATAATATAAATATGATATGAATAATAAATACAAAATTATTTTCTTTAAGTTGATTATTTTTTACTATCTCTTACACGTACTATAAAGGAAGTATAGTAATTGTCCAAAAAATTCGAATTCGGGATTTTGACGAATCTTAACGTTTTATACCTGTCTAAGTTTGAAAAACACATTTTGGAAAATGTCCGTCTGTTTGTCTGTGACATAGATAACTCAAAAACGCTTTAATCTAGAAGGATAAATGTTAGTCTAAGGTCTTTATACCAAATTTGTTGATTTCTATCAAATATTGAGCAAAATCCACGAAGAGGAATTCTTTCCATTCTGCTGTTCGAGTATAATTTAACACGATAACTACAAAACGAAGAGTGCTAGATATTTAAAAGTCGATACACAGAACTAACATATGTAATCCAATCAATCAAAATTTGATCTTTTTTTTTAATTTTGTGTCGAATTCAACAAGTGATTGACCGTCTCTCGGTCTGTGCTTTCAGAAACAGGTAAACCTGATAATCCAAATACGCATTGACTAAAAAAAAAAATCAAATTTGGTATGTGATTTTGTAACTGCAATTGTAGTTCTGTGTCATTTTTTTTTTGTTTCCATTGATGAGTAAAACTGGCTTAAAATACGAATTATATTTTCAGGTACTATTAACTGCATGCCAGGGATTAATCGCCAAATAATTTTTCAAGGATGATTCAAAAGATTCAGTAAAAATGTTATATTCACCTCAAAGGAAAATATTCCGTAACTATTCTACGCCGTTGTCATGTAAGGTGTTCTCTGCCATGATAAATTTATTAGAGAATATAAAAGAAAGTTTTTGGAAGACCACTTCCACTGGTTTATCAAGCGGCTTCACTTCCTAACCCGAACCTAATCACGTCTTTATTAAATAAAACTGATACTATTCTTTGTACTAGAATGTCTTCTCACAAGCAAGATGGGGCATCATTCTAACATATTATTCATTATTTATTTTTATTATTAATAATGCCTACAGAGTGGTAAAAAGATGTAGAGTAATTTTTTAAAGAAACTAAATTCAAACAATTATATGTATTTCCAAGTGTAAAAGGTTAAATATCCATTGAAGGATTGTGAGCAGTAGTTACCTCTTTCGGTTTTTAAATGAATAATTTTAGAGCAATATGCAGAATGAAAGGAAAGAAAATGTGGCAAAAAAATAATAATAACTTTATCTATTTGGAGACATTTTCAAATAAATCTAATGAAGTAATGAAATTAGATTTCACTCACTGATTTTGAAGTAGTTAGCTTTGTCTCTGTTTGCAATTGTAGATCTCTGTGTTTTTTACTCATCCTTTTTTCCTTTAATCTGACAGCCAGACAAATTTTCTCTACATAAACTTTGTTTAAAATCTGAAAGACATCTACAAATGCAGAGCAAAGACCATGTATCGCATTCAAAACATCTAGATTAGATCGACGCGTTTTTGAGTTATAGCATTACAAATGCGCAGATATAATTTCGAATATCTATTTTCCTGACTTAGCGAGAACTGGAAACAAGGAGATTCGTCAAAATCTGGAATACGAAATTTTTGCCGATTGCTATGCTTTCGCTTTATATACTTCATATAAGAGAAAGTAAAAATATGAAGAGCAAGATAAGCAAAATTTGGTACACTGTTTTATTGCTTTAAGTACAGAATTTATCAAATTTTGAGCCATATCTTTCAAAGATTGCCATCTGTTTTTGTTTTTTTCTGTGTAATCGAGTGTGTAATAATTAAAATATAATGTCTTAAATAAGTAAAATATTTCATGAGATCCTTTTATTAAATTACAAATAAATATCAAATATTCCTTTCAATAGGCTGAAAAGGCAACAAAATACATACTAGTTTTACTCCTATATTAGGAAACACAATACGCAAGCGTGAATATCGTTTTACATAAGAGTAAGAATGGGCGATACTGCACTTATGTTGGCACCCTGATACTTATTTCCGGTCTATTTTTAATACCGATGGTAATAAAAATCTGAGTACTCTTGGAGTTCACGGATCTGTTCAATATTCAGAATTTTCTTATAAGAAGACATGGAAATAACACATTTATTCAAATTTTTCAAGGAAGTTTCGAACAATTATTCCTGCTAATTTTATTGAAGAAATGATTTGTTGAATTTCAAATATTTATGCAAAAACACATTTGTTCTTAATTGTTTTTATTTTTATTAATAGAAACATTTGCTACCGTGATTGATTTAGGTAAAAATACTTTACGGTAGATGGTAAAGGTAATATATTATGTTAATATATTTATATATTTAAACATTTAGTATAAAAATGTTATTAAATATATTTTATTCTAAAAACATTTTGTAAATATAATATTTCGTATTTGTTGAAGACGCGTAAAATATGGATAGATAAAATTTTCATCTATTTGATCTAAACTTATCTTTCCAGCTTCATGCTGAAACAAAAATTCTACTGCTTGCCATCCCATCAAACAAGAAGCATAAATATTTATGCAATTCGTGTTTACTTAGATAGATTTTCTGTGTGAAAATTGTCAAATTGTTGTACCAGAGATATGTTTTAAGAGGATAAGTTTCAATTAACATAAATTTCTTTCGATTTCTCGGAAGTGTCTGGGCATGTTTTTGTGCATTTCTATCAGATACCACTTAATGAAATTGCTTATATACGAACAAATCACCAAATTTATGAAGTAACATATCGTAAATAATACATAAAATTGACTTGCAATTATATTTGTTTCTAAAAGAAGCCAAATTCGAAAAATGCACAAGAGTGAAGCACAGAGCATGAATCTGATACCTCAAAAGAAAGTTCAGAGTGTTTCAAAATTCATGAACATGAAAAACCAATCTTTTTATAAAACACGCTCTAATAACTCGAACGTCTATATATGTGGTAGAAACTCAAACATCGAAATGCTATATAGGTGGTTTGGTCAAAAACAAAATTCTGTGAGTTTTAGAATTCATGATTATGGAAAACTGAAACGTTTAGCACACACTTTGACAAGTACACATCACGATATAGTATTGTTAAAAACTCAAGCATAAACATGTTATGTTATAAGTGTGTATATATAATGCATGTTATAAGTGTGATAATTTTTGCACTCAAATGTCCTTTTCGTCAATATTGCCGTTGGTTTAACATCGTCGATGTGATTGGCATTCACTAGCAAGAACAGTAACTGTTTTACAAATCGCAGTTATATTTACAAAAATGGGATCAGATATATTCCTATCAAAATCGGTTCTTCAAACTCTTTATATTGCAAAAGCAAATGCAATATTAGAAAAAAAAATTAAACCAGGAAAGATCATTCTCCCTCACCCCCTTCGCTTCCGATTACCCAAAGTGGATAAAAATCTTTTAATAACTCGTCTCTTGAATGATACCTATTCATTTCATGATGTGCATATATATACGTTTTGCATCTTTGTCCTAAGTTTATACAAACCATTTTTTGGTAAGTAAAAGAAAATATAGAGTGCTTTAAATTTTATACAAATGCCAAATATGTATTATTGTGTGTGTTAAATATACATCCAAATCATCAATAGTGTGTGTCAAATGTACAGACCCTCAACTCATATAATCCAAATAATGATTCTGGGTGGTTATGAGAATTGTTATCCAGCCTGATCAGGAAGAGATTTTCTATCAACATTGCTTAATCTTGAAGAGATGTTCTTTTATTTTATCGCACCAAAAATGAAAAATATTCTGTTCGAAATAATATGAATTAAGAACAATTCAATTATTAAAAAAAATTCTACATACTCTTAATCAAAATTCGGTATGAAATCAAAATATGCAAAATATATACTCATGTCATCTATGTATCCTTCATGACAGCTAACCAGTGCTCAGCTCATTATAATATAAATGGTTGTAAATCAATTTCAGTTATTAAACACTAGTGTGTATTATTAATTATTTTCAAAATAATTATTCATGTTATGCAATAATCATTCATCTTGTATTTTTTGTAATCTAAGAGAAGTAATTGTGCATATATATGAAAATTTTCAGTCGCTTCAAGTAAATTGAACCACAAAAACTCCTAGAGACATTCAAAGGTTAAAAAATAGAGTTAAAACAAAATACAAAAAATTTCCTTCAAAACCAAAATGAAATGAACTATATCCAATATATTTTATCTGGATTTGAAGAACTATCTTTTATATTATTGATCATGGCATTTTTAAACAACTTGACCTTTGCAATCAGTTATATGTCTTCAGAAATATATGTCGTATTACCATCTTGTCATAACATATTGATCTGAAAGAAGCAATTTTCTTTCAAACTATTCTTTATAAATCAATCAATATCCTGCATTATTTGTTCTATTTGCTTGGATACTTTTATTATGGTTGGCTTACAAGTACGATTTAAAATTTGTGTTGCATTATATATTTTATTAAATTTTGAAATTCATTATATTAAATTAAAAGATTAAATATTATTTTTTCGTATACTAACATGGTATCGTAATAGTACTGTGATGTTCAAAAGGTATGTTATAAAATCATGTTTTTCAGTTGCTGGAAGAAGTTCTCACTAATATTTAAAAGAGCTGTCTCTAATTTTATCCCTACGTTTATTAGAAAATAATCGATGCCGCATAACATTTATGATAAATAAAATGTCCTTTTAAGGGGTTAACATTATTTATTAATGAAAAGGGAAATTGGATGATTTTAGAATTTGAAATTATCTTCCATTAACAGTGAAGTTCTTAGGAGAAAATTTTTACGGTTAACTGATTTCATCAAATTTTTTTTTTTAGAAATTGTAAATAAACTTGTTTAAATACTGAACACGGTCTTTATGATTTATTTAATACTAGCTGCCTTTGGCGACCAGCCGGTTCGCCAGTATTACCGCTCGCTACAATTTTCAATTAAATATTTTAAGCAACTGGTCTCTTAAAGGATTCTCAAAAAAAAACATTTTTAATCTTCAAATTTTGATAGTCATACCAAACTTATACTGTTTAGATCGTTTCGTTCAATTTACTATATATATTTTGCTAATTTGTTGTCATTTCCAGCAAAACTTAAACTTTAATTTAAAATGTAAATGATGAAATTGCAATTAATATTAAGATATTTTTAAATAAAACCAAGAGTTTTATTTTATTTATCATCTTTATTGTTATTATTAATTATTATTATTATTGAATGTGAGTATTGCAAACAGAATCGCTCGGTATTTAAGTCTTATGTTAACTACAAAATATTTTTCATAATTTATGTTATATCTCAAACAATAATTCAACAAAAATTTCTGAGATTCAGTATAAAATTCAGTTTTTAGTTTTGCTTTCGAAAGGATTGAAATGAAATCAATAATAATATTTTGTTCCTGCCTATAAATATATTTCAAAAATTATGAAGTCTAAATGTAATGCAGTAAGGTATCACATTCTGAGAAATATTCTGGACACACCAAATTTTAAATAAATGAATGAATGTTTCTATTTTCCACGATCAACTAAGACTTATTTATGAAGTTTTAAATGTTAAAAATTTAGAAAAACTCACCATTTTCATAATCTTAGGTCAATTAATCTTGAGAAACTTTCGTGCTGATTGGCGTATTTTCTTTGAAGCGATCGATGGAAAATCTAAAATTATCCTTTTTTTTATTGAATAGTGATATTCAAATTTTCATAAATTAGTCAGTTTAAGTTATTGGAAATTAACTCTTAAAAGTCAATGATTTAGTTGATTGGAAATTAACTCTATGACCACCATAAAATCTGTGCTTTCTCTTGTGGTGTATGTATTCTCCTTAATATCCGCTCGAATAAAACATCACATACAAAAGTACTACATAGAAAAAAACCCATCAAAAGTAAACATAGCATTTCAATAGTTGCCAAAAACACAAGAGAGAAAAATGCAATTAATAAGCAGACGATATTTAGAACAGTACAGATATTTAGACTGGAAAATGAAATTATCTGAAATTAACCACACGCGCAGACGATATTTACAAAAGTAAAAATATTCAAACCTTAAAAGGAAAATATATGAGTTATTCTATCAATAAATGCCATAAGTTTGTTTATATCTTCATTATTTTATGAGTCATTAAACATCAAAATGGACTAAACGGGACTAAATAAATCAAAAACGGGACTAAATAAACACCCTGTATAGAGAGTGCAAAAGATCATAAAATATTTTTTCTTGAATTTATTTTTTAGAAAAAAATATTTCCTATTTGTTTCATTTCCTACAAACACGTGCCGAAAATTATATTTTTGCAGATTTCATTTCCAAAAAGATTTAATTTATTTTTAATTGGAGCTTTAATGAATGTGATGGCAACACTTTGAAAAAAGCTAACTTTTTCCCATAAATGCAAAACTGCTTAATTTTAATTTTTATTTTTTACGAAAAAAATTATTTAAAAATTCATTAAAAATAGAAATTTAATTTTAAGATTAAAACATTAGTATCATTTACAAGATAAATTTTTGATCTTTAACTTCATGTAAAAATCTTTTTTGTGCGGTAATATTTGCGGAAGTTATAGCAGAAATACGTCAAAATTTCGCTTAATTTTTAAATAAATAAAATTCTAGTTATAAATTCGAAAAAATAACCCCCAGGTGGACATTCCCGGCCTCCAAGATATACACGTGCCAAATTTGGTAGCTGTTGGTTGAATGATCTGGCCTGTAGAGCGTCAACACACACACACACACACACATTGAGCTTTATAAGTATAGATGTCCATATCTCAAATAATCCTCAATTTGATAACTTCATATATCTTTAAATTCAAGTTTTTAAAAATATTGGATTTTATAATTATTCTCAGTATCTTCATGCTATCTAAATTATATGTTTGCAGAAATGTGTGCTTGGTTACAAGCTTTTCAAAACATATAAGTAAGAAAATATATCATCTTTAAATATTCTTAGCGTATTTTATATTCGAAATAATACATATACTTTTTGTAAATAAAAACTTTGTTATTATGAATTATTAACTAAAATTCCTTATATGATATAATAATTTTTCTCTTTAAATTATTGTTTTTATGGAAAAGTTGTTCTTCCATGTTTTCGGTACTTTTAAGTTAGCATGTCGCCAATCGCCTCCAAGCTAACATATTGGCACTTATTTTCAACAAATATGGGTGCCCATATAGCATAATAAATTGTCAAATATTTGTGCCAGATCTTGGTTCGTTATTACTAGTTTCCGAGCAAGCATAGAATAAGTTTTTGCCAAGCTAAAATATGTCATCTGTCGCCAAAAAATATTTTACATATAAAAATAAATATAAATTATACAAAATGGCAACGCTTAAAAGTTATATTAATATTGTTTTCTAACTCATTTCCTGAAAAGTAATAAGTATTGTAATTCAAAACAAAATGTATTCAATGCCAGATTAAATTCTCCCCTTAAAAAAAACTTTACAATCCATCAAAGTGTTGACAAACATCCGCTTCACATTTAAATTCCAGCCACAATAACATTTTAATTAACTAGCGTGACCATTTTCTTTCAAAAGAAAAATCAAAATATAGGTCAACAATCCTAATAAATAATATATTTTAAGAAATATCTGACTTTTAATTCAGGAAACCTCCTCGTCACAGGAAAGATATCTCCTGTCTCTAGAGATATATCAGAAACTCGGAGTAATTCATTGCGAATCAGAACTGTCTGTTTGATATGGAAATCAATAAAAAATGGGTATTTTCCTTCTGTATTATAAATGCTAAAATTGTGATAGCATGTCACATTTGCTTTATGTTTTTAAAATCATATTAAAATCTGTATCTATCCAAAGAAGAAGGGAGTTTCCTGATTTTGATAGGATGATTTGTTATATTTTAGAGCCCAATTCATTAAATTATAAATAATTCCAATATATTTTCATCAAAGTTAAACATGTAAATTTAGAATTCTGTCAGTAGCCTTTATATGTGCATTATTTTGAGTATATCAAAGTTAATATCCATATTGATTTAATTTGAATGTTCTGAAAATTCCTTCTATAAGTTATTCCACATTTCGGGAACAACTATTTGAATGAATGAATATTTTAAAATGCGTATATGTGATATTAGAAAAATAAAATAATTGAAGACAATTATAAAGCCCTATAAAAGAATTTTCTGAACAGCATATATACAGCTTCTGAAATCGAATAATTTCACATTGAAAATATACATCTATACTTATAATAAAGCTCAGTGTGTGTGTGTGTGTGTGTGTGTGTGTGTGTTGGCGCTCTACAGGCCAGACCATTCACCCTACAGCTACCACATTTGGCATGTGTATACCTTGGAGGCCTGGAATGTGCACCTGGGGGTTGTTTTGTCGAATTTTTAATTACAATTTTATTTATTTAAAAATTAAGCGAAATATTGGTGTGTTTCTGCTATAACTTCCGAAAATATTACAGCACAAAAAAGATTTTTACATGAAGTTACAGATCAAAAATTTATCTTTTAAATGATACCAATATTTTAACCTTAAAATTAAATTTTTATTTTTAATGAATTTTTAAATAAATATTTTAACTATATTTTTCAACATTTTTTTCGTACAAAATAAAAATAAAATTTAAGCTGCACGAGCACGTTTCGCATTCATGGGAAAAAATTAGCTTTTTTCAAAGTGTTGCCATCACATTGATTAAAACTCCAATTAAAAATAAATTAAATCTTTTTGGAAAAGAAATCTGGAAATATATAATTTTGGGCACGTGTCTGTAGGAAATGAAACTAATATGAAATATTATTTTTTCTAAAAAATAAATTCAAGAAAAATTATTTTTGACATTCTCTATATTATTAGTCCAATAAATGAGTTTTATTTTAAGGCAAGTTTTGTTTAATATGAACAGGATATCCATTCAAATCAGGGCCATACAGATAATTTGTAAACCTTTAGTAAGACACAGATCTGATAAAATGGTCTAAATGGAAAATGATTATATTTTATGTAACTTGATTCAATAAATATTCTAATAAATAACGAATTTTTGATTTTACATGAAGCTTCTGCTGTGGAAATCACGATTAACAAAATGTTCTTGAAACACTAATATTTTAAATGGAGTTAATTTCCAGTCAACTAAGTCAATCACTTAAACTGACTGATTTATGAAAATTTGAATATCACTATTCAATAAAAAAAAAGTATAATTTTAGATTTTCCGTCGATCGTTTCAAAGAAAATACGCCAATCAGCGAGCAGGTTCTCAAGATTAATTGGCCTAAGATTTTGAAAATGTTGAGTTTTTCTAAATTTTTAAGATTCAAAATTTCATAAATAAGTCTTAGTTGATCGTAGAAAATAGAAATATTCATTCATTTATTTAAAATTTTGTGTGTCCAGAATATTTCTCAGAATATGATACCTTACTGCATTAAATTTAGACTTCATAATTTTTGAAATATATTTATAGGCTGGAACAAAATTCAATTCAATCCTTTTGAAGGCAAAACTAAAAACTGAATTTTATGCTGAATCTGAGAAATTTTTATTGAATTATTCTTTGAGATATTACATAAATTATTAAAAATATTTTGTAGTTCACATAAGAATTATATACTGAGCGATTCTGTTTGCAATTCCCATATTCAATAATAATAATAATAAATAAATAACAATAAAGATGATAAATAAAATAAAACGCTTGGTTTTATTAAAAAAAATATCTTTATATTAATTGCAATTTCATCATTTCCACTTTAAATTAAAGTTGAAGTTTTACCGGAAATGACAACAAATTAGCAAAATATATGTATTAAATTGAAAGAAACGACCTAAACAACAATATAAGTTTGGGAAGAACAACAAAAATTGAAAAATAAAAAAGGTTTGGTTGAGAATCTATTAAGAGACCAGTTACTTAAAATATTTAATTGAAAATTGTAGCGAGCGGTAATACTGGAGAACCGGCGGATCGCCAAAGGCGGCTAGTTTTAAATAAATAATAACAAGGGAATTTCGTTTATTTATCTTTCAACGATATCAATCAAAATCGGTTTTTCTTCCAATAAAATGTAGTATACAAATTAAGGTTAAATACAAATATATAAAATATTTAAATTACAATGAGTGTGAGAGTTATTTATGAAAAATTTTACGTTTTCCGTTAACTGCATTGCTGATAGTACACCAACTTTATTATTAATATATATATATATATATATATATATATATATATATAATAGAAAAAACAATTATACTTTTAAAAACGAACATCAAATTTTATTTATATTGGGTTTTCGGAAAGTAATTTCGGTTTTTTTTTTTTTTTTTTTTTTTGTGGAAATGCAAGACAGTCTTTGTATAATAAACAAACACTTTATTAAATTATATATTGGCCGTTCTGGTCCAACACCTTTTGCCATCTTTCTGGTAGTAGCATAATTCCACGCTCATAAAATTTTTGGTCTTTGCTGCCAAAAAACTGATCGACTTGGTTTTTGACCTCCTCATTTGAGGTGAAGGTTTTAGCGTCTAAAAAATTTAGCGAACCAGTTCTGGCACTGGCGTACTCTCAACACACCTTCTCCATAGACATCGGTCAATTTCTTTCTGGCTTGTTCAGCATTTTTACCCTTTATGTAGTAAAACTGTAAGATATGTCGAAAATGCTACTTATCGCTCTCCACATTTAAAAGGGCACCAACCAAAAACTACTGCGTAGAATTAATTGGAATTTTTCACACAGAAGCCTTGCTATATGAGCTCTCAAAGCATATAAAAATTATACGGCTTAAATGTGAAGTTGGGTGTAAAAAATACAATTAAATCCTCTGTCGGGAAAAAACGAAATTACTTTCCGAACAACCCAATAAATTACAGACTATTTCTTACGCTTTTTAAAATTATTTTATTATGAATTGGTATGGTTGTCAACTAATCAAATCCTTTACGTAATTTAAAATTATGATTTACAAAATAAAATCAAATATTATTTCAAATTTTTTTAAAATTGTTTTGTGCAAAAATGAGAAGATTTACATTTTATTTAACCGTATATTAGACACTGATTATTAATAGAATTAGATGGCTTGGCAGTCTCAAATTTAATCTGCAAAATTGAATCAGTTATACGAATAAAAAAATACCTAGGTTTCCAAAGAAAGGAAGCAAAAATTTTTTTAATAAAAGGCGGAAAATGAATTGGAAAAAAAGTCATCCAATGAGACGAATTTCAAGGTATAATAAGAAATTTTAACTCTCTATGATGTAAAATCGTCCAAATGTTATAGTTTGGGGATATAGAAATGGACCGTAATTGCAATGATCCTTTATACGAAACATTAGCATAATTGGGTGAGGTTGCGAACCGAAAGTTAGAAAAACGTTCAGAGGATATTCCTTCTTAGATCTATCGGCGCATACAATGCTTACTTACCTAGAAAGCATTATTTGCACTGTAAGGAGATACTTAACGAAAGTCTATTCGGGTGAAGTTGCTAACCTAACGTTAGAGAAACGAAGGTTTTAGAGGATATTCCTTCGAAAACTTACTGGCGCATGCTGTGCCTACCTACCGAGAAAGCATTACATGCGCTGTAAGGAAATGTTTAACGAAAGTGAGGTAAAGTTGCCAACCGAACGTTAGAGAAACATGGATTTCAGGGGATATTCCTTCGAAGACTTACCAACGCTTGCTATGCTTACCCACCGAGAACATATTACATACACCATAAGGAGATTAACCCCATCGACAGAAGACTCTGCGTGTGTGTGGTGGCTGGCGCACGTATAAATCTGTCCTGCTCACAAAATCCTTCATGTCGAGAATAATACCACTGGTTCAGAGGTGATCGTTCTCTGATTCAAGTCTAAATTACGATCAGTGGGTGAGTGAATGAAATGCATGAATGAAGTCCGCCCCGTAAAATGGGTTGTGACGCGTGAGTAGCTAAGTCATATTCTTGCCCCTAGTTCGTGCTACTTTAAACCGACAGGGAATCCTAGAGATTCCAAGTTCGGGGATATTCTGTAGCGAAAGAAAGAAAGAAAGTTGGCGCTACTGAAAATACAAGAGACGTTCACTCGGCTTAAATCGCTGTCAGATATTGGAGGTGGCCAGTGGACTTGTAAAATGCCATAAGTTACAACACAACAACAACAAGGAGATAAACGAAAATCTGGATCATCATCTTGTTTTTGTTTTGATCGTTTCAATTTTTTGTAACTTATTCAGCGAAATCCAACTTTAATCTTTTGTAGAACTTGAAGCAAGACATTGAACTTATAAAAATAAGCAAACATAAAAAATAAACTCAAATAATAAAATTTAATAACAAAAATCTTTAATGTATTTTTGAGCAATTCTTTTTCATTTAAACTTCCTTCTATTTTTAGTTTGCAGTTTCTAGTTTTTATTATAAATATTAGAAAATCTTATTTTCACTTATTTTTTCAAATCATTCTCAGATGTTGTCACGTGTATGAAAATAGGAAGATCAATTAATTAATCGTTTGAGGATTAATTACCAAAAGTATTAAAAGGATTTATTATGATTGATCAAATGATATATTGCATAACTGTTAGAATTACTAAAAGGATTTCATTACGCCACATAAGTTTCAAATAATTTGATCAATATAGAAATGAAAAAAAATGAATTATATATTTACAAGCAAGGCAGTTAAAATTAAAGACATTATCGATCATAAAAATAGGAAAAGAATTCAATTTATGCCCTGAACAAAGAAGTAACAATATATTTAAGTTCAAGAAAGTCTAAAATTAATAGCATCTGACTTAAATGGCACAATCATCATCAAACTCAGTTTCTTTCTGTGATTTTGAGATCAGCAAATTCAAGTTATACTGTTTAGTTTTAACTTATTATTCTAAAATAAGAAATGAGACGCATATTTCTCTGCCATTAAAAATTTTACGTTACATTGGAAGGTGAAATTAAAGAAGAAGGTGCATGTAATGTATAATGTATGTTGTGCATTAAAAAAAGAATAAACGATTCCACAATCGAGAAAAAGAGAACAGTTCCTTCCAATGAAAGCGGAGAAGACGAGAAGGACAAGAAAGAGAAACAAGAGTCACGTTTTTTCATAAATGTTCTCTATTTTTCCTTGATATGGATCATTAATTTCCTCTTCTGCTATGCAGATAAGATGAAATTGGAAGTTAAGACAAGAGCGGAGAAGAAACTGGGAGAGGAGAACATATCCTAATCGAATTAATGAATGAAATAGAGAGAATATTGAAAAAGAATATGCGTTGATGATTGAAAAAACGAGCAATCTATTAGTTGTATGGTCTTACTGATTTTTTAAAATAGGTAACAGGCATTCACCATATTTCTTTTTAATTTTATTACGATACCGTGAAATATGGAGAATATCCTTAAATTAGTGTAGATCATGTTGATAAGAGAATAGAAAAATGAGAAAAAGTATAGTAGAAATAATATTCTTCCATTATTACAACATAATGGATGATCATTTATTTTCAAGATGTCATATTCATATTAATGAATTGATCCTGTTCAAACAGTGTTATGCACTTGTTTTACAAATGTCGATATGTCACTCTATGGATACAGAAGCATTAGTTAGAATTAGATGTATTTGCAATCTAGTTATTCCGACCCAAGATTCTAATATTTCAGAAAACATTCGAGATACTATATAGCGTTCAATGGAACAAAACTGTTGGGATAAGGAAAACTGTGAAATAATCTTTTGAAGGTTTGGTGTAAATTGTTTATAGTGCGTATTTCGGGACTCGGAATTCAAATTCAGATGTATTTTGTAGCCCTTCACTCCAATGGAAAACATACCAAGAATTAAACTTTTACACTTTGGTACTTAAGTGTATACTTTCTATTATGACAAAAAGTCAAATCCCTGTCTGTGAAGAAAACCAAATACGGAAAGATAAAGTTTCAGCTTTATCTGCTCACTAACGCTAATTACATTTAGTAAATGCATTTTTACAATATTACGAAGAGTATTAATTAACTGCAACTTTCATATTCATTAACAAAATAATTACATTAAATAAAGACCTTATACTCGCATTTATTATGGAAAATATTAAAAATAGATTCCCCATTTAAGCGATAATTAATACGAGAGGTGATCCAAAAATAAGTTTACAAAGCAAAGGAAAAATTCTTTATTAACAATAGACACAGGATACAAATGGTAAGAGATGGTGGCGGTCACTTCTCTACATAATCACCAAACATGTTGAGGCATTTATCACGCCGCTGGACCAATTTGTTTAACCCGTCTTGGTAATAATCAGGTCCCGGGCTATTGAGCCAATTCTCGGCACCTTTTTGAACATCAACGTCTGATATGAATTTTGTTTAGTATAAATATTTGTTCAATGCCAGGAAAAGGAAATAGCCACTGGGAGGCAATTCGGGAATATATGGGGGGGGGGGGCCTCCAGACCTCCCACCTAAACGTTTCCAGCCATCTCTCTGCCCGCTTCAAAAGAACGACACTATTCCGCCACCTATCATGTACTAATTGCTTCGCCCCTGTGCACTTCAGCGATTCGTCTGTGAATGTCCCAGGTTGACACATTCTTGGCCCGTAGAAATCATATCGCGGATCACACCTCTATGCGAGACCACTTCTCTAGACGTCTTGCCATTACTGTCGCTGTTTCAGGTCTCAGCACTAACACTATCTACTCGAACGACCGGTCTAAGACAACTAGCGCCATCTGTCTCCACTCTGTGTAACAATATTCCCATCCACAATTTTTACTTTCCAAACACTCCTGCTTGTAAACTTTTTTGGATCACCCCTCGTACATATATATTCCAGCTCATTCATAAGATTCACAAGGTTTACTTTGATCCAGTTTATTTAAGTTAAAATCCATAAGATCTAGCTTTCCAGAAAACAATTAAAAGCCTTGTTGAAGTGAAGTTTGTTTATTAATGAAAGATTTATCTTTTACCAACATTATTGGCCGAATTTCAGCTATGCTTTTGGTTGCTTTTAATTAACAATACTCTTGGCACGTGTATGAACTCACAAACAGACTGATTTCTACCAAATTTTGATACAAATAACGAATTTAATGATAATGTCTAAACGCAAAGTTTATATTTGTTTACCCCGTTTCGCTTTTGAGTTATCATTTTCACTAACAGACGGAGAGACTAACAGGAAAATAGGTACATATAAAATTGGTTTTACGCAGATTTCGAAATGTCTGAAAAGTGAAAAATAGATAAATACTAGAGATAAAATTTTTTAACTCAATAAAATTTCTTCAAAGTGAATTTATTTATCGACTTGAAAATGTTAAAATTATATAATTTGCCTTTTAAAAAAAAAAAAAAAAAAAAACTTTATTCAAATTTTTCTTTATTCGCATATATGCTTACAATAGCATTCATCGTTCGTTTGAATCAGAACATTGAAATGTGTAATATTAAATAAGCTATTGACAATTGCCAAAAATATACTGTAATCAGAAGTCTGAAGTTTTACTCAGTACAATTAAATAACAAGATACAATTACTTACAGTACAATTATTGTGCATCCGAATAATATACTCTTATCACTTAGCATAACGAGCCTCTTTATTAACTAAAAAACTTCAAAACATCAAAAGGGAAGACTGATATTTTCTTTCACTGAACTTTATCCTTTCTTAATTTGAACTTTGTAATTTTTTGTCAATATTTTAATTTAAAATAAATAAACATTTTTTTTTTATATTTTACCTCAATATAAGCCGAAACTTGAATTCAGATCTAAATGATAACGTCTGAATAACCTATACTAAACTCATAATGCACTGTAGAGAATCTTCTTTTGCCTTGTTCTACCTCATTCAGATCTCTTTTTCATGCATTTCAACTCTTCATGTAAAATATGCCGTCATCTATATTGTTTATTTAAATTTTTTAAAAAATATTGCAGGAATTCCTTTTGAAAAATTAGAACCCACAAGATCAATCAGGAGAATTGGTAAGAGTTGCAAGATTATCATTTTCTTCCATTTAATATGTTTTTATGTGAAAAAAAAACTAAATCTATAGCCGGTGTCCTGGCATAGGGGTGGCGATTCTTCCTCATGATATAGGCGTCCTGGGATCGAATCCCGGTTCGGGCATGGTTGTTCTTCATCTGTGTTCTATCTGTTAGGTGTGTGAATGTGCCCCCCTGTAAAAAGGGGGTTGTGCAAGTGAATGTGTGAATTTCATCTTCATATGAGCTAGAAGTCAGACTTCTGCCCTCGGGTGCTCAGGGATTTTTACCCTCAGAATCTACTGCACCCCCTTTCCGAGGTAACGCGGATACGCCATCATCATCATCACTAAGTCTCTAATTTATGTGAATGCAAAAACTTGTTCTCGAAGATTCATTAGACGATGCCTTTTTTATTCCAAATGAATTTATTTGCATCAATATTCATAATTATCCCAAAAAATATGAGGTAATTGGGAACTAATTTATCAATATGAATAATTTTGGATTATAATCATAATAACAAACATAATTAAGGATATTGTATTTGTAATGACAAGAAACTATTATTCATTGCCTCAAGATTTATTTTACAACCCATTCCCATATAATGTCTTTTTTTTACTATTTTTCAATAAAAATATGCACTTTTTCATGAAATATTACATTTAAATTGTCATAGCTATTGAATTTAGATATTTTATAATCAATTTATCTTCAATATTCTTGGAATAATTCAGGAAATAAAATTTTACAAAAGTAGAAATTGCTGAACATTATGAGACACGAGAAGGAAATAAATATGATATAGAAATTTACGTTAAGTTTAATAAAGAATATTAGTTCGATTTAGAGGTAGAAATTGAAACTCCCGTCTCAAGTAGATTGTTCAATCTCCATTTTATCTAATAAATCTATGGTATTCATAATGCCTGAAAAAAAATATTTTCGGTGGTAGGAGCTGATAGTATAACTTTAATCTAACTCATGGAAGTCGTAAACTATCATTAGCCACAAAAACGATTTTTGATTTTTACCTAGTGAAATCGACGCTCTTCAAGCCATACACATTCAACTGACTATCAACAACTCCATCAAATCCTCATATGAAAGGATAATGGTCATTCATTGTGGTAACTTCAACAAAATCTATCAGAATATGCAGAGTTGCTGAAAATTCAAGTGTGGATGAGTCGATATTTTACTTTTTCTCTTTACAAAACCTCGTTTCTGATTGAAAGAATTAGAATCACCTTCAGTTTCATCTTTCTACATCATAAGTTTTTCTTCATCCTTGAGGTCAATCGTTTATTTATTTATTTTCTTCTATACTCCACATCAACTAGTACAAAATCATTATTAATAACCAGATTTCGCACGCGAAAAGCACTATGCATATGGGTCACGTGCCAATTTCTTTCAAAAATCAGTTTGGCAAAAAAATAAGAAACACTATTGGCGATACAGTACATTACCATGTTTCTAAATTTAATATATCTTCTCACCATAAAATAAACTAATCAAATTGTATGAAAAAATATAGATTATTATTACAATAAATACCTGTTTCTGACTATCGTATGATGGAAACTGTCAGAGGTATCTAAGATTTATATCCTGTTTCTCAATAGAAAATTAAAAAAATGATGAAAATCATACTCTTATATCCTACAGATCAAAAAAATGTATAATTTAGCAACTTACCTTGAAATAACCGATATATGGAATGAATAATATTGTTTCAAGAAGTTTTGGTTTCACAATTTTTGAATACTTTCTCAGTTAAAATAAACAAACATTTGAAAATTTCAATGAAAACAAGTGGAAAGCTGTTTATTGTCTTCATCTGGAGGGCCTAAAAGAAGGCTCATATTTCTCAGCTAGATAAATCCTTATCGGTACGTAACTGTAATTATAGTCCCTAATTATTCCGTGTTCCTGGTTATATTCGCTGATCCTATTTGCCTTAAAAGTATATCGGATATTTAATTCGAATTTACATTTGTATGTTACTTATTTTGTATCCATTTTTTATTAATTAATTACACGCTAATATTACAAAGAATGATAGCTAATATTTACTTAGATTTACTAATAATAAATAACTCGATTCTGCATCACTTCGAACTGAAATAAGAGTTCCAGAATTTCCTTAGTTTGTATATTGAAAGTCAACACATAGTAGTGCATATAATCTGTAGTGGAAATATAATGTATATCAGAGGTTTGCATTTTTAAACCTTGTCTGGGTCACATCTGTGATGATATATATTATCGGAGTAGGGTTTTATGAATGCATTAGTCAAGAACTAGTATTTCTATTTTATAAATATAATATCGAAATAAACTTTAAACCTGCAAGAGTATTACACAATCATCTAAAAATTAGTTAACTAAAACTAAAGTCACGTTCAGCAAAGTCCAAATTAAAAACTTAAATGAACTTTCGTTACATTAGAATTAACATTCTCTATAAAGGAATTCAATAAACAATTAAGCTTCCTTTTTACAATAATTAAAACGTCAACTGACGTCATTAGAAAATAATGAGAAAAATTATAAAATCTAAAAATAACCTCCATTATGTTTTTTAAAGATATATTATGCAATTGAATTTTTTAATTTGTTCTATGTCCTACATATAGAAATGAGCAAACTAATTTTATGATTTGTTTATGATAGCTTAAAGATGTAAGAAATTCTCCATTCAAACTGTTTATTTTATATTGTAATATACTCACAAAATTATCTACTTTATTTTCACTCTTACTGCCTTCTTTTGTCAGTCATATGCTAGTGTTTTTCATCCATCCCCTAACTGACGACAGAGAATATCCCTTTTTATCTGAATCCTAAATCATCAACATTTTCAATCAGTCTCTTTACATCAAAAAAGAAGAAATGCAACTGTAAAAGATTGGATGTTAAAGAAAGAAGAAAATTGAATAATCCAAGTTTATTCTTGCTAAAATGAATCAATGAAATGTAGTTGTTCTAAATAGCGGACCAGACGATAAAGAAAAATGCAGAAGAAAAAGAAGTAGCGCTGGAAAAAAGAAAAGGCATTGTTTAATACAGAACTAGCTGAAAAGAGCTCTGATCAAAAATAAGGATGCTAAAATCAGGTGTTCCTTGGAGACTATAAATCAACACAGACCACATCTGGTTCCATGAGTCTGATTTTTAATTTTCCAAACTTCACTTTCTAGTGTTTTTCTTTATGGATATTTTTTCCGCCATTAGTTGGAGTAGATTGTAGTTATTGTTAAAAATAATTGCTTTTTAATGAAACTTATTTTCATTAAATTTCCTCCATGAAAAATTTGAGCGAAGAGTCGTTTTTGTTCTAGAATGTAAAGATATTTTTGGAACTGAGAATTTCTTTAGTAAGTAATAAAAGAAGAGATACTCAAAATAGAAACTTTATTTATCATGACTTATTTTATTTTTGTAAGAAATAGTTGTCGCTTTAGTTTTTTTTTAATCTCTAAAAACTGTGGCAGAAATCTGATATTCTCTTTTATAGAAATAAAAATAAATAGAAATCTGAAGCGGTAAAAAATAATTATCTGAAGTTTGCATGAGTGTTTTTTCTGTGAAAATTATTTTTATTTGATTTTGTCAAGTGATTAAAATTATCATATATTTGTATTAACTTTAGAAAAATGTAATAATATTTCTATTTCAAGTTTCTACTTTAAATAATAAAATGTATGCTGTTCATTTAAATGTGAGTAGAAAAAACAGTTATTACGAATTAAAACTTTTAGAAATTTTAAGATTTGTTTTGTAGTAAAGTATGTAAATAATTTTAAGAAAAAAATTACTAAAAGATTCTCAATAAAATCTAACAGTGTTAATATTTCGTATGATACATTAATTAGCCTGTTGTCAGATTAAATTAAAAGAATTTTCTAGTTTCAGTATAGATTCAATGATACAAAGAAGGAAATCAAATATATACCAATTTTTCTAAATAAGTAATTTTAGTAAAATTTGCTTGATTTATTTAAATGTGTTTTAGTCATTGAAATCTGAAATGCAAACTAGCATCTGATGAATTCATGCTCGTAAATACATTTCTTTCTATTAAACAAATCTACTTTTGAGCTATTACTTTTTGTGAAATTAGTTTTTAAAGTTAAAATCTTTATTTAAAAAATAAATTATGTCATTAAATAAATCGATAAATTTAAAAACATTTTTTATAATTAATATTTCGGGATATTTCCTTTTTTTTAAGCATTTCTAAAACGCTATTTTATAGTATGTTAAAGTATGTTAAAAAGCTATCTTATCTTCAAAAATATAAATTATGTTATATGTGGAAATACTATTCTTTTAAAATATATAATGGGACTATTTTAATTTAATAAATGTGAATACAGTATTCACTCTAGAGAAAATAAATTACTATACGAATCACATCGCAACGTTAAAAGAATTGGAAATTATAGTTGGCAATTTTAATATTAATAATAATATTGCGTAAAGCTGTTCAATAAAATATCTGAATTCATCACTCCAGCCTATCTTTATCTACTCTTCATAACAACTAGACAATCTCTAAATGCACAGGACTCGGTACTCATTTAATCCAAAGTGTAAAGTGATTCTGATAGAGTAATGTCCCAGACACCTCCCAGTGACAGCGAACGCGCTTGATTTCATTTGATACTTGCTACATAACAGCTTGTCAGCTCCCATGAAATGCAAACTTGCAGACAAGCAATTGGCCACTTGACATATTGACCTGTAGGCTGAAGTGTGGAATAAAATCCCAACCTAGGAATGTGGCCAGAGTAATTACTTTAATAATGCTTAGAGGTCGAATAACATTTTGGGTGTTAAGATAATTGGATTCTGTTTGATTTAATTCCAGTTTTAAGATGGAATCTTGGATATTTGAATGCTATAGACTTATGATATATAAAAACTAGTTTTGATATGTAAAAAATAGAGAATTTGAGGCAGATATGTAGTAAATAAATGGTACACATATTTTGTTTTTTTTAGGTCATTTAGTTAAAAAAAATCACAGTTTTACTTGCATAATTAAGCATATCATTCTAAGAAGAAATATTTAATTGCGAAAGATTTATAGCAAAATAACTTGCTTTTTTCCGATCTAGTAGCTTTACTTAGCAAACTTCGTGCTTAACATTTAACCATGTTTTCATCAAATTATGAAAATTCTAAATCTACAATAAATGTTGTTGATGAATATAAAGGTATTTTACTCTTTATCAGAATAAAAATATAGTATAAATTTGCGACGTAAATAGAAAAAAAAATGTATTTGGTTTAATATATTCCGCATTTGTTTATGATTTCCTAACAAAAATTGTTCCTCTAAGAATATAAATAAATGATTTATCGATTATTTTTCCAATTTTTGACGTTATTATTACTTTGCTGAAAGACAAATTCAGTATGTTATTATTTTCCTTTTAGTTGTAATATATCTTTAAATATATATTTTATGGTTAGGTAGAATTCAACTTTTACACAGAAAAGCTCTTTCTGAATTTTGATGTATGTTCACTATTTTCACAGAATTTTTTTTTTAAATTATTCCTTTTATTTACTTAAAATAATAAAATAATATTAATATGCCTATATGCTTAAATACGTTTTATATATTTAAAATAAATAATAAATTATAGTTAAAATAAATAATTAATTAATTAAATACCTTAAAGTAATTAATTTTAAGTATTTAAAATTAGTCTCTTTGTAATTTAAAATAATATACTTAATTTTGACTCATTTTCTTCTGTATTTAAGAATGAAGGGAAAAGTTATTTCATTTATAAGTATTTTTTAAATTATGTAAATTTTTATAATAGTTAAAAAATTAACCTGTAAATTATTAGTATCCGCTTTTTAAATCTTAAATTCAGTGAAAATCATTTTGGATATGATCACGATTATTTATAAATGACATCTTTAGATGAAGTGAATTTAGCATGTGATCATTTGACCAAAGCAATTAGGATTATTCATATGTGAGCATATCAACAAGGATATTATATAATCTGCAAATTATTTGAATAATATTGAAATGAATCGAAAGTTACTTACATATATTGATTTAATACTATTTTAGGTTCAAAGATTGTTTTTACTTTCTTGTCTACAAACAGAAATTATTGTAACCCGACAAAGATTTTTAACGAATTATTATTAATTTGACGAACTATTGAAATCTTCACAAATTTGGTACAAAACTGATTAGTAAGTTATAATTTATTCTCTTTTATTTTTGTGATACAGGTTTATCTCTAAGGCCTCAATTTCTGGGGATTTTCAGGTCACGAGGGGTCAATATTTTCTATGAAAGTGAGAGCCTTCCCAGAAAAAATCTCTAGTTTTAATCCCTGCTTGAGGGTGACTCTTGAGAAAGTCTTCAGGCCGGATTCATCATTTGTTTCTTTTTGATTCCTTTTGCATTAAACTTAATATTTTTTTCTAATTTGGTCAAGTTCATCTGTGTTTTAGTGGCAGCAGCATTAGCGCTCTCTAAATACAATGCATCTTTTATTGATTTGGTTTCGAAAAAAAATATTTTTAGTTTAATTTCATAATGATTGCATTTTTTGATTAATTTATTACATCAAATCTCTCTGTGCCCGAAAACCCCATTTCCGGAATTATTGCTGTTTGTTTATGAGCATGATCGTTGAAATACGCTTTACTTCGATAGATAAAATTTGGTATATCATCTTTATACCCTACTTGTAGATTTCAGCAAATTTTGAACGAAATCCATTCAGAGCAAATCTGTTCGGCTGTCCGGATGCAAGTGACTGCAAAACAAAACGAAGTAGATAAATAAGATTTGGTACTCAAGTTTAGCATCTATAAAGTAGGTCCGTATATTATTTGGAATCCAAATTAACAAGGAATAGACTTTTTGCCGATCTGTACTTTTATATGAATCTTCGAGTGACAGTAAAATAACTATCAACTTAGATAAATAAAATTTGTTTCACAGAATTAGGATCTAGAGTGCTAGTTTAATCAAATTTTAAGCTAAATCTGTCAAAAGATTGACTACCTTTCGATTTTTCCTTTTGCATGTATTTAAATGTAATAACTGGGAAGCAAAATTACTTAAATAAATGAATTTTCTTATATATTGTTGCGACTAAATCCTAGTCTTAAGAAAAATTCAGGAATGATTGAGTAGAGAAATAATGCTTGAATATGGATCAAAGCAAATGAAAAGTTTTCATCCCCAGACAAACATGAAAACGGAAAATCTAGCGTTCAACTCCCAGAAACTAAGAAGCATAAATATTTATGTAGCTTGAATGCACTTAAATCTCGAACTCTTTATGGAATATAAGTTTTTACTGCCAGAATTTAGCCTTCCAGTTTGCATAACCGTCTTTCGATTTACCGGTTGCGGCACAATATGTCTTTTTTTACTTATTCCAGCATATTCAATTTAATGAAATTGCTTGAATTCGAATAAAGTGCTCGATTTACTTCCTAGCATTTCAAGAATAAATTAAAAAATTGAATTTAACATTGGAAAAAGTTTTTCTAAAATGCATCGTCTTTTTAAAAACAAGCATAAAAGACTTTTTTTTTTGAGGCCATAAAAATTACATAAGACATTTCAAAACTTATGTTACAAAATTGGATTATTTATATAACCCGAAATGAAATATTTCTGGATAATGTAAAAGTTAAACACACAAATAAAGGAAGAATTATAAGGGAAATGCATGTGTTCGTGTGTGATGTGTAAAAATATTTATGAAACTAATTTAAATTCTAATTATTTTCTGAATTTTTATCTTAAATCTATACTTATATAAAGTTCAATGTGTGTGTGTGTGTGTGTGTGTGTGTGTGTGTGTGTGTGTGTGTTGGCGCTCTACAGGCCAGACCGTTTGACCTACAGCTGCCAATTTTGGTACAAGAATACCTTGGAAGTCGAGAATATGCACCTGGGGTCCCTTTTTTTGAATTTTTAGTTAGAATTTTAATTATTAATTAAAAACTGACTTTTCCGTCAAAAAAAATCTTTTCATTTTCCTCACTGCTAAATGAGTAAGGCTTCAGTTTTTTTTTCCCACACTAATGAGGCTCGGCTTAAGATTTTTCGGCCAATTATTTCAGATTCATTCTGAAGTACTTTTGAATTAAAATAAAACAGAATAAAGGAAATTAAAAATTTCTAATCTGAATAGCGTTACTCCAACTAGCGTTGAAAACTCACGCATGCGCATTGTGTTCTGATTGTTGACAACTATTTTCAACGGATGCGGACTTGATTTAAATTATTTTTAGATTAGTTGTAGGCTTTTGTAATTAAATTGCATTTATGTTAGTTTTGTATATGCTTATAGTTTTTACACCGTTTTTAAGTATTAATTTAACCTGTTTTCGACCAATTATTTTAAACTATTCTGTTTATTTTTTAGTGTTTGATGCATTTAAAATTAACCATTATTAATTAATCGATCTGCTCATGATGAATCTGAGAAAATTTTGTTGACAGATTCTTGAGATATTATATAAATTAAGATATATATTCTTTAGTGTCCATAAAGTTTAAACGCTCAGTGACTCTGTTTTGTTTGTTTCAGTAAAAAATATTGCTTTGTTTCAGTAAAAAATATTATTATATTAATTGTAGATTAATCATTTCCACTTTAATTTAAAACATAAATTCTACGGGAGCTAACAGAAAATTAGAGAGATACATATTACGTTATGGCTGAAGGCATTTTTAATATTTGGGTTAGGAATTAATTCGTGCGGTTTTACAAGAGATGGTTTAACTAGCTTATTGTCCCATAGTTTCGTTTGTTCAAACATGCATTTAAAACTATTGTTATTGCGCATCTAGTTTAGTATATGCCATTTGGTTTAAGCGTAAACAACAACAATTTTTATTCAACTGAAAATGTCAAATTTAGTGTCTGATAAAGTGTTTTTGCGGATGGTTCTTCTTCATTACTTTAACATGAAGAAAAGTGCTACCGAAAGTCATCGTATTTTGGTGGAAGTTTATGGTGACCATGCTCAAGCTGAGCGAACGTGTCAGAAGTGGTTTGCAGGGTTTAAAAGTGGTGATTACGGCTTGGAAGACCAAGAACGACCTGGACAGCCAAAAAAATTTGAAACTTCTGAAACCTGGTGAAACTATTAATGGAGAACGTTATCGACTTCAATTGATGCGTTTGAAACAATCTCTGGCCAGAAAACGACCAGAATGGGATAACAGACATAATAAACTTATTTTTCAACATTATAACGCTCGACCACATGTCGCAAAACCGGGCAAAACATATTTGGAAAATGTCGGATGGGAAGTGTTACCCCACCCGCTGTATTCACCAGACATTGCTCCTTGAGACTACAACTTGTTTGATTGCATGAATAACGATTTGCTTGGACAGCGGTTCACTTCTTCAGAAAATATTGAAAAATGGATCTCTGATTGGATCGCTTCGAAAAGTGAGGAATTCTTTCGACACGGAATTCGTAAATTGCCTGAAAAATGAGAAAAAGTAGTGGCTAGCAATGGATAATATTTTTGATAACGTATTTATGTATTTTGCTTTTGAAATAAAGCTTTAATTTTTTATTAAAAACCGCACGAATTAATTCGTAGACCAAGTATTATGGGTTAATTATATGATTATCAGAATTTGAAGTTTTAAAATATTTTGATAAAGAAGCTATTAAAGTAGGAATTACATAAAATATTTAATTATTAAAATTTTAACGAGCATTAAGATTGGCGAACCGGCTGGTCGCCAAAGGTTGCTAGTTAGTAATAAATCGGACGGATTTAGGCAGAGCTCATAAATAAATGTCTTAAAAAGGGTACTTCAACGGGCTTGATATCCAATGGTTTTATTCTGCTGTAACATAGTTTTGCAAATGAGTTGCCAAAAAGACGAATTTGAAATTAATTTCATTTTATTTTTCCACTTGAGGGCATGATTTGTAAAAGGCAACAAAGACAAGGCGCGTCTGTTGGTACCAGAACATAGGAGCAAAAGTCTGATTTTTTTTTTCCTTATTGTTTTTACTAAAAGATTCTTATAAGGATTTCTTTGATATGTGCCAATTTAGGAAAAGGAATCTTAGATATCTTTGGAAGGTATGCCGTTAAATTAAGGAATTTTATCCCTTTACTTGTAACGTGAGAATTCCAGAGTCAGCTATTTTTAAGTGAATGTATTTTAAATAATTAAATGAGGAAGTGTGATTTGAATCAGGAAAGAAGATAGAATTTTAGAATAACGTAATATGTGCTAATGTAGGGTAAAAATTAGGAAAGTCATTAAGATTTAAATTTGGTGTGGAGATATCATAACACACAGAAAAATATATAAGTATATATATAAGGTAAATAACCCTATCTATATATCAAGGAACAAGAAATTTAGCGAAAAAAAAATTTCCTTCTATAGTCCAGCTAAATTTTAATTTTTGAAAATTAAATATATTCGAAAATTATATAAATTATAATAGTGCGTTTCAGTTCAATTTCAGTGCAAATCACTTTTACAGAAAAATTAATTATACAATGGAGTCCAAACAAGAGTGAAGTTTCCATCCAAAAGAGTAATATATATATAATATCTTTGCTTCTTCCCCGTGATCTGGGCATACCGGGTTCGAATCCTGGTTCGGGCATGGTTGCTCTTCATCTGTGTCCTATCTGTGAGGTGTGTAAATGTGCCCCCCTGTAAAAAGGGGTTGTGCAATCGAATGTGTGTGTGTCATTTTCATATGAGCTAGAAGTCAGACTTCAGCCATCGGGTGCTCAGGGGTCTTTACCCTCAGAAGCTACTGCACCCCCTTTCCGTGGTAACGCGGACACGACATCATCAGCAATCATCTTTTCTGTGATGTTAGTTTAACCCTTCTTTGCATGATGATAGAAGTTTCCATCATAACATTTAGTGAACAAAAAATTATGCTCAAAACAGGTGTATTGTAAATTTGTTGGTGGTGGCATATTTTTTCACGACTATAGCGGAATAAGGAAAGTAGCTGTCAAAAAAAATCATTATAGCGGATTTGAACTTGTCATTCCGCTGTTTGTTGTGGTTGGAATAAACATGTTATTACAAGATTATTTTTAATAGCAAATCTGTGATTTTTTTGCTAATGAAAGCGATAATGAGTGGAGAAATTTAGAAGATTGGGACACTGATGATTTTGTACTGAGATTAACATGTAAATTTGCATGATGATGGATATTTCCATCATACTGTTTTTTTTAATTATTTTATATTATATATTTATAATTTCATTTTATTTTATTATTTTATATTACGATTTTTTAAACATTTTTCCTTTAATCTAGAGCCTGAATTATATCACCCTCATTTAGTTCACAAACAAAGAAAAAAATCACTCAAAGATTTGTTACTTTTTTAAACAATGTCAATCTTTAGCACTAGTTTGCAGCTCAATTTTTATTAATTGATAATATTTAATGAGAAAAAGGGTTGTACAAAGTGAAGCAAATAATTCGAGATTGTTTTGATTTTCGACTCTGCAACCTGTATTTGAATTAAAATCCATAGAAAGTATTATTACTTTTTTTATTTTACTTGTCTTTCAGATTACTTGTATTAATTTCGCTTGCAAATGTAATTCTTTTTTGCTCTTGTGTGATTTGAAATTGAACTGTAATATTTGAGAAATGGCAAAGAATAACTGAATCGTTTGTACCTTGAACATAAGTTTTAATTTACTAATGAGTAATCATAAAAATTCGAACTTAAATCATTGAAGATGCAAGCTTTTCTGCTGATTATAATTGTCATGGATTAGAATATTTCATTTTATTTTTATTTCATAAGAATAACATCTAATCTATATCATCGTGTTCAGTTTGAAAAAAATATAACTTTATTCGTGAGATTCCTCTATGGTAAATGGCAAATCAAAATTCAATTATTTGAATGCTTACTGCGAACATTATAAGTAAACTGAAAGCCTCGTCGATAAAAATGTTTTTAATGGAAATTGGGGATTAAGGTAATAAAGAAAATAATTAATGTTTTCAATTTGTGATTAAAAATAATGTATTAAAGATGCAGGAAATAACCTCTATTTGAGCCGAAATCGAAAAATAATATCTGTATTTATTTAACCTATTAATAGAAACTACTCAAAGTGCAGTTGCCAACACTGACACTGATTTCACAGCGTAAAATATATGTATATATAATATAGCTGTTGCATTTTCAAAAATAATTCCAAAGGAGTCATCATCGAAATACATTTGAGGAACTACATAAAACAAATAAATAATTAACTACATAATACAAACTATTAAATAAAACAAATAATTAATAATTAAAATAAATTTTTGCAGGGTAAAAAAGTCCAGTAATGAAAGATCGCATGCTTATATCAATCATCTCCATCTCCATTTAAAAATATTTTCTGTCAATTTTTCACCATATTCATAAGTATGTGGCTATTTGCGATTGTAGTACTAGCAGTTTTCTTTAAAAACAATTTTTTAAGTATCTTTATTTCTTATCCAGACGGTAATCTTTTGATAATTTATTACAGCTGAAAATTGTATTTTAGCTATCAAATGCAGACAACAGATGGAAGCATGAGTTCCAAATATTTTTTATACTGTAATTATAAACCTGGGGATTTGGGCACTGAAGAGACTAAATCTATTCCATAAACTCTCAAACTTGTACTAACTGTTTTTATTCAAGAAAAAATCTAAATTTATTAAATTTGTTATATTCGGCGAAGAGTTGGCAATTTTATAGTTATGATTAATTTATAATATAATATTCAATCTGTTTTAATGATTTTTAATATTTTTAATTTAATATTTTTAAAATTGGTAATAATAATAATAACTATATATATTTTTATCGTAATTTTCTTTTTAAAATTTTAATTTGCCTTTCTTATGAAATGCTTTTAATTGAAATTTGATATCTATGATTTAAGAAACATCCTATTTTTAAATCTACGATTGTTTCGAGTTTCTTTCGTTGAATCTATGAAATAATTTAGTACAGATTTAATAAAATAAGGATTTTGGGAAGCAATAGATAGTGTGAATTAAAAAATCACAAGGCAACTTTCATCTGAATTTTTGAAAAATTTTTTCTTCATAAGAATATATTAAAATCGTTAAAAAAATTTTAACTTGAGATGTTGATAAAATCCAACTTTTCAGATATTCCTGAGTCTTTTTCTATTAATATTATAAAAAAATAAATATTTATTTTTCAGCTGGAGTATTCACCATGAACTTCTGAATAAGTCTGAAATGTGACACGTCATAAAATCCTTTATAGAGTAGGCAATAACTGAAAATTCATTTTTTTTTTTGGTGAAAATATCCAGTATGTTTTTTATCCAATATTCTTCAATTCTGAATGGGTTTCTATATAAAATTTTTGAATTTTTGTTTTAAATTCATTCGTTGGTAAATTACATTGGTTTTTGAATTTCCATTATCCATATTTTAAAGCTATGTAACATCTCTAAATGTTTTTTTCTCAATTTTTGGTAAAATTTTACAGAACACGTCTTAATTTAAAATTAAGTAAGTTTTCATTCAAATTTTATTAATTTTGTTTCGGCAGTAATTTTTCAAAAATTCTGCTATTTTTGAATTTAAAAAAAAATGAGTAATTTATTCGTTAAGATTGTTGTTTCAATACACCACACTGCTGAAAAATGCTTAAAGCTCAATGTTATTTATCAGTCAAACACCAATAATTGAAAACAACAATCAAAAATTAACAACAACAATTATTAAAATTTAAATTGATACACATCTTTTTTCTTAGTCCATCAAGATTAAAATATTTCTTATTTGTAAAAATATAAAGAAATCATTAAATAGACTTCTGAAATAATAGAATTTCCCTATATATTTCTTTTTCTTCAAAAAAATATTTCTTCTCAAAACTCTTTTAACTTTTTACTGCTATATTTTAGTTTTACAATCCTTTTAACAATTTCACTTTCATTTTATGTAAATATTCTAAAATGTAACTATTTCATAAAATGTTTCAAAAAATTCATCCCGAACGAAGTCAAATATTTTAAAAGATAAAATTTTGCAATGGTATAGCAAATCTAAAATACTTCAAATATTTTAAGAGTAAAAAATAATATTGTTACACTTATTGGTAAAAAGTAAAGCTTCTCAAAATATAACGGAACGCATTTCGTTATGAAATAATAAACATGCATATACCACAAAAATATCTTCAATTTGACAACCTTCTTCCTTTTCAGGATATGAAAAATCTGTTATTATATTATTATTTTCGGTATTTGGATACAACTTGAGTTCCCCAATCAGTTATATGCCTGCAGAAATTCTTGTCATGTTGCAAGCCTGTCAGAACATATTGGTCTGCAAGAAGCAATTTTTCCTTCAAAGGGCCTTTTCAAGATCAATACCGTGCATTCTTGGATTTATTTGGTTGAATATTTTGACTATGGTTGCCTTCCTAGGTATGATTTAAATTTTAAATTTATTATTATCTGGAAAACTCAGAAAAGCTACTGCTTTAAATAAAATTGGATGATTTGTGTAGCTATACAACAAAACAGAAATGGATCAGTTATTTCTGGAGTATTATTTTTGTTCATGTATTTATTTCATTATAAAATGTATTAAATTTCATTTGTTTGTTTATTTTTTATCTTGGCAGATATTTGTATATTTTAAAGGATTTGTTTGCGCTACAGATAAATTTAAGCAGGAATTTAAATCCCGAATACGAAAATTTATCTTTTCTGTAGGAAGAAATAGGTTTTTCTTATCAATAATAATTTCCTGATGTTAGGGATAAATTTAATATATCATTTTCTCGTATTTTGCATTTATATTCGAATCATTAAGTGTTTCAGTCGTGTGTGTGTGTGCGTGTGTGTTTACTAAAACTTTTTCAATGAAATTTGACTTTGACGATGAGCCTTAATGATAAGTATAATAATTTTTTAAATGTTATTAAAATATACCTTATACTGAAATTGTTTCAACATGGAAAAATAAATCTAGTCTTAGTATCTTCAGTTCAATAATGGAAAAGATCCAGGATGGATTATTGTAAAAATAAAAAAATATTCTATAAAAATTTTTAATTATTGAAAATATTAAAAAAATTATATAGCAGAAATTAAAATAGTTTATTCGATATTTTTCAATGTTAAGATAATGTAAAAATCCTCTTCGTCATGCAATATTTTCTGAAATTATAAAAGGAAAATGCAAATATTCGTTTAATTTTTAATTAATTAAAATTCGAAAAATTCACTCCAAGATGCACTCTTCAAAATATACATATGCCAAATTTGGTACTTCTGGGACAAACAATCTGGTATCTACCGCGCCATCCTAGGCGCGTACACATTCATTTTTATTAATGTCGTAGATAGAAATCGACTGTTATTTTTTTTTTCCTTTTGTAAATTCTGTAAAAATTATTAGTAATCGATTTTTCATTGAAGATATATTGCATTATAAATCATTTATTTCCAGTATTTCATTTTATTCAAGTTTATAAAATAAAAATAAAAACCATATTAAAATGATTCATAATTTCTAGTAAAAATAACAAAAGTAAATTAGTAAATTTTATTGAAGATGCATAGAATCAGTAGCTTACAAATCATTAATCCTTCCTGTTAAATCTTTAAATATACAATTCTGAATTGAAAGCTTCAATATCTAATTTATAAATACAAACTATATTTAAAAATTTCTTAATAATAATAGCATTTTAATATAAAATATCATACATGCAAAATAAAACTATGAATAAGTTAGAAAATATATATAATTAATAATAAAATACTGGGAGATATTCTTATAGTAATTTTTATATAGATATAATGTATCGTTCCTGAATAAAATGTTTAAATATTTAATGTCTTAATATTGAACAAGAAAATAAAAAGTAATTTAGCAAATAGTTTGGAAATAAGTTACATCTAAAATACTACTTGAATAAAGTGCCATATATACCAAATAATTTTTTGAATGTGTTGGAAATAATATATTTGTCGAAATTAAATACCTGAAGATTTTATAATAATTTTTAAGAAATTATTTCAACATCGGTTCCTTTCTCATACATTTGATTCATTATTATTCCGGAATAAAATGTTTAATTCTATTTTAAAAGTAATGCTTATAGGAAGGAATAGGAATAAATAGGAAATAGATAAAAATACAATTTTCATTTAATTAATTTGATTGTGCATTTTGAATTGTTTTAGAAAGTTCTTATAATATTTATCTTATTATTATAAACATTATAAGATTTATAATAGTTCTAATAGATAAAACTTTAAATATTATATAGGCCAATAGCAATAAGAAAATACTATCAATGTAATCATTTTGAAATATTTTCATTAATAAAATAATTTTTAATTCATGGAACAAATTATTTTATTTATAACAAACTAACTTCCGTTTCTAAATACTAAATATATTTTCTTGCATAAAATATACATTTCTTAAACACAATTTCTCAAACACACTTTCATTAATTAGTGTATTAAAATGTAAAAAGATAACTTCAAATTCAAGTGGTTTTTGCTTTCTAGTATATAACTCATTTTTGTAAATATAGTAAAATCTTTAAAAAAAATAGTTTATCGCAATGTCAGAATCAGTTAGCAGTATTTGTATAAAACTTAAATTTATTCTAATCAATTGATTAAATGATATTGAATAATTTTCAATAACAATAATAATATTATAATAGTAAAGAAATTAATGACCCTCAATAACATTTAAAATAATATCACTTCATATATTTTTTAAAAAGATAGCAAAATGCACATAACTTTCCACATGAAAAAATATGTAAGAAATTCTTCATCATTTTTATCTAATATTTGTATATGCTGCTTATTTTATAGTTTGCCTTAATTATTTTTATTTTTTCTATATCTGGTTAATCTCTAATGCATAATTTTGATGATTACTTCGATAAAATGATGTTAATCTTTTAACTCCGGCCGTCATCCATAAACGATTTAACGATTCTGTCTTGCATTCCGGTTGTCGTCAGTAGACAATTCATGGCTTTTAACTTATTGTTAATTTAATTTATTATTAGATTCAGAAACCGCCAAGAGATGTACAGATGGTTGCTTATAATTTTAAATACTTTTATATTGATTTTTTTCTACTTTTTTTATTATCATGTGAGAACATGATGTTGTTTTGGTTAAGAGGTTTTGAAGCTCGAAATCGCTTAGGCAATGAATTTTGAAGCTCGAAATCGC
>JAPMOR010066740.1:280799-297472 GCA_026543865.1 Argiope aurantia | reverse complement strand
AGCACTTGAAATTAGTTCATGAATTCTTTGCTAAGTCTGTTGAAATATTGTTTTTGTGGAAGTAGCAATTTTCAAATTCCTTTGGTGGATTCATTTACGTTTATGGATCGTGCTGTGTAGTTTGCAAGTTCCTTAAAATTGTATGAGCCATGTATATATGGATTTTATAGTTATTTCAGCTAATGTTTGAATTGATGTTACATAACAAATAGTATCGCATATAGTCCACGCACTTTCTACTGAGATGCAACGGAAAAATATCAAAATTTCATTTAATATTTACTAGATTAAAGTTCCAGAAAAGATGATCAATGTACAAATCGATGCACAAATCAATTTTGCAATAAAATCCGGCGTCAAATCCAATATAGTTTTAAATAAAACGGTCTATACAGTAGAGCACTAAGATACACAAATCCATATTCTTCTTAATTAATAGTAGGAATTTCTAATTTAGAATATTTAAAAGTAAATTCAATCTCAGCAAAAAAAAATGGAAATGGCAAATACCAATCACATTTTTCTTAAAATTATCAAACTAATTGCAGTTAAAAGTCAGCATGCATTTTAATATATTAAAATATCTATAAACATTTTAATTCACGAAGAAACAGAATTTCACTTAAAATGCGATATCTTAGATTATCTGAGTCGCTTTTTCATCTCCTGTTTTAAAATTCAAAGAATTGGAATCTTAGAATTTTCATTTAACATTTTACTCCAAACAAACAAAAGAAAAATGAGAGAAAAGGAGCAAATCTTCGCCAGCGACTTTTTACGGCACATTAGACGGCTGAATTGAAAAAGAAGCTGAATATAAAGCACGTGACTCTTCTAAAAATAAGAAATGATTCCCCCATCAGAAGAGAGAATAGTTCCTTCCAATGAAAGCGGAGAAGACTTACAATGTGGAACGGAGACAGAAACAATTCGAGACACGTTTTTCCTTAAACGTTTTCGATTTTCCTCGATTTGAATCATTAATTTCTTCCTCTGCTATGCAGAAGAGACGGAATTGAAAGCGAAGACAGGAAACTAGAGGAAGAGGAGATGTTATTCTGGTACAATAAACGAATGAAATATGAAGAAATATTTGAAATGTATAAATGGAAAAGAACAAGCAAAATGAAGACAAAGGAGTAAAGTCCATTAGACATATGATATTCGCGAACTTTTCAATTTCGAGATAGTCGGCCTTCTGTCCTTTTATTGTTGTTGTAAATTTTCAAATAACCACATCTTGAATTATGGGAAAATGTCTGAATCTTTTTCTAGATCTTATTATTTCTTGGAATGTACAAATATCAGAATTTACATGCATAAAATAATTAGAACTTATAATCCTTTTAGGATGAGTAGTCTATCTCGAATTTAATTTGGAAAACATTTACTTTTCGTAGGAAACAAAGACAGGAAACTAGAGGAAGAGAAGATGTTATTCTGATAAGATAAAGGAATGAAGTATGAAGAAATATTTGAAATGTATAAAGGGAACAGAACAAGCATAATGAAATGCACTCCATTAGTCGTATGATCTTCCCGAACTTTTCCAATTTGAGATATTCACCTTCCTTTCATAAATTTTGTTATAAATATGCCTTGAATTGTAAAAAATTGTCTGGATTTTGTTACAGATTCTATTACTTGCGAGAAAGTAAAAATATCGGAATTTGCATGCATAAAATCTTTCGACTTTATGATCCTTTTAAGATGATTAATATGTCTCTAGTTTCATTTCGAAAATAATTGTTCTTTCGTTGAGATTTTATATACATAGGATTTCTTATTCTTTTGGACTATCTGGAATTTGAAAATGAGCTTTGATTATTGTTATTAAGGTCTGGAAGATGGTTTATGCTATTTATCTTGCTATTTTGATAGATCAAATATTAAATATCATGAGATTCATTTTCATATATTTTGCTTTCTCCATTCTACATTTAAAATCGCGTCGAATGAAAACTTTATAAAAATATTCTTTCTTATTTAGCCTTAAGTTAAACTTAAATCATATATTTATGTTTGGAAATAAGAAATAGATGCATTATTTACTTTTCAATAATCTAATATATTTAAAGAATGTGACATCTTTTTTTTCGTATTATAACAAGGAAAATGAAGAATTTATACAAAACCTTATCTTACTGAAAAAATAAATTCAAAATTTTGACAAATCTACAAATCTAATCGTAAGATTACATACGAAATTCATTTATCTAGACAGACGGATTATAAACAGGAACAAAGTAAGGAATTTCCTAGCACACTACAGTTTTAAAAAAACCTTGAGCCTCAATGTTTTTTTTCTTTTTGCTGCATTTTGAAAGCTCTTTAATTTGTGCTTTCATTTTATAGCAGAAGAATGCTGTTAAATTTGTTCAAATTTAAATCAAGTATTGTTTTTATTAATTTTAGAACATTATTCTAACAACATTCCTAGTTAATTACCATTTGTAAATTATATATTATGTTCTGAAAAAGTATGGTGCTTCATAATTATAAGATGTTTGATTTTTTAATAAATATCAATTACATTGGGTTAAAAACTTTCAGCCATTCTTTTTTTTTTCTTTGAAATTACTTCTAAAATGCAGCATTTTACTATCTAACATTCCAGATACCAGTCTTTTAGAAAGTAATATGGTTATCAAAATTTCCTATTTAAAACTATATACATAAAGAAAATTTAAATTGATACAAAATTATTTGATTTAGAAAGTTTGGCGGGAAAAAGTAGGTCAGAAATTTGCATTTTTTAAGGATTTTGATAGATCTGAATCCGCCTTTATGTATAAATTATTGGGTTACTTCGTTACAGAACCCTCCTACATCGATAAACAAAAAGAAAACCCCTTTGGTAGGTTTAGTTCAAAATTAGATTCAATTTATATAGATATTAGGGATGGAAATTCTTCAATGTCAATTATTTCATATCGCTCGTTGTCTCTTTGGGAAATACAATTCTATTTTTCAACTCCACATGTAAACTATTATGCCAAAAAAATTATTAGCAAAAACTTTTTTTCTTAAGTTTCAACAATGGAAGAAAATCTCACAATTAAATCCTTAATGAAACAGCGGAATTAGCCTTTCTGAAACTTTCTCACATACTCTCCAATAAATGTACTTCTGTATTATTCAACGTATGCTATTTGCGAACAATAATTACGAAAGACAATAAGTTGAAATGTGGTTAATTCGTAAATACCAGAATACCGAATGTGAATTTTGAACGCCAGTTTTCTACCAATTAAAACCAGAGTTTGACATATGGCTGGAATTGTACTCACAAAAATATATACTAAATTTCATATATTTAAGCTATTGTGTTTTTGAGCTATCGCATTTAAAAATTAGGTTTTCACCATTTTTTATTAACCCTTTATTGGGCATAATTCCGGGGTATTGACAAATAAAACTTTTTAGGTTTATATCATGATGATGATGTAAATACTAAAATATCAAGTTCATTAATTTGCCGTTTAATTTATGAAATAAGAGGTGGTAAATATATTTACCAGATATCGTTCAGGGAAAACTGAAAATGGTAAGCATTCTTGCCACTGAGCGTTAAGGGTAAAAATATCATCGAATGTTCAATGGTAAGCATACTTACCACTCTATTGTAGGTCATTCAAGGCAACTTTATATCGCTTTTTTCAGTCAGAAATATTGAAATTCAAATTCAGTAATACCTTACATTAAACTTTGAAGCTCATTTTGCATTCATTAGGCTGGTTGGATTGCAATATTAGCAATAATATTGAATTGCAATATTATTTTATTAATAACATCTTAGTCGCTTTTCCCCCTTAAGATATAAACTAAAATGTCGTAAACTAGAGTATCTTATAATCAACACATCAAAATTGAAGTCAAAATTTGTATAAAATCATTCACAGGAAGATTCCGTATTTTAAGAAATTCCTACTGCATCAAAAGTTTTTGTTCCTTTGTGTTGAATTTAAATTAAATAAACTCAATAACAAATAATGATAATTAAATATAAGGACATCTTAACATAAGGAACATAACACACTTGTATTTCATGCCCGAACATTTTTTCAGGAGTTAAAACTTAATGACGAACGTTGGAACTTAATGTCGCTACGAAATCCCTTACATCATGAACGGGTAGTGGCAAGCATATTTATCATTTTTGAATTTAAACAATATTTAATTATAGACTTAATGTATTTCAAAGCTATTAAGGTAGCTCAATTGAATTTTAAGTATCTAATTACATTATTTATCATTTTAAAATACTATTGGAACCTTATTAAAAATATTTTACAGGTCATAAGAATATATAACCTGAGACTTATAAAGGGTTAATCAATATCATCAATAGTATCCAGAGTTATCTATCCATTCAGTATCGGTAAAATATCAATTCTAAATTTGGTAATTTTTACATTTTTTCTTTAAAAACTATCCACTCCACCAATAATCTACGTCTATCTAACAGTCACTTCCCACTTCATCCTCTCTGAAACAGAATCATAGATCTTGGCGTTTTCAATTAAACTCCTTTCACGCCAAAGGAAAATAGATGCAATTGTGAAAGGAAGGGGTCTGGCAAGGAAGAGAAGAAAGAAATTTCAAGTAACCGTCAGGCTTGTTCTTTCTCAATTGATTCCCTGAAATGTTGTACTTACAAGTAACTATGGTGCTAAAGAAAAAAGTAAAAGAAAAAGAAAGAAAGGTATTTTTGGTTGGCACAAGAAAAGTCTGCTTAGTATGCAGCTGGCAGAAAAGAACTAATCAATATCGAAGATACTACTATTGTAGTGTAGTCTGGTTTATAAATGAATATAATGCCAATCTGGTTTCATAACATCCCGAATTTGCCAGGCATCACTTTTAGACCTCTTTCCATTATCCGGCTTCGGCTGCTTTGTGATAAGGCTGCCAAGCTTCAATCATGTAAATGGCAAAAAGAAATTTCAAATAACTGTCAGGAATGTTCTTTCTCAATTGATTCATTGAAATGTTGCTGTACATACAAGTAACTGTGGCATTAAAAAAAAAGAGCAAAAAAAAGAAAGATTTTAGGTTGGCAAGGAAAAATTCTATTTAATATAAAACCCGCAGAAAAGAATTAATGAATATCAAGGGTAATACTAACATTGTACAGTCTAGTTTATGAATGAACTTAACTCCAATCTGGTTTCATAACATATTCCGAATTTGCCAGATATCACTTTTAGGCCTACTTCCAGTACCGGTTTCAACTGCTTAGTGAAAAGACAGCCGATTTTCAATCGTGTAAATGGCTATGCCGAATCGGCTGATTGGTTAAAATGCCTTACTTTGTTTACCTTAGAATCTTAATTGATTTAGTCTTTTTTTACAATTTATTAAGACCCCCCCCCCACCTTAAGTTCACGGAAAAAAAGTGGCTAGTTTCATGTTTGATTGTCGAAAACAGCTTAAGATTATAAGGATTTTGTTACATGTTTTGAAGCATGTTTGTTCTTTTGTTTTAGGACGTACTGTAGTTGTTAAAAATAATTCTTCTTTAGAGATGTTAATAAATATTAAATTTGTGCCGAATAAGTTTCAGGAAATGTTACGCTTCTGAATCAAATTGTAGAGTAATTTTTTTGGCTTCTATAAATGCCGTTAGAAGTTTCAGTTCTTAAACATATAAAATAGCAAATAAAACTATATAAAAAATAGCAGTGCTTGTCATGACTACTTTCATTTAAATAAGGCTGATTCGATCTCTGTTTTTCAAATTTATAAATCGAAGATCACTACCGAAAAAGTATTATCTTTCTTTCTCACATTAATATTTTTATATCTGTGTCTTTTATGTAATATTCAGTTTTACATTATTACGTGACTTTTTATTGAAAAATATAATTTTGGTCATAAAATTATGATAGTTCTACAAATTGTCAGCAAAGATAATAAAATTTTAATTTTTCAAAAAAAGATCATGAAAATATAATGTTTAATGAAAATTTGAAGTCAATAGAAATTGAATATTAATATTTTTATATGTAGTATTATATTTCAAATTCAGTATTATATTTCTATCTAGCTATTGCTTCGATTCGAAATAATTCTGAATCCGTGCTTCCCAAAATTTAATTGCGTAACATCTAATTTAAATGATGCCATTATGAAATGTTTTATTTGCTATAGCCTTCAATTCACGCTTTTTATTTCATACTTTGATTCATATCTTTTTACTTCGTACGATTTTTTAAATAATGCATTATTATTATTATTTTGCAGAAATACATTTCCTATAACAAGCTAAATAATCACCATATCCTGTTTCGGGAGTTTCGATTTCAAAGAATCGCTGAAGAAACTATTTGAAAATTCTGAAACCCATGGTTTGATTTTTACAAATCACATCTAAAAATCAGTATTATGATACTGATCTTGCTTTTCAAATGTAAATATGTTCTAATCTTCTTTTCTCACATATTTTCAACAGGTACAAAACTAATCTGTTCCGTTGCCACACCCTACGATTCGAAAAAAAAATCCTAAAATAGAATAAAATGTTCCCATGCATCTTATTTATCTTTTAATAACACAGTCTCTCTTTAATATTTTAACTATTCTGAAATAAAAAATTTTAAAAAATTTTTCACCAAAACGTCATAACTTATGAAGATTAGAATTACTCATCCATAAAAAATTATGACTACTTTATTGAATGCGATATAACTCCGTTATATATCAGTTTACTTCTGGATTTCCAGGAAAGAATTCTTCTTTCCTGGAAATCCTGAACTTATGAAGAGATGTACCATTCATTCTTAATATAATTACTGCTACAACTGCATAATTAAATGAGAAATAGCTTCATCATTAAATTACCTGATAGAAATTATTTGCATTAGAAATCCAGAAGTGATGATGAGATGAACTATCCATTCTTAAAAGAATTATGACTACTTAATTAAATACGATATAGCTTTGTCGTTTAATAGCCTAGAATAAATAGTCTTTTCTAGAAATATGGAAGTAATGATGAGATGAGCTATTCATTTTGAATAAAATTGATATTCCTACTATTTTATTAAATAAGAAATACAATCATTTTTAATACAATCGAGACATTTTATCAAATAAAAAATGCTATTTTTATGTTTTCATTTTTTCGTTACTAATTACTTAGAGTAATTTTAATATTTTTTCCGCTCACTTAGAGTAAATAATAATGTCTTTTTTAATGTTGGAACCGTTATAATTTCATTTCTTTTCATATTTCTATTCTTTGATTGAACAAAATATCGATCTTGCTGTCGCTCTTCATTTTTCATACACATTAATTACTCTGATTTCATCTCATGGAATAAAATATACACTTATAGTAATTACCTCTTAATGATATAATCATTTTCAAATTTTAACATTTTATCGACTCAATGTATGCCTTAAAGAAAGACTGAACATGCTTGTTACTGAAACAGATTTATTCTACAGCAATACATAGATGAAAATTATATGAAACACTCATTACTGATGCAATATTCACAACAAATACTTTCATCAACTAATAGTCTTCACATCGAAAACTCTAGATACATATTTACTAAATTTGCAATTCCACGTTGATATCCAATATAGAATTCATTTTATTCAATATTTCTAGATACCGAATAATAAAATATCTCTTTTAATAAATAATAAAGTGTCATTTTGCTCTTCGACTTAATAATTTTCCAATTTTACTAAATCATTCGAATAAATCAAATAAGAGGATTTAAACAATCAAAAACAAGCCAAAAGGACTTGGGAATTTAATCAAAATTCCATTTAAAAACGCTTTCGGTAAAACATACTACCTCTTGGGAATTCCAGAAAGACAGCTTCAAATTGAATCTACATAAAAGGAATTTAATATCGTAAACTGGAAATAAAAGGAAATTTACTGCAGTGTATGTTTCTTGTTTTACAGCCTTTCACAGAAACATCAAGTCAAATTTGGAAAATGAGAATTTAAGTTTGCATAATTCAATAGATATGGTGGTCTTGTTCTTTGCGTTTTGAAGAATATGAATTGCGATGTGAAGCGTGTTTCCTTTTAAAACATCGTGACGTCACATATTCTTCGAATCAACGAGAACTTTATTTTTATATCAAATCGTCTTAAGATATTCTTCTAATAAAATATGTATTTATGAAATGCGTTGAATATCAGGGGAGACACGCTGGAATTGTAAATCTAGCTGTTGATTTATAAATTTAATTTCCGTTAAGAATTGAATATTTATAATGTATATAACCTCAACCATATCACATTTGTTAGTAGTGAAAATTATTCAGGTGTACATAAAGAAAGCAGAATATTCTATCAGTTTTAAAAGTTTTCTAACCATTATTTTTGTGTTATATTACTGCTGCTTCGAATAGAAATGAATTAAAAAATGACGAGAAAGAATAGTTTTTATTTTTAATACTATTTAAAAGTTTAGCTTTAAACAAATTATTATGTTATACATCAGTATAAATTGTATACTCTTATGTATGTATTATGAACTATATATAATTATGTATGCCTTATGCATTATACGTTATTATATACTGACACAAATTATAGTTCAAATTATTAAACAATGCATAATTGTAAAAATAAATTGATTTTAAAAGACATATTTAGATCATACTCTCTCAGTTTCTCCATTGTATTTTTTTTTTCCTTAATTTCATAATTTACGCATGATTTATTTTGTATTTTGTTTCATATTTTTATATATTTATGCTTGTTCTTATTTCCTTTTCCTTCGATTTGTATTTTTATTTGTGTTATATATGTGTTCGTATTTTTTTCCAATTGATTCTTCTTCCAACAATTGATTGGGTATTGGTTTACAGCTGCAAACTTTGTGTTATACTGATTATCATACAAGGAGTATTTTTACGCATAATCTCAAAAAAGGTTTTTTTTGTTCTTTAACAGATTAATTAATCATGATAGAATTTCCCCAAATACATCTTTGTCTATTTATGTATGCTTTCATAAAAAAAAAAATCTTTATCATTTTTGTTATCAAATTTCTGAAATTATTCCAAGAATTTTTTTTCCCTGCATTTTATTTTTGGCTACTTTCATATTATCTATATGAATATTCAATGATAACATGAAGAATTCATAGAACTTCTTTCTATGAATCTTCTTTGAACTTTCACATTATCTCATGACTACCTCTATCAATCCAAACATTTAGAAATCGCTAAATTGCATCCTTTCTCTTTGATTTATATATGTGTTTGTATTTTTTTCAATCGATACTTCTTTTCACCATCGATTGAGTATTGACTTACAGCTACAAGCCTTGCGTTAAACTAGTTGTCACACAAGGACTCTTTTACCCAGAATCTCAAAACAAAATCCTTCAATAGATCAATAAATCACGATAAAAATTCTAAAAATGCATCTTTGTCCAATAATGTATACTTTCATTTTAAAAAAATCATTATTTTCTTCATCAAATGTTTGATATTTTCCCAAGAATTTGTCTTTTCTTTTGCATTTATATTTGGCTACTTTTATGTTTTTTTTAATTAATCCCAGATGACTATTTCTACAAATCCAAAAAATTTCAAAAAAAGTGGATGAATAAAACTGGATTCTATGGTACATTTTCTATGATTAGCCATACTATAACCATAGCCAACTACTCCGACCCACCCGAAGGCATACGGAAAAAGCTTAATGACCAGAATGCCGTGACAGCAACACTAGAAGGGACTATAGTTGAGCCATATGGACCATCACCTCGCATGGTATAATCCTTCCCATGGGAAGTATGTCCAATCATCGATAGGAGGAAGGCTGGCCCCCATCATTTTTGCACCCGGAAGCTTATCCTCCTCATTTCTGGGGTAACCCCTGTGGCAGTGTCTTTGGTAAAACTTAAACAATGAAGAATGTGGAAGGCGGATGTCTAATCATCTTTACATCAATGGCATTCCAGAAAGAGATTCATTGATATGCCCGCAATTAAAATATGAGATAATTGTCAGCTGTCTAGTAAGTATACGCTTGAATTATAAAAAAAATCCTCCAGAGGAAGTCCAGACCTCAGGATCAACAATGAATGAATATGAGGGGTTGGGTGGAACTTTCTAAAGCTTATTTATTTCCAATCTTTTAATTTAGAATATTTCAGAGTAAATGAGTGCTTTATCTTAATGCGTGTTTCGGCGGAGGTAATCTTTGTGGAAGTAGGTTAAGGTATCAGTTTGTTCATTCCCATTCAGTCCAACATGCGTTGGGACCGACAGGCTATTTTCATTGTTGTGGCTAACACAACACCATTTAGCTACTTCCTTCTTTACAGAAATGAGGCAATTCTCATCAATTTCTTCCAACTATCTGCGGAGCCTGTGATTGTTATTTTAATGAAGAAATCTCAAGTAGCTCACTAAATAAGAAATGAATAAACGGAAAGAAATGAGGTCTACCAAATTTCAGTAATGCACAGCCTAGAAGAAAATTTCGCTTCTTCCCCTGTAGAAAATGACAATGCGAAATGAAAAAAAAAATTAATTTTAAATGCTTTTAAAATGATTATATGAGGGAAAATGGCAATCCTTTTCTTGCATGAGTTATTAACATGTCAACATTAGAGTGTTAGGAAAAAACTATGCTGCCCATGATCCTAATCGTTACAAAAATATTTTGCATATTTGAAATAATTTAATATAAAACATCAAGATCCCGTGCAGTAATTTTATTAGTAAAACAGATTTTGTTTCATTTCGCCAAGCATTGCATCTTTGATTAGTAGTCAGCATTAGTTGACTAGATCTCAGGTTTCTGCATTTTGTCACCTTGATACTTCACTGATTAAAAGGAGAAAATATAATTATTAGAATAAATAAGACTTTAGGTACTCTTTTCTTCGTGTTTATAACCTTAAATGCTATGATAATATTGATGCTTAAAATATCTTGTTGCTTCTAAAATTATTTCCCGTACTTAACAAATCTAGTATCAAACATCAATATGCTGTATAACAAAACTCTTTATTTATGACTAAATTCTTTAATTTTGTGGAGCTCTTTCCATTCTTTCAAGACTGGAGAAGGCACGTATTGTTTCATTGACTCCCAATGTGTTCACTTGTATTAGTGATACCTTTGATTATATGGAGAAAATACGGTTAACTGATAGATAAAATTTGTAATTCTGGCGGCTTTTTAGGGCACTTATAACTCTAATTTCTATACTCTATGATCCAATTCTTCTAACAGTATTTCAACATTTTTAATCCAATTTAATATCAAACATCAATATGTATATGCGTAATGAAACTACATTTAAAACTGAATTCTTTCATTTCATGGAACTCTTTCTGCATGCGCAGAATGCATGAAAGCACGTATTGTAAGCACGTACAGAAATAAAAAGGCTCCCCTTACATATTTCTGTATTTTGTCAACTTGAGATGCCACTGATTATAAAGAGTGAATAAAGTTATTATAATAAATCAGATTCGAAATTCCAGTTGAATATTCTCGGAACTAAACAAAATCCTAATTGTTATGCAGAATATGATCCTGATGCTTCAAGAAAATATTTCACATATTTGAAATATTTAGTATTGAATATCCTTATAAGTAATAAATTATGTTGTTGTTTCTAATAACACTTGTCAAAGACAAGCCCACTGACCTTAGAAGTCAGTGATTTTAAGCCAAGGGTGCGTCTCTTGTTTTTTAAGTAGCGCCATCTATGGCAAAGAGTACGACTTAGCTACACACACGTCACCACTTTTCGGGATTGACACCATTCATACATTTCATTCACAGATCGTAATTTAGACCTGAATCAGAGAACGATCACGCCTGATCCAGTACCCTCAGAGGTATTACTCTCAACATGAAGGATTTTGGGATCACGACAGATATATAAGTGCGCCAGCCACCAGACACAACGGAGATTCTTCGGCCGGCGGGGTTCAAACTCGCAAACCAATAGACGCGAATCCAACGCTTTACCAACTAATATCCCGGTCCACAGTAAGAAATTAGAAATGTACTATATACGGAATGATGATATAATGTAAATGAAAAAAAAAACACTATATTCGTAAATTATTATAATTTTTCTATAATGGAAATTAACATTTACGAATGAATTTTTTTCCCTTTTATAGAGTTTTTTGTATATGAATAAGACGCATGGAAACGCATATTGTGTCGTTGACTGCTACTGCGCTCCTTTGTTATGATTCTGTATTTGATCAATTTTAGATGTCATTGACTATAACAAGATAAATGTGATAGAAAATAAAATTTATAATTTCAAGAGAATTTTTTGGAAGGCCGTGGTGGCCTCGTGGTAAGGTCTGAGCTTCGAAACCGGAGGGTTTCAGGTTCGAGACCCGATTGCTCCGAAGAACCGTCGTGTAAGCGGGTCTAGTGCACGTTAAACCGTCCGGGCCAAACGTCCTCCCGCTAGTGTGGTGTGGAGAAGGGGGTGCCAACTCAGGTGTCATTCTCGTCATCCGACCGAGGTTAAAAATTACGAGGTCCGTCCCAAAGCAGCCCTAATGTTGCTTTAAAACAGGACGTTAATATAACTAAACTAAATTTCTTGGTATGTATATCCTAATAACATTACTTTTTAGTATTCATTGTTAATTTATCAGTCATATTTAAACATTATAGTTGCTTGCAAAATATCCAGAAATAGTGGGGAACAAGTGTTTTTTTTTTTTCCTTAAACAATGCATCTATATAGTTACAATGTTTCCAAATGACCAAATATGCGAAAACATTTTTTCTTCCATAGAGGGAGATAATAAAAAGATAGCAAAATTTAATTTTCCTGCGACATCCGTAATATAAAAATAAGAATTAATAAAATTTTCATGTCGCACTCGCTTATGAGCAAACAAAGTTTCACTTTTCTTTCTGTAAAGTTCGCTGAAATATTAAAAGACAAAATTATTGACTTAAACCACTTATCTATATTTCTAACCAACATTTTGTATCCTCTTTTATGGCTTGCATCTCAGGGACAGTGTACACATTGAAACAATTTATCAAAAAGTTCCAATCAAAAATTCGTGATTCATTTACTGCAAGTTGCTAAGTCAGATATTTATGAAATAAAATATTAATTGGCATATTTACAATAACTTTTCAAATTTTTCACCTGCAGTAGCTACTCTGTGTGCAATATTGGCGTACATAAAAAGTCATCACTTGTAATGTAAATAACCATTCAGGTATTTCATGAGAAAATTCCGAGGTGATTGCAAACTGATGTTGCTATACAATCGCCTATTTATGGAAAACTTTGTAATTTCTTGAATAAACCTCGGTATCATAGAAAATACACGATTATGCCTCATTTTATCACACTGCATTAAAAAAAGTTATGGGAACAAAATTATATATTCTACAAACCCTAATAGCTAAAAGCTTTGTAAAAGAATGTATTGTGTCTTAAGAATAATTCTAGTAGAAAGTGCATCGGATAAACGAAACGAAAAATAGAAATGAATCAAAAGGTACAAATGATAATGCGGAGAGATAATGAATATTATGTAAATATATTAGAATTGTATAAAACTTACTTTTAATTTCAGTTATTTTTAATTTTTCGAATTCTACAAGGTTTTATTGTAATTTTTATATAATATCAACTATTATAATTTTTACTTTCTCGTGCATGAAATATAGAAAGAGAAATTATTTTAATCGCTAAAATATTCGAATTCGATATTTTTTTCTGTTATCAACAATTTAGAGCTCTTTCAATCCGAAAAACATATTTGTGGAATTATGTCTGCCTGTCTGTGCACACGATAACTCAAAACTGCTTTGAGTTAGACAGATGCAGTATGATATATATTCAGTAGGTAAAAATTTGTAAATTTCTGTCAAATTTTGAATCAAATCAATTTGAGGAATCATGACTATCCGAATATCCGGTATATCCAAATCCGGAATCATGTCTATCCGACATAGCATGATAGCTACAAAAAAGAGGTGAGATAGATGGATAATTTTGTTGGAAAAATTTAAAATCTAAAGTATCAAATTTGAAACCAAATCAATCAACTGGTTGACCGTCTACTGTTCTGTACTTTCACAAGCGTATAATTGTAATAATTCAAGATTACAGTGACTTAAATGCATGAAATTTGGAATGTGAATTTGTGACGAAAATTGTAATTCTGTGTGAAATTTTAATTTCAATCAATCGGAGAAAAGGCATCTAAAATATATGTATTAATATATTTCCAAGAATATACATGTGTATTAACCAAATCTCGAAGATTAATTGCCAAAAACATCAACGATAGCTTAATAATAGAATATTTCGTAATTATATTTCGCCAATGGCATAAATAATAAACAAATATTACATTTATTAGAGAGTATTCTGAAAGTTTCTAGAAAATCTTCCTAGCTAGTTGGAATTTTGCCTTTGGGTTTTTCTATGTGTGAACAATTATACTTTTTACCAATAAGTGAAATTATTCACACATAGAGATTGAATAGGGTTTTTTTTTTATTTGGAAATTATCATCTATTAATCTGTTTGTGTAATCATGTACCTTTTTGTAGAATATTTTCAAGATTATCTGATTTAATCATGTTGCTTAGAAGATGTTTTGAAATGAAAAGCCGTCTGTGTGCTTGTTTAAGTACTAAACACACTGTTTTATGAAACAATAAATATCTCTAAACGGCAATTAATCCTCAACATGGGAACTATCAATCTGATATATAAGGCACTCGAATTTCAATATGCAAGAAGCGAAAAAGAAGATAATTCTAAACGCTCTGATCGGCTAAGTCCCGCCAAAAGTAAAGTTATTCCTCTGCAATAACCCAGCATCCTGATTGGTCACCTACGAACAATAGTTTATCCCTCACTGAACTCAGAAAACCTTACTGTATCGCCCTCTCCTACTCCCCTGACAGCCTGCTTTCCTATTGGCCAAGACATCACTCCCACTCTCCCTCACCTGCAAAGAGCAAATTTCGTTTGAAGAATCAAGGAAGTTTGTCTCCTTCCGCCGTATCATCAGGAACCACCACAGTTCATGCCATCATACCTAAAAGTCGAGTGTAATCAGCCGGGTGCCCCGACAAGCATATCATCGAAGTCGAATATACAACAAGCTGCTTCAAAGGCATCTCTCGTATGATTTTCATGGCATAATTATCATGTGTCTTCTCCAATTTTCTCATTCGGAACTTCGGATTAAAAAAAAACTAAGAGAGAAGCATTATCGTAAATACATTAGGAGCTTTTTCTTTCTTTCAAATACATTTTGAGTATGGGTTTGGGAAATCACTTTTTTGAAGCTGTAAAATTAGAAGACATAATTTTAAAACTTCAAATTTTCTGAAATTGAAAAAAAAAATTCTTGTCAATAATTGAAACATTGAGGCCATTTTGAAAATATTATTCCTTGAAATTTCGTCACATAATTTGTTATATAACAATTTAATTCGATTTCACAAAAATAAAAAAAAAAATGAAATTTGATTTAAAAAATATAAACATATAATAAAAAAGCTGTGCTTACAATGAAACGTGGGAAATAAAACTTAGTTACAAGTATACTTTCTCAAATGAAAATTTTTGAATTTAGTGTAATATCATTATAATTTAATATTTTTTTCTATGATTTATTTATTTAATTTATGTATTAAAAATAGCAAACTGATGAAAGACGAGTATTGAAAGAAATGGAAAATGCTAAATTAGAAAATAGCAAACAATATTATTTTTTGAACATGCACATAAAAGAAGATATTACGAGTTATGAATTGAATGTGAATTTTGGAATCGCAAATGGAATAATTTATGAATACATGTATTATTCCATATGTGATCAAAATAAAAATCCCTTGGAGCTTATAAGGATTTTTTTCTGGATCATCATTACAGTTTAAGAACCATGTATTATCTACAAAATATTGTAACTGCAGAGTATAATGCTTTGTAACATAAACAATTAATGTTGATGATTTTTTTATTCATTAGATGGAATTATTCTCAATATATGTTTACATAGTCTTTTTTGAAGAATGTATAATAAAATTTAAATTTATTTTCAAACAGGACGAAGTAGATAGTAAGAATGAACAAATATTATTGAAATATAAATAATTAAACCTATATCACGGAAATAAAAGAGAAAAGAGACAAAATTGCCTTATCATTCAAAATTGTCTTATTTTATTTTACCCTGAAGGTTGGCTATAGTTTAAAATAACGTACAGGTTTGAAACTTTCTTGGTTTCTTTTTAAATTTTACTTCAGATCTCTAGACATTCCTCTAAATTGTGGGCCAAATTTATGGTGATCATTTAGCGCAAAATTGGCGATAAATTTAGGTTCTTTAATATCTATTTGAAAATTTTCTTTAGAGAAATAATTGGAGAATTTCAGAAACCAAATATGACAACTAGTGTTATGTAAATTAAAGAATAAGCCATTAATCGATTAAGACACTGGCGGATATTTAAAATTTCTTATTCCTTTTTTATATGAAAATTTTTAATGAAAACCCATTGGGAAAAAATGATCTATTGTTTAACGGTAAAATAAGTAAAATTACATATAATCTATACTTATAATAAAGCTCAGTGTGTGTGTGTGCGTGCGTGCGTGCGTGCGTGTGTGTGTGTGTGTGTGTGTGTGTGTGTGTGTGTGTGTGTGTGTG
>JAPMOR010066740.1:259518-280789 GCA_026543865.1 Argiope aurantia | reverse complement strand
TGTGTGTGTGTGTGTGTGTGTGTGTGTGTGTGTGTGTGTGTGTGTGTGTGTGTGTGTGTTGGCGCTCTACAGGCCAGACCATTCAACTTACAGCTACCAAATTTGGCACGTGTATACCTTGGAGGCCGGGAATGTGCACCTGGGGGTTATTTTTTCGAATTTTTAACTAGAATTTTATTTATTTAAAAATTAAGCGAAATTTTGATGTGTTTCTACTATAACTTCCGAAAATATTATCGCACAAAAAAGATTTTTACATGAAGTTAAATATCAAATATTTATCTTTTAAATGATACTAATGTTTTAATCTTAAAATTAAATTTCTATTTTTAATGAATTTTTAAATAAATATTTTAACTATGTTTTTCAATAATTTTTTTCGTAAAAAATAAAAATAAAAATTAAGCACGTTTCGCATTTATGGGAAAAAATTGGCTTTTTTCAAAATGTTGCCATCACATTGATTAAAGCTCCAATTAAAAATAAATTAAAGACATAGATAGATAATTTCATTTTCCAGTTTAAATAGCTGTACTTTTCTAAATATCGTCTGCTTATTAATTGCATTTTTCTCTCTTTTGTTTTTGGCAACTATTGAAATTTTATGTTTACTTTTGATATGTTTGTTCTATGTAATATACTTTTGTATGTGATGTTTTATTCGAGCGGATATTAAAGAGAATGCATACACCACAAGAGAAAGCACAGATTTTACGGTGGTCATAGAGTTAATTTCCAATCAACTAAATCACTGACTTTTAAGAGTTAATTTCCAATCACTTAAACTGACTGATTTATGGAAATTTGAATATCACTATTAAATAAAAAAAAGGGTAATTTTAGATTTTCCATCGATCGCTTCAAAGAAAATATGCCAATCAGCGCGCAGGTTTCTCAAGATTAATTGGCCTAAGATTATGAAAATGTTGAGTTTTTCTAAATTTTTAACATTTAAAACTTCATAAATAAGTCTTAGTTGATCGTGGAAAATAGAAACATTCATTCATTTATTTAAAATTTGGTGTGTCCAGAATATTTCTCAGAATATGATTCCTTACTGCATTAAATTTAGACTTCATAATTTTTGAAATGTATTTATAGGTCGGAACAAAATATTATTATTGATTTCATTTCAATTCTTTTGAAAATAAAACTAAAAACTGCTGAATCTGAGAAATTTTTGTAGAATTATTCTTTGAGATATTACCTAAATTATGAAAAATATTTTGTTGTTAACATAAGACTTAAATACCGAGCGACTCTGTTTGCAATACTCATATTCATTAATAATAATAATAAATAAATAACAATAAAGATGATAAATAAAATAAAACGCTTGGTTTTTTTTAAAAATATCTTAATATTAATTGCAATTTCATCATTTACATTTTAAATTAAAGTTGAAGTTTTGCCGGAAAGGACAACAAATTAGCAAAATATATATAGTAAATTGAACGAAACAATCTAAACAGTATAAGTTTGGTATGACTATCAAAATTTGAAGATTAAAAATGTTTTGTTTGAGAACCCTTTAAGAGACCAGTTACTTAAAATATTTAATTGAAAATTGTAGCGAGCGGTAATACTGGCGAACCGGCTGGTTGCCAAAGGCGGCTAATTAAGAATAAAAAAAGTAAAATTTATGTAAAATTTAAATCAAATATTCAGATTTGCAATTCAGTATATTGTAGTCCCTGTAACCAATTTTCTACAAAACTTTATAACATTCCTTGTTTCAAAATTTCTCATCCACAAAATAATCACTTTCTACTTTTTTCATTTGATTTAAAATTACTGAAATTGCTGAAGAAGTTTATATATATATATATATTAAATAGAAAAAAATATATATTTTTTTAAAAATAAATAAGGATAAAGATGTGTGTGTGTGTGTGCATGAATACATCAGTTAAAATTTTCAAAACAATCTTTTCAAATAATTGATATCAATTCCCAAAGCAATCTTTTGGTATCAATTTAATTGCTATAAAATATTTTGTCTAATTCTACTTAATTTTAAGCTTTTATATATATAAATAACTATAAACTATAATAATTAATAAAAAAAATTATATTTGTCATTAGTAAAATAAAACTTGAATCGTTTTAATTACTGTTATAAATATTTAATTCTGGACATTTATTCTATTGTTATTGTTTAAAATATGAAGATAAGGCTTGTTTTTTCTTCATATACTTCTTCTATAGATTTCTTCTTAACTTGTTTAAAGTATGTTTTTAATAAAACTTTTGATTCTTTTTTTTCTGTTCCAGTTGCAATTAAAAATTAAAAGCGATGATTTTTTTTTTATGTTCATTCATTTTTAAATGTTGTCTTCCCTTGATATAATTGTATGATCAAAAATATGTTATTTCTCTTTCAATTTGCTTTTATTTTGTTTCTTAATGCAGCAAATTGAATTTTTTGATTAAATCAAATCTTTACTCAATAATCATTCAAGATATTATGTAAATCATATCATACATTTTCTAGTGCATTCAAAACTTCGTAGCTCATTTACTTTTTCTCTTTTCTTGTATTTTTATGAGCATTTTTCGATTTGTCATGAATGTTAGTGAGTGAGTTAAAATTTACTATTTTCTGTTTGAAATTAAAGTTAAAATTTTGGACGAAATGATAACAAGGGCAGAGCATACCACAATGAATGTAATTGCGTAAGACATTTAAAATAGTACAAATTATATGCCTTTGAAAAATAGGGGTTTGAAAATATTTTGCTGAAGGAGCTATAAAAGATTTATTTAAAAATTTTCACAGAAAATATTTTGGGCTTATTAGCTGGTAGTTAAAGGCTCTAGTTTTAAGTCATTCAAATAAAATCCAAGTCAACCCCCAATTATACCCCTAAAAAAATTTTAAATTATGCGTTAACTAGTCGCTTTACCCATTATTAAGGCCGTGTCCATTTGTTCTATATGCATGCAAAAAAAGCGAAACATATATGCTACTTGTAAATCATACAGTTTATAGTCCATGTATAGAATTTATGAAAGTTATGTCTCAATTAACTTTGAAATATTAATTAAAAATCTGAGAAAACTGCGTGGTAATAAAGATAATACCACTATAAAATTATATATATATTTTTAATTTTTAAATGGTGCAAAAGGAATGTTTATCCGGTAATTCGTTCCCAAATTATGACGAAGAAACCTGAAACTATTTAACTCCCATCTATCCCTTCCTGTAATTGAATAGCAACTTTTTAATCACTTAGTTAATTCGTCTAGGTGCTAAGAAATGTACCTTGAATTTCGTTTGAATCCATCAAGCGGTGTGAAATTGCACTCGTTTCAAATAAACGTGTATGTAATATATATATATAAATAGATAGATAGATGTGTGTGTGTGTGTGTTACAGTGAAAACGCGAATTAACTAGGGAAAATGTGTTCTAACTGACAACGTTAGGGAGAACCCATTTTCTCTAGTTATTTCAGGTGTTGCCTACTTAAATTTCTTGCTTATGAAATTTTCAAAGAATGTGCAGTCGTCTAGTTTTATTCACTCTCATTCACTCTAGTTTCATTCATTTTTTATTCAAGTTTTTGTAGTCTAGTTTTATCCATGTTATTCATATACGTTTGTGCTGTTGATTTATTTACGATGAATGAAGAAAATGTTAATGCTTTTTGTGCCAAAAATTGGAAAAATAAATTTCTTGGACAATTACAGTTTTTTATATGAAAAAACCACAACAGAATAACTTTAAAGCTATTGCACATGATGAATGCAACACTCTCTTATCTGAGGTTGAAGAAGCAAAATCTGCAGTTAGCAAGACTTCAGTAACCGCGATTAAAAAGGTTTGACATTCTTGAAATCAGTGGAGTAAAAAAGTTGGTTTTTTCAAACGAACCTATAAAATATTTACCAGTTGAAGAAATGTTTGATGCTATAGGACATAGGACATGGAAACATAGGGATAGAGACATGTCCATAGGATATGGAAATAGTGACAGACTTAAAATTGAAAAATCAACATAACTACTGAGATTATACAATTTTTTTTATCTATGTATTAAACTTGCCAACAGAAATATTAAAAAAAGGGGGGAAAGGTTTATTTTATAAACCTATTATTCACTCAGAAATGAATAGTAGCTGCCAAATGGATTCGATTGACATGCAATTTCAGGCAGATAAGGAATTGAGATTTATTATGGTTTTACTACGACGAATTCGGTGCAAAGGAACAGAAGAGGTCACTTTGCAAGTACTAGATATCTTTTTGATATTAGGGGCTCCTTGTATATTGCAATGTGATAATGAATGAGACAGTTTGTAAACGTTATAAAGCACTTTTGTACGTATTGGCCGGAATCGAAGATTGTTCATGGAAAACTCTAACAACGGTGCCTTGCACAGTTAGTCGCAAGGCACCGTTGATAGAGTCAACCAAAAAGTAGAAAATATGTTGGCTGCATGAATGAAGGATAATAAAACTACAAAATGGTACAATAGTCTTCGTTTTGTCCAATTTTTAAAAAATAGAGCTCTGCATTTAAGAATTAAACAATCACCATACAAAGCTATGTTTGGGATTGAACCAAGAATTGGAATGACAACCACAACTTTACCATCAGATATTATAAAAAATACCGAAGACGAGAATGAACTTCAGAAAATCTTCGAGGACATGAATGCAGAAGAGCAAGAAACTAAATAAGCACAATAAGGGGAGCATATGCTTGCTAGTAAGTCGACCACCATTTTTCAAATTAGAGAGGGAGCCAAAAATACTTTAATAAAGCAAGCCAAACAAATGAAAGGCATCCGATGCAACACATTCTGAGTTTGAAAGTGAAGGTAATGAAGTTGTCCCCATTCCAGATGTTGATAGAGTAAAAGCTGATTTGCGAAATCTCATCGGTGTAGTGTTTGAAAAAATTAATATAGCCTATACAAAATTGGCACGAAAGATATTTTAAACAAACTTTATTCGAAGTAAGAAATTATATTTAAACTTAATTAGTTCAGTATTTATTCAATAAATATATGGTTATTACTTATATTAACTTTATAAGTATTTATACAGTGGACTATAGCTGATCAAAATACAAGTTTGATACAAAAACCTAATGTATTCACTGATTTTCAGATCTAAATTCGATGTATCGTAGCAAATGTTCTTGACTCAAGAACGAGTATTGAATCAGGACTTTTTGCTGAGAACAGCAGAAAGAAAAGGAACAGTAGGAATTGGGCAAGGGTTCGCCCGCTGTTCTTGTAAAAAAGATTGTTCTTCAAAGAGACGTTTCTGTATAAAAGTGGTCTCTTTGCAATTCTAAGTGTCATAGCAGTTTGCTATGTCGAAATAAATAATTTGTATTAACGGTACTGAATTAAACGATATTCAGGTAAAGTATCTTTTGTTCAATAATAGGTTTTTCCCTTAAACACTGTATTAGTAAGTATAGTTTTACAATACTTTTAGATTAATTTATTATAATTTATATTATCAATTAATATTTTGGATAAAAAAATAAATTATAATTTTGGATTAAATTATATTGTCTAATAAATCGGTCAAAACGCGAATAAAACGAGTTCTCCCTAACGTTGTCAGTTAGAACGCGTTTTTCCTAGTTAATTCGGGTTCTTCCTAGCGCTGTCAATTAAAACGCTTTTTCCCTAGTTAATTCGCGCTTTGAATGATTTCGGGTTTTCATTGTAACATATATATTGATAAGAAAAAAATAAATAAACAAAATAATTAACATGTACTTCACTTTCTTATAAAACATATTACTTTTGAAATTCTGCTAAAAATAGATATAATATATTCACTGTAAAGTCCTGAAAACCCACGTTTACTATACAACAAATCTCCATCATGCTCTCAGCTTGGAAAAGCTCCCGTCGCACTTGGCTATCCTGTTCCACATTTTTCCCTCCATCTTAAAAATATATTGCACCAGAGAATCCTCTTCAACAACTCGACTAAAGTCATTCGACTTCTCATACAAAAAGAAGGAGGCATTCCTCCTTGCCTCCAAGTGAACCTTTAAACATTTTTTTACCCCTGTTCAGTCCACAAAACTAGATAAGAGAGAATCCACTTTTTTTTTTTTTTTGTACCTCCTCCCGCTTGCTACTTTTTAGACTGATACCCCTGATATACTACAGTAAAGTGACTAAGGTATACATTGAACAGAGAGAGGTCGGGCAGAAGAAGGGGGGTGGGGAGTATCAAAGTTTCTTACATGGTCCATCTCAAATAGGTGGTCGCTGAAAGTATAAGCGAAAGTAGATGGCTGTGCTTCGCCGCTTGTCCCTGGAGTCTTTCCTCGCCTCTAATGCATTGAAGCATTTCGAATAAAAGGGATGGTGTAAAAAGTACCAAGTGGTAAATTATCGATCACATTGTTTGAAAATTTGAACTAGATGGTTTAACAAATGAATGGAGGCAATCTCAAATTCCTCTTTTTAAAAAATCATAGGGGTTTACTTATTTCATTTTATTACTTATATTTTAGTACTTATTTTTAATTTATTATATTTATTAATACTTTATTTTTACATATACTTACTTATACTTTAATTTTTTTAGTTTACTTTTTTAACTAAGCCATAACTGAACATTGAAGTTTACTTTTTGATACCTTTTATTTAAATTCATATAAAAAATCTGTTTGGAAATCTAAACGAGATGGTTTAACATATTTTACTAACAAATGAATGCAAGCAATCTCAAATTCTTCTTTTTAAAAATCATAAAGAATTACTTATTTTACTGACTTATTATTTAGTTTACTTTTTTAATTCAACAATAACTGGACACTGAAGTTTGCTTTTTTGATACCTTTTATTGAAATTCATATATAGAATCTAATTGGCAATCTAAACGATATGATTTAACACGATAACGATATGATTAATGAATGCAAGCATTCTTAAATTTCTCTTTTTTTTAAATCATAAGAAATTACTTACTTACTTACATATTTTATATTGATATTTACTTTGATTATATTGAAAAAAAATATGATTTGCTGATTATTTAACCCTCTCTTTCCTAAAATCATTCGAGTTCAAGTATTTTCGAATACTGAAACACCTGAGTTTCGTATTCAAAGACTTTAAAAAAATCATAACTCCTCAAACATTTCAATGTTAGGCGGTGATTTCAAAGAGATGATGTACAAAAGAGAACACCAATAAAGTGAGGGCTATAAGTAAATACATACTCAGACATTCTTTGAGAACAAGAAACTGTCCTTTCTCTCAAACCCGTTTGAGCAAGCAGCTCTAACTAATAAAAGATGTGCAAAGGTATTTAATCAGCCACACTTAGCAAAAAAGGGAGGATATATATGTCATACGTTGGGAAATATGTTAAAATATGTGAAAAGGGAGATATGTAGTCATATCGGGCACCTTCTTGCTGTAATTTCGTTGAAAGGGCGTGTAGGATCTTTTAGTAATTAAAGAATTAAAATTACATTAAAAATTCATGAAAGGATCAATAGAATAGAATAGAATGACTGATTGATCTGCATTCTAATTTCATAAAAAAAAGCAATAAAAAGATTGAATGATTTTTAAATTAATTACATATTGCATCAATTATATATATATATATAATGTGAATTATTATCGAACTCTTATGAAATGTTGTGTTCTTAAGATATTCCCATGGGGAAACTTCATATTACTTTTAATTCTGGGATTAATAACAAGAAAGAGAGAGACAGAAAATTATATATAGGTTTTTTCAATCAATGCTAAATATTGATTAAAACCATTTCTACTTCTTTTATAGTAATTCAAAATGTATCCCGCTAATCAAGAAATACTTGAAAACTCCTTTCTTATACTTCTACAATGAAATGGAACAAAATGTTTTCGCAAATTTAGGAAAAATGTAACTCAGAATTACGAACAGTCAACACACTTCGTATTGACCTCTGATGTGATTTGATGTTCCAGTATCAGCTTCTCGAACAAGAAAAAAAGAAAAGAAAATCAGTGAGAATGGTTTCCTAGAAACTTTCTTGTATATCTCTAATAAAAATCTCATCTTCTGTCCTCCGCAAAATTGAGAGTCTTGAGTAAGGCCGCAAATACCTTGCATGGCATTGACGCGCGATAGTTTTGAAATATAGAACTTTCGTTGAATCATTTTGACTGATTCTATCGCGAAAACATATATTTTAGGCACTTTTCTGGTGGCTGATCGACACCACAATTCCGCACAAAATTACAAATATGTAGTCGCATGATAACATAGAGAAATTCATTGATTAAATCGGAAATACAAATCTATAGACGATCAATCGCTTGACGGATTTAGTTCAAAATTGGATGAGTAGATCTATTTAAATGGTTATATTTAGTAGAGTAGTATTTTAGATTCTTCACTTTGCGTTTCGTAGTTATTAAGTTCACTTGTAGTCGAATTGCAAGAACAACCAGACGTATTTCCTCTGAATTGATTTTTTTTCAAAATCTGACATAAAACTACACATTTGGTTGTAATTTCATATACCAAATTTCAGCCATCTAGATCAGACTTTTTTACAGTTTTTGGGATCAAAATTTTTTTTTCTCGACTTCGGGTGATCTAAAATGTGAAGATTCGCCAAAGTCTTTTGTATAATTTTTTTTTTATGATTACAATAAAATTTTTGATGATCAATATTCAAATTACATTTTTTGTCACGATCCCCTATATTTCATATAGCAAAATTAAAAAATCATCAAGAATGATCTTTGCATAAACTTTTTCGAGTACAATTTAATAAAGATTCAATCTCCGACTTGATGAATAAATATGAGCATTTGGGTGTAATTCTCCAAGAATTACACTCAAATGCCCATATTTTAATTTCAGTTCCCTGTACATGATTTATTTGATTTTCATAGTAGAATAATGAAAATTGAGTAAACATGTTTTATGCGCCTTTTTACCATTCATTTGAACCCGAAATTCGACACTGAACTATAGTTTTAGGAACAGGATCTCATATCAAATTCCAATTACCTACGTCTTTCTGTTTTGCGATTATCGTGTTTTCATCCATGCAGATACAGACAGTCAACCCTCAGAGAGATTTGGTTCATTTTTTTTTTATTTATATTTAAATGTTAAAACTCTAAAACTAAAAAAGGCCGCGTTGGCCCGGTGGTAAGGTCTTATCTTCGGAACCAAATGATTTCAGATTCGAGAGCCGATTCCACCGAAGAACCGTCGTGTAAGCAGGTCTGGTGCACGTTGAATCGGTCGGGGCTAAACGTCCACCCGCTGGTGTGATTTGGCAGTTTGGTGATGAGGGTGCCAGTTCAGGTGTCGTCCTCGTCATCTGACAGCGTTTCCAAATTACGAGGTCCATTCCAAAATATACCTAGTGCTGCTTTAAAATGGGACGTCAGTATAACTCAACGAATGCTAAGAATACTTATCATTCCTGTTTCAATGAAACAACAACACTTTTATTAACCCTCTAATTCCTAAGATCATTCAGTTACCTGAGAATACTGCAACGCCCGAGTTTCCCCTTCGAAGATAAGAAAAATTCACCATTCCTTCTTTCCACAGAAATCGCAATGACAAACTGCTCTTTTAAAATGTTGATATGCAAAAGATGACCCAACTTACCTTTTGTTTACAAAGCAAATATATGCTGGAGTATATTTTGAGGGATGTCTTCGAACCTATTTGACAGCCTATATAACGAACAAAATATGCTCCTATGGTATTAATAACATTTGAACAGATGGGGGAGGAATTTGATAGTGATATATAGATTTGGGTATATTGATATATAGATGTTTTAGGATTTACTATCGTTGAAATTGGGAAATGTGCCATTGCTATGAAGGTAAGAAACTCGTTAATGTCTCAAAACTGCTTCCTTTTCAAATCAGCCTTAAGTTTTTCAATTAAATAGAACTGAAAACGTTAAATCATCAATACCCATAACATTTCCTCAATAAAATATGTTATGATAACTCTATAAAATTTGTTTGTAAGATATGCAATAGCTTTTAAAAGAACCGAAAATATTGTTCTTCGGTAAAGATAATTACAAGTTCGAGGAATTTTATGAAAATCAGCCTGTTTGTGATCCCAAAACTATTTGACCATCAGCTTTCTGCGGGACCAAGCATATGACAATTTCTTCGAATTCGGAGCATCTATCGAGAGGGATTCGGTCTGTCCACATTGGTATAGTAGACCGCAATCTGTTTCATTTCGGAGATATTCAATACTTCCATTCGATATCTACTAAAGAAATTCGATTTCCTTTTTTTGATGTAGTTGTGTCAAAGTTACCCTTCTATAAAAGATTATCGGAGGCATCAAGTAATTATTATTAGGATAAATATGAAGATAAGACATTATTGCTTCTATCTATAAAGCGTCATTTCTCACGTGTTTACCTTTACTGAACTGACCGTCTCCTTCTAACTCATCTTTAGATTTCCATCTTTGAAAAACAATCAATTTTGTCTGAGCATTTCATTCATAACAACAATAATAAATCAAAAATTTAAATAGCCTATAATAAACAGAAAATTATTTCATCTTATAAATATTAAAGCAAAATGGTTAATAATTTAAAATAAAAAAACATATTTTAAGAGGAGGAGGGAATTAGAAAGAGCTCGCCAATTTTCTTTATAATAGAGATGAATATCTAAAACTAATATACGTAATGAAAGACTGTTTTCTTTTACATTCTACAAGTGATCGGTAAAATCATTTTAAGTTCCTTAAATCGAAAACGGCATCTAGTATAGCCAGGGAAGTAACCTGTATCTATAGTAAATTTATTGTTTCAGGTTCAGGGGAGGAATAAGGAAATTACGAAAAATAGTTAAAAAAATAAAGGAAATCAACCAAAAAGTCCGATTAGAAAAATATAAGCTGTAAAATAATAAAAGCATATGAAAGGGTTTCATGGAGTTACCTGTAAAAATGTCAGAGCTATTAGCGATTAAAATTTAAAACTTTTCGGGATTTGAAAAAGAGTTCGTCTAAAATTGAAATATGCACATTCGGGATTCTCTGTGTTTACAAATCTTTTTATTATATTTGTTAAAACTTATTCAATGTTCATTTCAACTTTACATCAATTCAGAAAACTGTATAATAATACTGTAGAATGCATTTTTCTATTTTGGAAGAACTATTTTATAAGTTACGGAAAGCTCATAAATTTATTCGTAAAAAACTCAGCCAATTTTATAGATAACTGCATGAACCTTTTTCTGGGCATTTTTTTAATGATATAGCGTACATTTTTGTTATGCTCTTCCTGTTCGGTCTCCTTTATTTATTGAGTTAATTTTGAAATTTCCTTATTTCACCTCTAGTAGCGCTGAAACCTTTTTCAATTAATTCAGCATAATCCCTTCATTATAGATACACATTACTTTCCTAATTATACGAAAAGCCGTTTTATATTTAAAAGGCTCTAAAGCATTTAAGGGAGTTTTAAAACGAACTGAAACTTCTTTAAATTGAAGCTCGAAGCTCTATTTCTCCAGATTTTCGATTCAATAATTAATATATTTTCAGAACTAAATTTCCATTATAACATTTTATTGCTAAACTTTTCGATATATTATTATGCAACATAATCAAAATTTCGACAATTTTTCTTAAAAATATCGATTTTTATATTATTGCAGGAGGCTCTATTTTATAACAATCGATGCTACTGTATGTGAAAGAATGTATTATTTCTCTTCAATTTAAAATATACCAAAAATAGCCACAAAAGTTAATAAATAAGAATATATCAAATAATAAATAAAGAAAACTCTCCACAGCAAACTTATTTTTCCTTTCTTGAATTTCTTCGAAACATATTTTACTCGTCATAAACCTGTCAGTCAATAATATTTTTTTAAAATTGACTATAAAAATGCTTTAAAACTTAAAAACTCAGAAATGAAGATAAATTATGAAATCCTTCATTTTTATTATGAAATAGGTACATAAAAACCGAAATTTATATCGAAAGCTTCATTCTATTATTTATTCTCAAACTGAAGGATTTATCAAATAGTTGTAAAATAACCTACTATTAAATAATGCTTTTTCGAGCAATTCAGAATATAAAATAAGAAACTTATGAAAACTTCCAGAAACTGAATTAGAAACATAGAAAAGAACCCATTTTTTAATAAATTGCTATATTTCAAAAAGAAGTTAAAAAGAAACTGAAGAATATTTAAAACTTAGAATATTTTGCAACTTATATATTATATATATTGGGAATAGTATATCTATGATATGTGGCTAAATTTTTATTTTAAATATATACGAAAATAAAATTCAAATTTCAGAAATAGTTTTGCGAAATTTTGAAAGGATATTGAAATGTTATTCTAAAGTATACGATTTTTATTCCATTTTTCTGAAAATATTATATACCTTATTTCAAAGTATTATAGCTAGCGAAGTAGAAAGATTATTTAAAAGCAAGCTTCTTATAGTGATTTTAACTTCTTTATTGCAGGAAGTGTCTTATTATTTTAAAAATATATGCATTTATGGCAGAGAACTTCAGTATTATGTTAAGATAAATTTTCTTTGTAATATATTTTCTAAAAGAGGGCCTGCCCTTTAAAATAAATAGAAATTATTTTATTTTATCGTGTTATGCGGCTATTGATTTTGCGGAAAATTTATGTTTAAACTACTTTACAAATTGAAGTTTTTTTCAGAATTCAAAATGGAAACCGTTTCAATTAAATTAAACAACAGTTTATCAAAAATTTTCAAAATTAACTTTGTGAAGATATAGTAAATTGCACCATAGTGTTACATTTATAGTGATAATTTCTTCATAGCGTTATACCAAATGGCATTACCACAGTATAGCCACACTCAAATATAATTGCTAGTCTTAAAAGGATTACATATTAGACGATTTTTATTTTGATAAATTGAAAGACAGAAGTAAAAGAGATTCTGCCAGTCAGGCTTTAACAACCACAGCACACAAAAAGTCCAAACAGAATTCAGCATGACGAGGGAATCTTTGTAGCTAGTTTCTATGGTCTCTTTAGACCTTAGAAAGTAGTAGGGACCGAAAACTCTACTACTGTCTACCAGTCGTGTAGTAGTCGTCTCACTACTGCACGACTGGCTACTCCTCACACGACTCGATGCTGCTTCTATAATAAACACCAGGACTCGGCACACAGCTCAATTCAGCAATCACTTGAGCTCCACACAACGCTTGCTTTTCGCTGGACAAATCCAATTATTCGCCGTTAACTCTCCACGATTCAATACACGACTCATTTCACCACTGCCTTCGGCTGAGTCTGCCAGCCTTTTATAGTTTCCAGAGGTGGGCGGAGAAAATTCTGGAACAATCAAGCATATCTTGGTTCTCAATTATTCTCGGTTATTGGCTCAATCGCTAAAATTCTGGAAGTTTCTAGTATTATCTATTTTGTTTCCAAATTTGTTGCCAAATCGCCAAACGGTCGCCAAGCCCTGAGATCACTGCTAGGATATCCCATCATCATCCAACAGAACTGATCGTAAAATGGTTTTTCCACTGATTGTACTAACCATTTTGAGAAGCAAAAATACAGATTTGTAACAATATCAATAATGAGAAACTGGAAAAGCTTGCTGAGCTCAACATAAAAATATTTATTATAACTCTGCTCTTCCTTCGCAACTTTCTGCTCGGATTATTCTTTACTCCCTCTTAGCAAATGTTCATATTATAATATTTTCTGTGTGCTATAATATTCCATCTATAGTCTGTCTGAAGTTGTAGACAGAAGCCAACTAGAATAATGGAAATTGTTATAATGGATTCTCGGAGTCAAATTGTATGTTATTTTGTGATTATCACAGTAATAATATCATAATTTGCAATAAGAGTTTTAAAAAAATGTTGAATTAGCTTTGTAGCGTACAAATGAAAAAGAACACTAGGATGCAATTATTGTGGTGAAGTGAGGAAAAGTGCACCACTAAAGAAAATATTTGTTTTCTATATTCCTAAATAACTCAGAATAAAATGTAAGGGTTTCCGCCAGTGTTATATTTTCAATTGTTATATTTATTTTGATTTGATATTCGATTACTGAAATTCATTTCTTTTTAAGTTTAGTCCCTAAAGGGTAATGCGGAATGAATTTGACTTCTACTTCTAGCTCTAATCGAACTAAAATCCAGGCGTTCTAGAAGGGAGTCCACGTCTATCTATACTATCTATCATGAAACAATTGAAGACCAAGTACTTTCTGCGTACTATGAGCAGTGTTCGATTCAGCGAATGATTTTCAAAACGCTATGCACCAAATTGACACCAGATTTTCCAACAAAAAAAATAGATGCGGGCGAAGGTAGGTTTTGAAATATATGGAATATTATTTGTTTATTTAATCCTTAATATTATGATAGTTTTAATTTTGTCATTTTATTTATGCGATTATTTTTGAATACCAACTATTGCATTCTTCATTATCCAATAATATTTTCTGTAATGTTTTTGAAGATCATTTCTGCGAACAAAAACAAAGCGAAAAAAAATTAGATTCAAAACGTTTGAAAAATAACAATACCGAACTGTATTGAGCATAATTAATCATGCTTATCTTAAACTTGTTTTTGTTTCAATAATACTTCGTTTTAGCTTCTAATATATATTGCATATTTGCTGTTGTTTTACAAAGGGTCAATCCATCTTATCTTACCTATGTTACCATTTTGTAAAAAGAAATTCCCTTTTCATAACGTTAGAAGAGTTTTAAATTCAATTACACGCTTTTATTCTTAGTTTTCTAAGAAAAGCTTTAGTTTAATAAAAATAATTTTTGATACATTCATTAATTTTAAAATAAATGGAGATTTTTATATGGTTTACTATTTCTTGCATTTACTTTATTTCTTTTCCTACATTTTTTTGTTTCATTTTTAATTCTAAAACCAATTAATATATATTTTTTTATTTTTATTAATAAATATTTTGAACAGACCTAAATAATTTTGTTATACCATTTTTAACAATTCTCTAATATTTCAAAAATTAGAAAACAGTTGCTTAATATTCGGAATTTATGCATTATTTAAAATTTTAAAGATTCACATAAGAATTATGTGAAATTGGAAAATAGTTGAGAACATTTTTAAATGATCTTCTATTTGATGGTTCAAAAGTATTATTTTTAATCAAAATAATATCTTAATCCAATTATTTTCTGTGATTTTTTTAATATTTAATGATATTTTAAGTTTTTGAGAAAGATATTTGCAAATTACCATATAGCAAACTTGTTCTTTCGTATATTTTTTATTCTATAAAATAATCTTTAAAAGTGATACAAATACAAATAAATGTTTTCCGATACAAATAAATGCATGCTACATAAATGTTCATAAATGCATGCTGCATTTAAGAGCACGTTCTTCCATTTCGGCATTGGTTCTTTCTAGAAGATGTATCAAAAATCCCAATATGGTCTTAATTTTACTATATATTTCAAAACGTCATGAAAGTTTTGAACATAATATATTCAACACAGGCAAATATGTTTTGATTCTCAGCTTTTCATTCTCTCTAAGTACAAAGTCTTCGATACTATCAACTGTGAAAAAAAAATCTTTTCTTTTCCTTATACACCAACTTTTCTCATTGTACTGGACATCAATTGTTTCATTTCCTTAAATCTTTTTTTCTTAAGGAAATCCCATATTTAAAAGGAGAAATGTTCAAAAAAATCAAAACTGTATATATATATACGTATATATTTCTAATCTACAAAATATTGTCACAAAATAATTGAAATATAATTGTGATTCTTCAAAAAATACTCAATCTTTTTATAAATATGAGATATTTATGAACAATTATATATATTTTCAAAATAGCTAATGCTGATAAAAAAATTTAATGCATATTTTGGCCAAATAAAAAAAGATAAAAATTCCAAGCAATTTCTTCATGAAGATTGAATAATTCTTTTTATTATCAGAAGATTGTGACAATTCTAAAATTTTCTGAAGCAATTTATAACTCGAATAATTTTATTGTTAACATGTTATACATAACATGCACTGATGCATAACGCGTATCTATATTTAAAGAAGCTAATTCATCAGAATTTTAAGAAGAAAAATATTTCCTTATTTAAATGTAATTCATTAAACTTAACTGTTTGATGCTCTCTTTCCTGAATTTAAATATCGTCTGCAGAGAGAAAAAAAATATTCATTATCCAGTTAGAGATAATGAAAGAAACTAACTCATTTTTTTTAAAAAAGTACTAGAGAGAAAAAGTTTAAATATGCAGCTATTAAACATTTAACATTGAATGTTTCTATTCGCATAACTGGATGCGCCTTTTTAGAAAAACTTCCTTAGTTCATATTATTTCTTCCTCTGTTGAATAACAAATGTCATGGTATTTCTTAGCAAACGCATGGTATTTCTTACCAAAAATAATAAAACTTTTATATTTTTCGTAATGTAGATTTTGATGAAAGCTACTGAATGAAATATATTTTTTAACATTTTTTGTTATGTTAGAAATATTGCTAAGAATGCATGAAATATATCACAAGAATGGGAACAACATTTTTAAAGTATATGTTTTCAGAAATAACATCCTTGGAGAATTCAGGTAATTATATATTCCGTCTATGAAATGAAATTTTTTTTTCAAAAGATTCCCTGAAGGCGCTTTTTACATTTAAAATATTAAATGAAAGTGAAATAAAATCGATGTTAAGCATCGAAATTAAAGATACCAGTTAATTTTTTTAAATTTAACTTAATTCTTTTATTATAAATTGCTTTCATTTGTTTTGTTTTTTTATTTGAAGATATTGCAAAAGTGAACATTTGATGAATGTTCTTTTTATACTATTCAAAAATGAAAATTGATAAAAGTTTATGTTAGTTGTGTAAAATGTCCTTTTTAATTTTAAAAAATTGCGTTTGTGTGTCATTACACTTCAGGCGATTTTCAGAAGGAATTTAAATAATGTCAATGTTCAATAAAAAAAAATGGTAATATTTTTGAGAAAATCAAAAGTTGTAATATCAATATAAAAAATAAATGTACCTATGTTTATATGCTACATATCTTCTCCTAAACAATTTTACCAAAATAAACCAAACTTCGTATACTTATTATTTAAGACTTGAAAAAGAATATTATCATCTTTCCAAATTATAAAAGTCAATTAAATATATTCATTTAATCATAAATGAACCAGTGTGTTTTTGCTGTTTTTCCTGTGGGCAAATTCACCAATAATATTTTTATACTATTATACGATTCGCATTTTTCTCTTTTCAATAATACCACTTCCATTTACGTGCAATATTTCCTTTGATTTTTATTATGTATCCAAATTTAACAAACCAAAAGCAGAAGCAGATGGTTTTCACAGTAGGAATTTTATTAGTGTTTTAAAAATCGTCAAGTTCAATTAATATTCTTATTTTAATTAAAAATATTTCAGATGATAAAAGAATTTTGTGTGCTAAAATATTATATAGTTTTAGAATTAAATATATTACACCTGAAAGCATTTTAATTTCGATGATCACCGAACGTATAAGCTAGTGGTTTAATAAGTGTGGAAGACAGGAAACGAAAATATGTAGAAATCTCAATGATGTAATATCAACTCTTCAGCATAAGGTCAAGGAGAGGCGATGTCTTATCTTTTAATCCTTGAAGTTTTTCTTGTAAAAGTGTCAAAACCTAGCACCCGAACTTCTGTATAAATTTGATGTCGTTGTCCTGCTGGAAAATGAAATTTTCATCTAAACCCAATTTTTAGCACTTTCCTTTAGATTGCTGATACCGTATAGTTCATCCAACTTGCTGCATGAATTTCTCAAATCGTAGGCACAGGTGTAATTGCTGAAACTGTGCAAAATGTAATTAGACAAGCTGGATATAAAAATCGAATAGTTAGAGAGAGCCCCTTCATCAGGTTGCAAATTCAGAAAAAGCATTTAAAATATAAAAAAAATTCATCAATTTAAGATAAATAACTTTTGGAAGAAAGTTATATTTAGTGATGAAAAAAATTAAACATTTTTGGCAGTGACATCCGTCGCACATTATGGAGAAAGCCTAATACTATTTTGGATCCAATATTTTACACCCTGCAGTTAAACATAGTGTTGACTCCATCATGCTTTGGGGTTGTATGGTTTCATCCGGGGTAGGAAATTTAGTTTTCAAAGTTGGCATTATGAGTCATATGGCTTACTTGGATATACTTCAGCACCAATCTAAAAGGAAAGTACTAAAAATGTTGGTTTAGAGGGATATTTCATTTTCCAGCAGGACAACGACTCCACATAGAAAGCACGTAATGTCAAAATATGTGCCTTATTTATTGTAAACAGCATTTATACACCTCACCACAGTACCCCGACATTAATATCATTGAATATCTGTGAGCCACACTCGAAGCAGTAGTCCAAAAACACAAAATTAGAAACAAAACCCATTTAAAACAAGTGTTGCTAGAAAAATGGGGTAAAATATATTCAGATACCACTAAAAATCGGTCGAACCGGTACCATGACGTTTAAAGGCCATTATAAAAGCCAAAAGACAAGCAATTAAATATTGACACCTTTTTTTCTTTGCGAAATATTATACAAATTTCATTGGTGTATTCTCAATTTTTGAGGTAAAAATCTGCGTATGTTTATTTAAAATGTTTCTGAAACTTTTCAATTTAGATGGTTTTCGTTGATTTTTCTTTATTTTAACTTTAAATTAAACCATTTATTATGTGTAAAAATAAAAACATGTTTGCACTTCTCGGTAATGTGTTATTTATATTGAAAATCGGATTTATCAAGTAAAAGTAAGGTGCACTCTCAATTGTTTGAGCCACTGTAAATATGTCCTTGCATCTCAAACAAAAAATTTTCAGGGGAATTCAAAAATTGTGATGCCCTAGACAGTTGCCTATTCTGATTCTTTGACAATCCGACGATGCTCAATATCGTCAGAAGTTCCTCCTTAACATAATCTGCCAGTGGACCAAGTGTCCATTAAAGTTTGAACTCCGGAGTCATTTCAGATGTTTAACTTCAAGACGAAGAACCAGTCTAACCCAAACAAAACAAATTCATCAATACAAGAAATAGCCACCGGATCTAAGGATATTAAACTTAACTTAAATATATTTTAAACTGCCCTAAAAAAATAATTTGCTAAAAGAGTTATTCATTGCAGGGTACAGATATATTACTGGCATTCGATAGCCTAAAAAGTAGCCGGCAATGTATGAAAGGATTCATATTTCACATATTTCCTGGACATTCTATAAAATGCCAAATGAGAAACCGACAATGTATGAAAATAATGCTATTGAAAGTAAAATAAATTCTAAAATCATTCTGGAAATACAAGCCGAAAAATGAATATGAAATTTAAAAAAAAATCCCACTGGTTCTTTGGGAAGTATTGTGCGAATTTGTATTCCTGATATCGACCAGGGGCAAGGCGATTGGTAGTTGTATGGAGTGTGACCGAGGAGGTTCGGGGATCGTTTCATGGAATTTCTGAAGGAATTTTAAAATAAATATATGCGAAATTACAATTCACTTTAAATCCTAAAACCTGTTTAGAATTGAAAAATTTCCTAACCAGAAATTCCTCTGAGACCAGTTGCTTTGACCAATGGAAGCGGCCAAAGAATAGTCAAATATACGTGTAAAACAAAGAGCCAAAATGTGAAATGTCTTGCGCGAAAAATGTAATTGAAAATGTCATTCAAACCAATAATATTGCAACAAATAGATTAATTTTAATTTCTTATTTTTTATATGAATTTTTTTCTCTTAAGAAAGACATACATTAGTTTTGTACAACTTTTATTTTCATTTATGTATTTTGAATCATTTTTAATCGCACTCTCATCAATTTTTAAAAATAACATTTGTGCTTCTGAGGAATGAACGTCATTCATATTATATTCATACTTTCATACTTCGACTATATAGCATTTGTCATTCTATGGAATATTTAAGTATTATATACATTTCTTAAGGAATGTATGTAATAATTCTCATATTTACTACTTTGTCTGAAAACGTTCGACATTATATACAATGCCTAGGCATTCTATAAAATGCCAGCGTTTCATACTTTGCAGGTAACAGTTATAAATACTGTGATTAATATATTTTTACAATTAATCAAAGTTCCATTTAAATCGTCATATATTGGCAGTCGTTTCCATTATCTTATCCCCCGAATATTCAGATTTCATGATTTATACACCGTATCATCATCTATCTGTTTGATTTCGTTTTATATATATATATTCTTTTTTCCTCGGATTAGGATAGTAGTGTGATATTCAGCTGGATTTTTCTTTGCGAAAAGACAACGTTTCTAGAAATAACCATAGTACAGAAAAATAAACTTGAAGTAAAATTTATGCCTACCATTCAGAGCTTTTAAATTTCCGAATCTTGAGTTTATGAAGTAAACCAGACAAAATATTTGAATCGATAAAAGATATTCTCAAAGTAGCGATAAATTGTATTGTCGAAAAATATACAAAATTTCCCACTAGAAGAAAAGGATCGATCCAAAGTTCTAGGAATTCCAAAAAGATATTTTAAGGTGAAGTTCTTGCTATCAAAGTAGCCTTACAAAAAAATACCATAAAGATGTTTGAATCTTAAATAATTTGCCACATTGCAAATTTCCAAAGTTGTAGAAATGCTCAGAGAAGCGCAGTTTCTTTATTAAAATAAAATTACTATTGCTCATAAAAAATGAAAAATATTATGTTGCTGTATTAATTGAAAAACTAAGTGAATATTCATAAAACGTACTAATAATAAGTAAATCCGAACAAAGAAAAATTTGACCAACATTTACTTGTCGTTAACTATTATAAAAATATTAATTGTCATAACAATGGGGTCAATTCATGGTCACTTGTCAGGTACCAAACAAACCGCTTCTGTTCAATTTTCAACCGTTCTGCGCATATCGTGATGTCTGCCGATAACGTTGACGGAACCATTGGTTGGTAAATATTACGCTAGCCGATCAATTATTAAAAACTTCTGATTTTTTTAAAGATATTATTTTGAATTATTTTCTTCAAATTTTCTTAGTTATATAATTTTATTTCTTATATTAAAATTTTAATTAGTATTTTCAATGGAATTATTGTTTTTGCATAATTAATTAACATCGTTTTTTAATTCGATTGGTGCTGCTTTATTCTTTCCTTTCCCATATCCTCCCCCCCCCCTTTTTTTTATCC
>JAPMOR010066740.1:157176-242467 GCA_026543865.1 Argiope aurantia | reverse complement strand
TTCCCTATTGTCAAATAAATAAGTTTGTCAAAATAACTATATTTATTAATTATATTTTGCAGTCAATTAATTATAAATATAATATTAGCTATATATAGTGATGGTTAATATTAATACTTAATAAAATATAAATGATTAGGCTCTGTTTGTTTAATGACGCTAACTTCATTATTAGAATAATATAATCATCGAATGTCTGCTTAATAATATTATATATAAAAATGGATGCCAAACAGTTCTGAATTATAACATAAAAATAAAAACGAATGCACTTCCACAAAATTAATAAAATAAAAGAAGTTTATCTAAAATCAATCATTAATATGCTAAAAATATGTTGAATTATGTAATTAAATCATAAAAGTTTATTAAAAGAGGCCTTATAAACATACGCACTGACAAAAGTATTAAGATCTGCCACAGGTTAAATTCCAAATTAATTTTGCAAAGCACATTTTTTTCAACAATTATATGTAAATATTCGCAACAAATATCCCGTAATATAAAAATCTATAAACTCGGATAGTTTAATGTTCCCGATAATAATTTAAATTTTTAGTCAGTAAAGAGATACAGAATAAGATGTTTTCTATACTTTTGTTTCAGTTTCTTCATTCTTAATACATCATCAGAAATTTGTAAAGACAGTAGTCTAAAAGCTTATTTTGAAAATTACATAAGCATATTTTGCTTTTTATTATTTTTACTAGGGCTTTTTTTTTGTAAATGTTTTTGTAAAAAAATTATTGTCTAACAATTCTGCTTTCTAGAGCTCAATTCCAAAAATTATATTCCAACATATTCCATAAAATGAAGGCAAATGCATGTATAATGTTGACAAATGCATATATAGTCTAGAAACATAAAACAAATGGTGCAGGGACAAGATTATTTAATAATTCAAAAAAGAAAAAAAATATATCAAATAAAAAAAATGCAGCAAACGATTTTTTTTCCGTTACAAAATAAACTTCCATTTCGAAAGAACAACAAAAAGATTACAAAGAGAAACACTTCACTTCATTTAGCACAAATGATGATGCAGAAATATTATCATTATACTTACTTTCGATCAATACTGATAAAAAAAATAATCCAATATTAGGGTAATTTCTGTAAATTCATATTACACCATTTTTTTCCCTTACTTCTCTTTTGGAATAACGATGCTGGTAATGCGGCTAATATTAAACGAAGATTACCCATTAAGTGTAATTTAACAGAATTTTGGATTAAAATGAACAGTTTTAATATCTCACTAAAGCATCATCACAAGCAAAGTAACAACATTATGGATAGTTATACAACGCTTATTTTGAGTTACAATATGCTAAAAGAAAATGTTCTAAAAGAAATTTAATGTTCCGTTTGAATTATTTTGTGGAAAATATACCCAATAAAAAATAAAACTTCTATACATTGTTCATACAATGTTTTGCTTAAGGTATTAAGTTATGTACCTAATTCACGTTGTAAATCTATATAATTTTAGTTTACCGTCAATTAAGTTTTAACATATCTAAATAAATACATAATATGCTTTAATGTTTCTGCAATTTTTATAAATTTAGTTTTTAATTTTTAAGTAATACAAAAATTAAAATTAGTAAAAAAAAATATAAGAAAGTTGCACTACGTGAAAAATACCTCTGCTTCATTTTGTCTTACATTCTTTTATTTATTTAATTTACATGTGTGTTTTCTTGATGACAAAATATCACTTAATATTCTAAAACTTAATTATCACTTAATCCATTAAATCAATCACTTTGATTAATAGTGAAAACATGTTATCTTGGATCACATTTGTTGACATACGTTAGAATTTTGGAATATTATAAAGAAAGGGACTCTGTTTCAGGTATTATCTTCATCATCATACATGGATTGAAAATTATGGCATCAGTCTGGGAAAGCCCTAGTATACCTTACTTTAAGTGAACGAGTCAAAGCTATCATCTTAAAAATCTAGCCAACATTTTCATAACAAAAAAAAGTCTATGTTTTGTTGTTTGGTAGTCCGAGAATATTAGTGCTAGAATCAGTCATGGTCAGAGCAAAAGTTAAATATAAAATTATTCAATTTAAATGCTTACATTATTTATCAACTGTTTTTATCATTTTTCCAAACTTAGTTCTTTAAGAAAATTATGTAAAATAGGAATGTAATACTTGTGAAATTTTTAATAGGAAATTATTTCTTAAACTTTAATGCATCTTTAGTTTAATTATCTTTATAAGCACTGAAAATAAATTGTTTCCCAAAGTTAATTTAAATTATAAATAATATATCAGCCAGAATAAGAGTTTGGTAATAATTCAAATCTTACAAAATTGTTAAAAAATTTGAATCCACCTTTAATTTGTCTTATTACAGCATATATGCAATTGTGCAGGCACTCAAACCTGTAAATGAGAGATAGACTAATTAAATTATCTTAAATTTAAGTAAAGTCTGCGTATAGTAAAAATGCGAAATTCTCCAAATTTGGACAAAAAATCATTAACAAAATAAAAATTTTAATGCTGTATTTTGCAGTTGCAGAGAAATTTAGTCTTTCGGTTGATAAAATTATTTTCGTCTTTTGAAAAATCCCTTAAATCTCTTCCTAAAGTTTCTGCAAACGATTATTAAAAATGTTTTAAAACGCTGATTTGCCATACGTTTTAAAATAATCATGAACTATTACTGATAAAATTTTAGTACAAGCCAAGTCAATTTCGCTGTATTTTTTGACACAATCATTTGATGCGTTAGGAAACTATTACCTGCTTTAGATCAATTCGGTCATCCTAATTTACCAGTTTATTAAGTAGATATCTAATCGGTCGCATTTTTTATTGCCTTTATCACTCCCGCAGGGGTCTTTTATGAAACGACGTTTTGTCCCTTTACGACTGTTTTGTGTACCGATGTGTAGCAACAAAGCATTTGCAGATCTCGTTACAAATCTAATAGAAACTCAGTTCAAACATAGAATAAAGTCCTTAACTGCATCAGTCTTTCATTTAAAAAAAATTCCGATTTATTTGTCTATTTATGCTGTTAATATCAAGCCCGAGAAAATATTCTTCAATACGTGACTTTTGGAGTAGTTTCGATTAATAAATTATTATTGCAAATTTTAATGAAATAGAAAAAAAAATATTTAACTATTTGCATCCTGAGATATTGATAACATACTTCTAATGATTTAAATCAACAAACTAAATGTTTTTATACTTTTGAAATGCAATAGAAAAATATTGAATAAGTATTCTTTTCTTATATAATCTATGAAATGTCCGTACTCCTATTGTCCATTTTTTTTTCACTGTTTGAATATTTCATTAAAAAATATATAGATTAGTCGAAATTTCTTATTCATCGCAAGTGTGTAATTCACTGACTAATAATCTTTTCTTAAAATGCACCCTTTTTACTTTCATGCATATACCAAGTATGCAAAGAGAAAGTATCGTAATCGTGAAAAAATTCGATATCAAGATTTTGATGAAACTACTTGTTTCTGATCTTCCAGAGTCCGAAACATAAATTATTTGAATTATATGTGTCTGTCTATCCATGAAAGCTTCGAAAACATGTCTCTTTATATGAGGGAAAATCAAAAAGTAAAGGGACCTTTTGCAATTTCTTTTTCCAAGGTTTGGTAACACTGCTAGGATCCAGCGCTGAATTAGTGTACGGCAATACTTTTACGTGTTCACTCTTATTCCGGCATTAATCGTTGTAATATTGCAGACCGTTGAATACAGCAGCTCTGTAGTCGCTCTGCACCAAGGAAGAAATGAGGGCAACATTCTCGTTTGGGATGTTGAAGTGAGCAGACGTGTTTTTTCTCAGTTCCGACTTTGACCAGATCACCCTGATTTCTGCCAACCCTACAGCGCTAGCTTGGCCAGACTCGTTCTTTTCAGGATCAGTTATGGAAGGGCCAAAGGACTTAGAGATGATGGAGGAAAGTGATGATGAAATCCCGACGAAATTTCCCCCCGAAATTAAAGAAATTCTGATGACTGACAAGTACCTTCAGGCCAAAATTGATAAGACCTTGGACCAGATGGACCAGACCAGCGAAATTGAAGATGAAAAATAAACATCCCTGCAACTGTACTATCTACTGAAAAGATTCCTGACCGAACTGGATGAGTGGCATTCACTTATGTTGAGCGTCCCCTCTAGTATCCACGATAAAGAATTTTTTAATCTTAAATGTAAGTAAATTAAAAATATATATATATTAAGGAAAAATTAAATAAATGGAGATGAACTCTTTAAAAGACTTAAAAATAATAATAGCAAAACTAATGACAAAAAGATTGCTACCACCCCTAAAACCAAGGATTTGATACCTTGCAGACCGTCCCCTCGAAACGGCATTAAGATACCATTTCCATTCGGAAAAAATATCCCTGAATTAAATGCTACCACTACGGGGGAGGATCTAAACGGTAAAGTAAATGAGGAAATTAATATTGTCAAGGAAATACTATGAGGCCGGGATAACCTGGTTGGTAGAGCTTTGGATTCGCGTCCCTTAGGTTGCGAGTTCGAACCCCGCCGGCCGAAGATTCCCCGTATTCTTGGTAGCTGACGTGCGTAAAATCTGTCGTAGTTACAAAGTCCTCCATGTCGAGAGTAATACCACTGGGGGCACAGGATCAGGGGTGATCGTTCTCTGATTCAGGTTTAAATTATGACCTGTGGATGCGCGAATGAAGTCCGCCCCGTAAAAAGGGTTGTGACGTGTGTGTAGCTAAAGTCGTTCTCTTAAATCGGCTGTCATCGAACAGCGGGCTTGTCCATGGCAAGTGTCATAAGAAACAACAACAAGAAGTAATATACGTTAAATATAAAAGTGAATATGATGAGCTCCAACTCCCCAAGAGGAAAAGAAGTCATAAATCCAACAAGGAATCCCCCCCCAAATAAAATAAAAAATAGCTGCAGTTGAGCCAGTCAAAACTCAAAACAAATATGAAGCCCTAAATAGTCTAAAAAATAGCGATGACCCATCGTCAGAAATGCAAGACAACCCGTAATTCCGCCAATTATGCTACGCAGAACGGCGGATTACAAAGAGTTGATTAAAAGGTTAAATACCGTGCATAAAATCACTTGCAAAGCAAAGAAGGTCTGTGAATTCATAAAATGGTTTGTGGAAACACATGATGACATCAGGAAATTAACCAAATATTTGGATGAACAGGAAAAGGAATATTTTGTTTTCGAGAATAGGGCTGAGAAACCCATAAAGGTAGTAATAAAAGGGCTATCAGTCAATACTGAGTGCGAGGAAATCAAACTCGAATTAGCCGAAAGAGGATTACGGGTTGATAAAGTAAATCAACTTAAAAAATTTAAAACCAGAGACCCTCCTCCCCATTTTTCACATTTACTTATTTAAATCTGACAACATACAAGAAATCTACAAACTAAATGACCTAATGTATTTCATAGTCAGGGCTGTGAAATATGTAACCAAACAAAACCATCAATGCTTTAACTGCCAGCTATGGAGCCACGGCTCTAAGGGCTGCAAACTTAAACCCAAGTGTATTGTCTGCGAAGAAATCCATTTATTTAGAGACTGCCCAAAAAAGGGAAAAGCAGAAACAGTAGTCAAATGTGCTAATTGCGGAGGGCCCCACGCCGCGAATAATAGAGGTTGGCCCAGATGCCCCAAAGTAGCTCAAATTAAAACAACCCGGCCAGGAATAAGTTACGCAGATGCGATGAAACCAAAAAACAACCCCCAGCCCGACCGCAAAAGTGATGATAAACAAACAAAAACAATCGGAGAAACAACCCCCCACCCCCACCCCCAGGTGACGGGACTTAGGAACGTAAACAGACAAATGGCGGAGGGAAAATCGACCTTCACTCCTAAAGGAAACATCCAGGAAGGTTTGGCGCCAGCCGCTGAACTAAATAAACTTTTTGCTGTAATAAACGATATCCCAGGAACAATTGCAGCAATGCAACAAAAAGAAAATGTATGGGAAAAACTGATGACTCTGACCGAGGCACTTAGATCCCCAACAATTAATAACTAAAACACTTCTAACATGACCCCGCTTGCCCACCAGCCGATGTGATTACCTTTCCTGCTGATAGCCAATGAAAATACTAAAACAAATAAAAATATATTATAGAATTAATTAATCCTTATCCTTTTTTTTCCCATTCCCATTAAGTCTTATTTTAAATTTTTAGCTACAATTAAATTTATCTGTACCTGATCTAAATCCTTAAATGTTAACTATGCTCAATAGTCATGCTCAACATAAGTTGTTTATTATTAATTCATCAAGTCAGTCGAGTGGAAGATTAAAGGCCACAGAGCCTAGGTGCTTCCCAACCACCCCCACATCATTGGCAAAGGAGGGCAGTTATTCGCTTTTTGTTTGCGGAAGGTGTTAAACCTGCGGGAATTATTCAACGAATGCAAGTTCAGCATAATGAGAATTGTTTATCGCGAAGACTGATCTTCGAAAGGACAGAGTGCTTCAAACAAGGAAAAACCTTTTTATGTGACGACGAAAGATCGGGCAGACCATCGACGTTACCACTGAGGAAAATTTGGAAGTCGTTTAGGGAATGGTGATGGAAAAAAGACGAATCAAAGTAGATGAAATAGTCAATACTTTACATATTAGTCATGATTCATTGTATTCAGGAAGATAACGTTGTACTACATTCTGCCCAACGGATGACCGAAACAATAAAAGAATCGGATTCGATTTGCAGGAACTCTCTTCATAGAGTACAGACCTGGTCTCAAACGATTTTCACACGTTTGGACCATTGAAGGAAGAGCTAAGGGGAAGAAGATTTGCAATAGATGAAGAAATCATTGATGTGGTGAAAAATTGGTAACAGATGCAACATAAAAACTTTTTTTCTGGCAGAATCAAAAACTAGTGACAAATTGGGAAAAGTGCGTTGTAGTCCAGGGTGGTTATGTAGAAAAATTATGTAAGTTTCAGTTTTCTATCATCAGAATAAATGCACTTTTTCTCAAATGTCCCTTTACTTTTTGACTCACTTTTGCACCACATTTGTAAATTTCTATTAAATTTTGAACGAAATTCATTCAGAGAAGGTCTGTCTGTACCGTTCTCAGAATACAAGTGAACTCGATTACTGCAAAATGTGAAGACGTAAATGAATAAAATGGGCTGCATGGGAGTGAAGTCTAAAATGTAGATTCTTATGAATTTTTGGAACCAAATCTATCAAAGAATTGATTCTTTGTCAGTCATTGCTCTCGAATGCACGTAAACGCAATAATTCAAAACCGCAATGATTTTAAATAAACTATATTTGATATATTGTGGTTACAATTTCAGTTCTTAGTCAAATCATGATTTTAAAAGTGTCCAAAATACATATTACATTATCAGGTACGCGTGTATTAATCGCCTGCAAGAGATTAACCACTAATAATATTTACTTAAAATGTTGCTCCTTTTATACTTACACATATACCAATTATGCAAAAAGAAAATATCGTAATCGTCGAAAAAAAAAATCGAACTCACGATTTTGACGAAACTTCTGGTTTCAGATATTCCTAAATAAGAAAAAAAAATTATTTGAATTATATCGGTCTGTTTGTCTATGAACAAATCCTGAACATGTGTCTTTACACCATATTTGTAAATTTCTATCAAGTTTTGAACGAAATTTATTCAGAGGATCTCTGTCTGCCCCATTATCCGAGTGCAGTGGATCTGGATAACCAAATCGTGAAGACGTAGATGAATAAAATTGCTGCATGTGCGTAGCATTTAAAATGTAGCTTCTTATGAATTTTTTTACCAAATCTATCAAAGAAATGACTATCTGTTGATAAGTACTACCGAATACACGTATACGCAGTAACACAAAACCGCATTGATTTACTATTGCAATGAATGTGATTACATTTGTAGTTCTATGTCTAATCTTGATTTCAATCAATCAGAATAAAAATGCCCAAAATACATATTCCATTATCAGGTACTTGTTTATTAGTTGCATGCCAGAGATTAACCAACAAAAAATCCTCAAAGATCGCATAATAGATTCAGAAAAATGCTAGACTCATGCCAAAGATAAACTATTATTCGCCAATGTCATAGAAGGCATTCGCGAATTCACCCAAATTTCGTAATTTTATGAAGGCAAAGGTGATAAGATTTTTATTAGAGAGTATGCAAGAAGTTTTGGGGAGACCACTCTCGCTGGCTATTTGGGTTTTATTAAAGTATGTCAATCAGTATTTTGAATCTGAAATACAGATTAGGAAATTTGTTCTATCTTTTCGCCTTATATAATTATTAAGGATGTTTCTTTAATAGTTACAATCTTTCAAAAAGTTATTCTTTGTTAATTGGTAATATCTTATACTTGTATCTTTTAATGTTTTTAAAATCCATAAGATTTCATTCTCTTATTGGAACATACCTTTATAATTTTTGATCAATTAACCATTAATAATTTGTCAATATCTAAAGTCTTAAAATTTTTCATTTATTCATTTTCAAAATGTTTTTATCCTTTGACTGCCTGTAATAATTTAATTTCTCATAAATATTCAAAATTGAACTACGGAGCTGGCACATGGCTAAAATATTGAGATAGCCTAAAATCACAAATCAAACACAGTTATTTTTATTTTATCCTAAGATATCAGAATCAGAATTTCGGTTAAAAAAAACTTAGAAACTTGAGTCGAAGAAATTATTAAAATGCCCTAACTCAAACTGTATAAAATAATGAGTTAAACTTTCGCAATTAGTAGTCGAGCAATAATTTTTTTTTCATTGTCATTATTATAAATGTCTGTAAATCAACCAAGATTTATAATCACATCATCTATACTACTAATAATACAAGAAATTATTCGTCATAAAGACATAACTGTGTAAACAATATAAGAAATTCACAAAAAAAATCTCCATGATATAATCTTTCTATGTATTTGGAAACATACATGCATCCATAATATATACATATGTAATGATATCCCATTTTAATTTAAATCTGAATTAATTTTCTAATTTTTATCTTAAATTAGTCCATTTTTTTTCATTCTAAAATTTTCTCTTACTTTCTTATCTTAATTTCACTTTTTTTTTGTTTAATTGCCACACGTGCTCTAAAAAATTGCTGAATCGGGAAATCCCACACTCAGTGCGAAAGGATAAAAATTCCTAACACTTAGCACTCTCCTTTCAACGATTCATAAGATTACTTTTCCTAAGTCGACAAAACTTCGAGTATGATGGTTGGTTATCGACACTCTGGTGGGTACAGAAAAAGACTGAATTCGGTTCACCACATAGGAAGCACTTCCTAAGGGAAGGGTTGTACCAGGGCCGGTGATGGCCATTAGGACTCAACTACAGTTCCCACTAGTGTTGTTGTTGTTGTGGCAATCGGGTCATTCAGACTTTTCCGTGTGCCTCCGGGCGAGTTGGAATAACCGGTTTAAGGTTCCTAAGTCGACACGTGTCAAAGAAATATTAAAATCATTAAAAAGGAAAAATGTCTGTCATTTTTACTCTCATCTTCTGGGGCGAAGGAATACGCTCCTATTTCGTCATCTTGTACAGTTATGCCTCCGTTAAAAATAAATCGAATTTAAATTTTAAAAGTCTTTTCCTTTCGGCCTCGCAGCTACCAAAATTATGAAATATATATAATAAAATAGTATAATCTCTCAATCTGATTTCAACCGTATTTTAAACTACATAATTTTTTTATTTAAACGCGTAATATTTTATATTTATATATTATATAAGATTATATAAATATTATTTTATTATTTTATATTTATATAAACGCATAATATCTTATATTTAACCCTTTAAAGGGCCGTTTTTTTCTAGTCATATTATGTTAAAATATTTTTAGGTTTGAAATTAGTTTAAGAAAATGGATTCATTTAACTTATTAGATAAATTTACTTTGATTAATTAATTAATTTGGTTAATTAATAATTAAGTAAAAAATCAAAACTCATCATTCTGTGTAAGATAAAGAGCTGAAGCATCTAAGTTCCTGTCTTTCTAAAAAAAATTGTCAGAACTTATGCCAACCTACATAATTTCATACAAAAATTGATAAATTTGGTGGGAAGCATACTTCCACGGCCCTAGAAAGGGTTAAATAAAAAATGGAATTGTAGTACAATAAGTATTCGCGGCCATAATATTAGAACATTAAATAATAGTTAAAAAAATAACTTAAACGTAAAAATGTCATTCAATAAATATTTCGTGTATTATACTCAAAGAACATATGATGATACAAAAATAAATGACATAAAAATAGTTGGGCAATGTTATAAGATATATATATTTTATGATATGACAAAGTGAACAAAATTTTTGAAATATTTATTTACCGGTTATGAAAAATATACCAGAAGTAACTACAGATCTACATAACGTAGTAAAATCAGACAGAAACGTGGGGAAAACAGCATGGCTTTTTTTCCTTCTATACACATTTTATTTTATTATTATTATTACGTTTTCTTGTAAATATAACTATTAAAAAAATATTATACTGCCGAGAATAAAACACCAATGAAAAAAAACCTCTGAAATATCAATCTAAAATATCAATCTCAAAATCAGTTTTCTTTTACAGACCGTTGCACAGGAAAAACTATTTTTACTTTATGTATTATTTTATTTCCAAAATATGCTGTTACCGAATTCATTGAAAATTGAAAGAAAAATATTTTCTTATGTTTTCGAATTCTTTCATTTTAAGATATCAAGTTTCCAAAAAAATAAGATATTTTGCTCAGTTGTAGTTCCCTGTGTTTTTTTTATATATATTTATATATATTTTACAATAATCTTTTTTTTTTGTTAGTGGTGTTATTATACTGTTTCTAAAAAAAGAAAATAACAGAAACAAAAGCGAGAATGAGTATTCATTCTTAAATTTCGACATAAGAAAATATCTTATTTTTTTGTTTACAGCGTATTTTTGGTAAATCAATAAATATATAAAAACATTCAGTAAAAGCATCTTTTAATTAAATTATTCTTTTTTAATTTAGAATGCGAAGACCAGAATAATAAATTAAAAAATAAATAAGCAAAGAAATTTGTAATGAATTATAAGAATTTTGTTTGGTCAGAAAAAATAAATTGAGAAAGAAGCGTATACTATTGTAAAAAAAAAAATTTTTATCGTAATATTTCAGGGTTTTTTTAATGGTGAGTGTGGTTTTACGACCTAATTGGTAAGCAGTTCTCAACGGCGAAGAGAATATGGTAGATATATTTAAGATAAACGGTCACCATAAGTACGAAATGAAAAACTGCCGGATAAGTAACTACTACAAGATCACATTTCGACTTGGAGTTTTATCAAAACTAATTAATTTTACCTATTTATGGCATCATTATATCGTTTTTTTTTTCTTTTTTCTTTTATGAAGAATGAAACCGACATTTTCAAAATCAGCAGTAAAATTTTAAAAATTATTTTATTATTGAAAAACCTGAATATGATAAATTGTAAAATGAGAACAGTACTTTGACATTAACATAATTTATTCATTGTATTTTGACACAATTATTTTCTAATTAATTTTATTTTAAAATGCACGAAATATAAACTATTATACTATATAATAGTTTACTATATATAGTATAATAGTATAGTATAGTATATAATAGTATAGTATATAGTATAACTTATATATACTATATAAAATAAAAAAATTCTTTTATTTGGAATCATTTTCTTTAATCGGTACGTTAAGAAATGCTATTTATAATTCATAATAGCAATAAATAAATATTAAAATCACGATATATCAAGTAATATCGATATATATTTGACGTCGTATCGCTATGAGGATATTCGGCAATCGCCCACCCTTACAGATTTGTATTATCTAATATGTTATTTAAAATCGTTTGATGGGTTTTTTTTTTTTTTTTTTTTGTTAATGGTATGGTTGAACAATGATTGTTTGCAATTTCTCGACAAATGCCGTGATATTTAGACAAAATTTCAAATTGATCTGATGACTCTTGAAGTAATACGTCTTGTGCATTCTGCCTTTGATCCAATCTTGTAATCCACTAGTATCTTTATTTTCTTTTTTCTTAAAATCTCATTCATAAAAATAAATTAGGCAGATGAGACAATTTGAATTTCATTTTACCGGGAAACCACGATCACTAAAAGCGCTGTTCGATGAGAAATGATAAACACTAACAGAATGAAGTGAACATTCTAGGTGGCGCTGATAACACATGGATATTAGTAATTTCTGCGCACCAGTATTCGTCTGGGAATGCCTTACTAGAAGTTAGATAACCACAAATTGTTTGTTTACCCCACAACAATGGCCCGAAATTCACTAGTTCTCTTTACTCTCCGTACTGACTTATCTTGCTCATAGAGTATCGTTTCCTACTTCGAATACACTGAGTTACTTTTAAATTGATAGTGATCAACACTTCAGATTGTATACGTTAATGCATTGCTAAGTTTCATATTTTGTCTCCGTCAGTGGTGCGAATTGCTTGACACAATAATACATGCTCATTTTTTTGTGAGTTTGATTGATATTAATTTGAAACTGATTTTAAATGAATGCTGCTTCTTAACTTTTGATAAATTCTTTGAATTCTGTACTTTTTCATCTTCTATAGATATGGTACGGTTGCTTCATTGCGCCATCCGGATAGAAGCGTCCTCAATCTGTTTTGGGTCAACCGAATTCAAAATCAGTCAGTATAAAATCAGGGCTTAAAAAAAATGACTTGTGGGGCCTTGAATAAAATTTTATTCAACAAACTTGCAATTTATTGCATTATGATATTTAATACAGTGCAGAATCGATTTAAGATGACTTCAAAAATATATGAAAATGATAAATGATGAAATTATTTTCATAAAGTTAGGTTTTTAACCATTCAAATGATCATTAATAAATTAAATTACAAAAAATGGGTATTTCCTAAACTTATAAAAACATTTTGGTGCACAAGTTTTTCATTTTTTTTTTTTGTTGTTGTATTTGTACGAAATATTTTGTTTCATTTTCTTACATACTTTAAAACAAATTTATTGATAATTAGTGTTTTTCTCGGAGTGGGGGGGGGAGTAATTCAATTCCTCACGATAAAATCTAGGTAGAACAAGTTATCTTGACTAATTCTCTGCTTAAAGTAATTGTTTGCCCTTTGTTGTCTTTAGAAAAATCTTTCCGCAGATGGGATGGTAATTGGTAAGGCAAAAATCATTTTCAGAAGAACAGTAATTTCGATAGAGTAAATTAATTTTTTAATGGATTTTAAAATATTAGGGATCTTGGAGGGCAAATGGCGGAAGCAAATGTTTATTTTATTATATATATATTGGTGGAATAAAATTTGTGTCTTGAAAAATCTCATTTAAATTCTGGCAATATTTGAAAAGATCGTCTTCAGTCAGCTAGTGAATATTATCCGAATTACATAAAAAAAAATATCGAATTCGATAAAAAATAAATAACGAATTCGATATTTATTATTCAAAATAAATATCGAATCTTTTCTTTTAAGACAAACTGATTCATTTGATGTTGATTAGAATTATGTTACTGTCGTTAGCTATCAGAAAATGTCGTAGTGTTCAAAACATCTAATCTTGTTTCAAATTAATAGACCTTAGACATCCACAAATCACGGTATAATATTCAAATATAAGTAATAATATTTCTTAACCTAATTTAAATCTTAACTAATTTCCAAATTTTTATCTTAATTAAGCCCATATTAACTTCATTCTAAAATTTTCTCTAATTTTCTGATCCAATTCCACCTATTTTTTTAATTAATTCTACAGAGAAATTTATAAAACTGCTGACTTCTACATTTACTTAACTCCAAGTTAAAGGATAAAAATTCCTAATGCTTACAATATTCCTTTAAAGATATTTAAGATTCCCTTTCCTAAGGCGACGAGTGTGAAAGAAATCCCTATCAAAATCTCAGAGTAAAATCACTGATGGGAAAAATTTCTGTCTTTTTTGCTTTTGTAACGCGATGTAGAATAATGAATATTTTATCATCGTTTGTTTCTTATTCAAATTATGCCTTCAAGAATTAAATAAATTGAAGTTAAAATTTCAAAAGTTTCTTCTTGGGCCAAGCATCTGCTAAAACATATTTACATGTATGTATATTCAGTTTAACAGAAGAAGAAAAAGAGCACTTTTGATCTGCAAAACCATTCAACGACATGAAACCTTGAAAAACATATGAGCTTAGCATTGTTTGCGCTCCCTTGGATTCGATTTGATAGAAGACGCTTTCAAGCGCATATGCTAGTATTTTTAGAGTAGACTCCAAAGGCTTTCAAAGTATAAGATGAATATCAGAATGATCTATAATTCTATTTATTCATAGATCTTCATTTATGAATCACATCATGAAACAAATATAATTATAATTATGAATCATCTCTAGTTAAATAGTGTCCGCATCTACAAATATACAAACTATTCTTCTAAATAAAAAAAATAAAAAAAGTCATGGTAAATATACAACTCTTTAATTTTGAGATTTTAAAACGTTGATTAAATTTCATTCAAATATTGTTCAGTGTTTTCCATTTGAAAATTTTTCTACCCATCTTAAAAGATTCGACGTGTCGGGCAGTGATGAGTGTAGCTGTGGTGGAATTGGCACGGTACTTCATTATGATAAGGAATGCATCCTCACAGTCTCTTGTCATATCAACAAAACCATTACCAAGCCTTGAACAAGAATGGTTGAAAAGTGTCGCCAACAATTTTCTCTCCAGGCAAAAAAAAACCTATAGGATTATTAAATTTATCGGTGAAAATAGAGATTTATTCTTACCTCCTTAGCCTTCCACATGAAGTTGTACACTCAAATGCCAAGGGAAACAAAACCAGAAACATAGTTTCTTCATATTCATATGTATCCATTAATGTCTTTTTAATAGAAATTTCCATTGTAACCATTAACCAAATAATTTTATATTAGATTTTTTTTATCTGCATCCTCATCTTTTAATATTATGATAACAAGTACACTAATTGCAGAACTCGTGTTTTTTTAACCCATAAAAAACCTTCTGCATATTGTTACTCCAGATAATTTTTCTTTCTTATTTCAAATTAGAAAACCATAGTAAATGATTTCATATTATTGTCTTTTTTTATGTATTTTTAAATTCTGAACATAATTATGTTTTATCTTTTGTAAGTATTCTGGTATTTAATAAAATTCCCGTGGCATGACCATCAAATCATTCAGTGACCACAATGGTTATAGATACGGAGATATGAGACGGTGTTCTGTTCTGAAAATTAGTTCCGGAAAAGGCTTTTATTAGGTATTTTGTTTTAAATAATTTCAACACAATGATTATTATTTCATTTATGTCGATTCTTAAAAAAAAACTACAAATGTGACATAAGATAGTTTTGAAAAAGCAACGTTGAATAATCCTTTTATAGCCACCATATATAGATAACTATGCTGGCAGTCCCGGTTCGGGCATGGTTGTTCTTCTTTTGTGTTCAATCTGTGAGGTGTAAGAATGTATTCCCCTGTGAAAAGGGGTTGTGCAAACGAATGTGACGAATGAAGTAGCTAAGTCATACTCTTGGCACTAGTTGGCTCTACTGACAAAACAAGAGACGCACACTCGGCTTAAATCGCTTATAGATAACTGTCAACGGGCTTGTAAAGGACCATAAGTCATAACATAGAGAAAACCACACTTGGCAACATGTCAAACTTTAACATAACAAAGTTACTGAGTGAATTCTGTCAAAATGATTTTAAAAATTAATTGAATAAGATTTCGTTTTCTATTCTCTAAACGTCTTATTATCCATGCATCCATCTAGAAACATCAAGTTTTTCTTGTCAACTTCAATAATTATCTGGAAATTGATTTGTATTATCTTGGTTGGTAATCTGAATAGACCCATTGATATTGCTTTGCTGGCCATTTAAATCCTACAGTGATTCTACGGAATGTTTACATATTTTATGCTTGTGTCCAGATCATACAACAATAATACTACAACTATAATACTATTCTATACTACTTATAATACTCTAGTCTAATATTATATTATAATACATTATCAAAGATTAATATTGTGAAATTTTAGTTTTTAAGTAGAATTTAAAGAGACAACGAATTCTTTTGTATTAGGTTCCTTCTTTTTACATTTAGGCAGAATATGCCTTTAAAGACAATCTATTAGAAGCCTTTTATCAGTGCGCAAATTACTTACCAGTTCCTGTTACTGAAATAATTGCTTTAGTATTAATTTTTACTCCAAAAAAGTTTCAAAACGAAAACAATTGTTTTTATTTTTTCAAGCACTGAATATTGTAAGCGTCGTATCGTATGTTTGCTTATTTTATCCGAATAATTCGGTCATTTTTTTATGACGAAACTAGATATTTAGAATGACTTCAAAAGTGATCATAAGAAGTGATGAAAGTTACTCTATTTATAAGTGTTAAATTTTTTGACATTAAATTTTTCAAGTCACTAAAAAATGAGATCGACAATAGTTTCGATTGCATTAAAATTATTTGTACATTTGCTATAAGATTATTCATCTATTCTGCATTCTACAATGTTATCCCTCTACTTTTTTTCCCCAATTACTTTATTTCTCTATTCTTCATTTGAATCAATTATTCCTGTACTCTTTATTTATAATAAAGTTAATTATTATTCCTCATTTGAATAATTTATTTTTTATTTCGCTTTTGTTATAAACTTATTCGTTTTTCCATTTTCGATACAATTATGCCTCATTTGTTATAAAGTTAGCCATCATTCATGACGGAATATAATATATTTAAAACAAGTAAAACTATCTACTACGTGATATGAGAACAGAGACATTCATTTCTTGTGGAAAGTAAAGCGCTGATGATATAACTTTTATAACTGCCCAAGGCAGAAAATTAATTTCCAATGATATAAAATCTGTATCACCCATTAACAAAATTTTTATATTAAGCTAAGAAGATGAATTTAAGTTTCTTGAGATAATTCTCATATAATAGGTTCAGTTCATTAATAATTCATCGGAATAAAAATAAGAAATTAATAGATATAAGAAATTTCAGTTGAGTCAATGTAAGTTTTCAGCTCGATCTGAATCTCTTCAAATTGTGATTAATCTACCATATCCATTGAAATATATTGATTTGCAGATTGATTTTGATTTTGATTCATTTTATTTTCTTAGCAGTAAAAATAAAATAAAATTCTAATACGCTTTGTTGGCACAATAAAGAAAAATGTTTTCTATAAAATATTCATTTTAACTTAAAATTTATAAATAACAGTAAAGAAGAATTTAATAAAATTTCGAGATAAATGCGAAATAGAAAAACTTAATTAGCTAAATCTAATATGTTTTAGCTAATCTTTAGATCTGTTTTAAATTTATTTGGGACAAATATTATGCTTTTCCTTTAAAAACTCTGTAGCGTATTTTTTTATGGTAATCATTTCATTGCCAATCCAAGAAATTTGAATATACCGAAGAAATCATGTTGTATATAATTTTCTGTAAATGCAATTTTGAGACTGCTTACGAGAATTTTTTTAATGTTATAAAACTATTTCAGGCAGAAATAATTGAAGAATTTTGAATAATTTATTCAGTTCTTTTAAAAGTTTTATATGAATATTCATATTTAAAATAAAATTATCATTAAAAGAAGGCAAATTTTGGGGATTTCTGAATGAATGCACAATAATTTAAATATCCATGATTTGTGCGTGAGACATTAAGATCTGGGATCACGCAATATTTTTGCATATCTGAATCGATAGCATAACACGAATTTCACACTGGTTTGTTTTTCTAACCAAAATGCAAAAAATTTCAAATTTTCAATAATTTCGAATGATGGTTTTTATGATTTTTTTTTATGTTAAGTAAGCAAATAGTATAAAATGTGCTCTTATAGGTAAGTTTTCGTTGAAATTATGCCTTAGTAAATTCCTTCCTTCTTTGAAAAATCCATTAGAGTAAAAATTCATAAGTTAGTACTCATGTCATTTGAATTTACTGACCAGAAAGTAGTCGAAATATTCATGTTATAGTGGAATAACTAGAAAGTTGATAATCTAGAATCTATTGAAGTTTCAAAACGCTCCATTTTGCCTTCAACTTTAGAAGTGAATCATTCATATACTCCGATATACTCCGGGAAAACCAATGGGCAAACTTACTCGCATACTCTCTAATAATGGTCTTATCTTCGATTACTCACCCCACCCTTGAGTAAGGCCAATCGGATACCTTGTGTAAGGTCATACATCCCTAGCATATCATTGGCGTTCCGTGAAAACCAGTGGAGGTGGTTTTCTAGAAACTTACTTCCATACTCTCTCATAATGATTTTATCTCCTATCCCCCCTCCCTCATCTTTAGTAAGGCCAATTGAGTGCCTTATTTGAAGTCATGAATGCCTTTCATATCTATGACATTCCGGGAAAAATCCGTCGCGGTGGTTTCCCAGAAACTTACTCGAACACTCTCTCATAATGGTCTTATCTCCCATCTCCACCCTACCTTGAGTAAAGCCAGTTGTGTGCCTTATTTAAAGTCATGAATGCCTTTCATATCTATGACATTCCGGGAAAAATCCCTCGCGGTGGTTTCCCAGAAACTTACTCGAATACTCTCTCATAATGGTCTTATCTCCCATCCCTACCCCACCTTGAGAAAAGTCAATTGTGTGCCTTATTTGAAGTCATGAATGCCTTTCATATCTATGGCATTCCGAGAAAAATCAATCGAGTGGTTTCCCAGAAACTTACTCGAATACTCTCTCATGACGGTAATAGTTATCTCCCATCCCCACCCCACCTTGAGTAAGGCCAATTGTGTGCCTTATTTGAAGCCATGAATGCCTTTCATATCAGTGGCATTCCGGGAAAAATCAGTCGAGGTGGTTTTCTAGAAACTTAGTCGAATACTCTCTGATAATTTTCTTATCTCCCATCCCCACCCCACCTTGAGTAAGGCCAATTGTGTGCCTTATTTAAAGTCATGAATGCCTGGCATATCAATGGCATTTCGGGAAGATCAATGGAGCTGGTTTTCTTGAAGCTAACTCTAATACTATCTGATAATGGTCTTATATTCCACTCCCACCCCAACATGAGTAAGGCCAGTTTTGTACCTTGGGTAAGATCATGAATGCCTAATATATCATTGGCGCAGTATTAATCTGTAGAATGAATCTAGCACTTTTACTGAATCTGTTGTACAATTATGTATTTTGAATAATTTTTTTTCCGACTGGATGGGAAATTAAATCTGACAGGTTGACGTCAAGATTATATAGAATTTTATTGATTTAAATTTTTTCATTTATGAATTATTAAATTTACATACTTGCGAAAGTACAGATTGCTAGAATTGTGAACCCTTTGACAGATTTGATTCACAATTTAACAGGAATTATTATTTACATGTTAAATAGTGTATAAAAATGTATCTATCTGGCTCTTTACATTTTTGAAGTTATTGAGTTCGTTTGTTCCTGGAATAAAACGGCCGACAGACTTCCAATTATTGGATTTCGTTCAAAATTTGATGAAATCTACCAATTTGTGTAAGAGATCATGTATAAAATTTCCTTCGTTTACCTTAAAGTGCTTTTGAGTTATCTTTGTCACAGACAGATAGATAGACATTTCCCAAAAAATATATTTTACGAACTGAGGGAGGTCTGAAATATGATGTTTCATCGAAATCTCGAATTCGAATTTTTAACGATTACATTATTTTCTCTGTCCTTCGTATATAAGAAACAAAAATGCTAAGTATTGGGAAAGAATTTGATTAAAGTGAAATTCCTTTAAAAATATGGAAAATATGCAATAGTCTTTTAGGACATTGGAACAAATATATGTGGATGAATACTTTTCTCACATGTAAATATTTAAAAGGTTAAAAACTGATGAAGTAGTGGCAGATAACTACACTCTAATTTATGAAATTCAACGAATTCTTCAGGATTAGAGATATTCTTTCTGATAATTGGACCATTGATAATGCAGCTAAAATTCAAAAATCTACCAAAACTATTGTAGAAGGTCATTCTTTTTTTCTTACGCTAACAGTGCAGAGAAATTCACCTGATCTGTTTGAAACAAATCATGGCTTCTAAAGAGAAAGAATAAACCAGCCCATATTTTAGTGTCTTGTAAGATATTTAAGTGGAGTATGGAATTTTTTTAGGGCATCAGATATCCTCTCCTGTTCTCAGTCGTGCCATATCCTTTCATTTCCAGTGGTCAAGTCAGCGTTATGAAGAAATAGATTTGAGATTTCGGATAAAATGGATGCAAAAGTGGCTGATTAATGTGATGAAAGATCGTTTTGAAAATGATTTGAAGCCTGATTTGGGCAGCAGGAATTTTGTTGGAATGATCTCAAGATCAAAAAGACAAAGACATTAAATGCTATGATGCCAAAACTGTAAAAAATAAATTAAAATATAATAAATTTAATTAAATAATAATAATTTTTTTATTTTCTAACAATGCTTTTTACTTCTAAAAGCTTTTTTGAGTAAACCTTATAAATTCAATAATTCTGAAAAGGTTTGAGTTTCCAGCTGGAAGAATTAGATACTAGCTTCCTAACGAAAATTCATATTCTAATTAAAATTTTCAAAAAAAAAAATAATAATCCCTACTCACATTTTTTGTTCTTAGACATTCCCTTTTCCTAAATCTTTAAACCAATTTTTAAAAAGAAATTAATAAATTCCTTACTTAAATTCATACAGTGATTATTGGTTGAAATTAAAAACGTTAAATTTAAAAGTTTCTTTCACATTTCTGATTTTACATCTTTTTCTTGTAGGATGTAAAATCTCCCAAAGTCGGAAAACGATTTTTGCACTTCTGTTTTGTTTGAATGATTTTGCTATGTTAACATTTTTCATATTATTTTTATCTTAGAAAATATTCTTAACTACTGAATGTCAGATGTGCTAACAAAAAAGTGCAATTTTGATATCCAGGGTGAGAGGTAAAAGCTAAATGTGTAACACCTTACCCAATAAGAAAATATCGGCGAAGAGGACATGAATCGTACAACGGAAATGAAATAGACATGTTTTATGTTTTGCCCATCATTAGTGTCCGTTTAACCCTCCCCCCCCCATTAGCAGTCCACTAAAGTAAATCAAATCAAATATATGGGCTTACTTCACTCAGATCTGAGTTAAAATCGAATTAGAGTAGGTGGTGATCTACTTCATTTCTGACATCATGATTAATTTCCCTTTTTGGCCGAATTGTAGTGTATTGGTATTAATCTGAGAAAATGAGGAGAACTTTCTTTTAATTATTAGCATTAATCACTACATCTATATATTATTTTTAAGCTCTAGAATGCTTCTAATGTAATCAATATTTAAGAGATTTAAAAATATCCTTACTTGCATTTTAATATAATTGATCAAAACTGCTTTAGGCAGATGAAACGTAAATCATTGATTTCTCTCTTAGATTTCAAATGAAAATTTCAAAGGAATTCAAATTATAATTTAAATAAACTGTAAGCAATTTTAGTAATTTAAATGTATTTTAGTGCCAATAAATAGATATAATGTAACTATCAACGCACATGAATTAATAACTCAGAACAGGGTAAGAAACTGTTCCCTTTCTTCTACCGTGATCCAACATTCCTTTGGGAAATAGTAAAATCAAAGGGTGTGGCCAACTCTATAATTGGAAACCTCGGTATTCATCTCGAATTAGTGTCATTAACCCACAGAAAGGCCCCTGTGGATAGATTTCTCTCTATGAAATTTCTTATGCATTTTCTATTAGTTTCGGAATCTGTGCACGATAGAAAAAGATGTCGGAATGATTGGGGTAGTGGGAAGTAATGAGGGAGGGTATAAGTTTTGAATGCCAGTACATACTATTTTGTAGGGGAGGGGGTGTATTTTATGCGTCACTTATTTCTATATAGAAAGTAAATGATTATACTGTGGAATAAATACATTTTATCAGTGAATAAAATGGCAGGTTGTTAAATTGTTTAAAATGAAAACATGAACCAGAATTAGATTTTGCGAATTAGATTTGAACCAGAATTAGATTTTGCAAATTGAGAAATAATGATTTTTTTTTCAAATCTAGACGAAGAAAATGAAGGTTTTAGAAGATATTTTTAGCCATTTAATCGTCGTGCCTATGCGTCATACAGGCATTATATGATCCCTTCTCAAACTCAAAGTCTAAAATTAAATCTTTCAAAGATATTGTAATTCTCAATATATTGTATAAAAATTAAGCAAACAATCCTTAAGTGAATGAATTAATCAGTAAGACATCATATTCCCCAAACCGAATGTGTTATCTAATCTATACTTATAATAAAGCTCAATGTGTGTGTGTGTGTATGTGTGTGTGTGTGTGTGTGTGTGTGTGCGTGTGTGTGTGTGCGTGTGTGTGTGTTGGCGCTCTACAGGCCAGACCATTCAACCTACACCTACCAAATTTGGCACGTGTATACCATGGAGGCCGGGAATGTGCACCTGGGGGTTATTTTTTCGAATTTTTAATTAGAATTTTATTTATTTAAGAATTAAGAGAAATTTTGGCGTGTTTCTGCTATAACTTCCGAAAATATTACCGCATAAAAAAGATTTTTACATGAAGTTAAAGATCAAAAATTTATCTTTTAAATGATACTAATGTTTTAATCTTAAAATTAAATTTCTATTTTTAATGAATTTTTAAATAAATATTTTAACTATGTTTTTCAATAATTTTTTTCGTAAAAAATAAAAATTAAAATTAAGCACGCTTCGCATTCATGGGAAAAAAATAGCTTTTTTCAAAGTGTTGCATCACATTGATTAAAGCTCCAATTAAAAAGAAATTAAATCTTTTTGGAAATGAAATCTGCAAAAATATAATTTTCGGCAAGTGTTTGTAGGAAATGAAACACATATGAAATATTATTTTTTCTAAAAAATAAATTCAAGAAAAATTATTTTATGATCTTTTACACTCTCTACACAGAGTGTTTACACACTCTACACAGAGTGTTTATTTAGTTCCGGACCCATTTTGATGTTTAATGACTCATAAAATAATGAAGATATAAACAAACTTATAGCATTTATTGATGGAATAACTCATACATTTTCCGTTTCAGGTTTGAATAATTTTACTTTTGTAAATATTGTCTGCGCGTGTGGTTAATTTCAGATAATTTCATTTTCCAGTCTAAATATCTGTACTGTTCTAAATATTGTCTGCTTATTAATTGCATTTTTCTCTCTTTTGTTTTTGGCAACTATTGAAATTTTATGTTTACTTTTGATGTGTTTGTTCTATGTAGTATACTTTTGTATGTGATGTTGTATTCGAGCGGATATTAAGGAGAATGCATACACCACAAGAGAAAGCACAGATTTTATGGTGGTCATAGAGTTAATTTCCAATCAACTAAATTACTGACTTTTAAGAGTTAATTTCCAATCACTTAAACTGACTGATTTATGAAAATTTGAATATCACTATTCAATAAAAAAAAGGATAATTTTAGATTTTCCATCGATCGCTTCAAAGAAAATGCGCCAATCAGCGCGCAGGTTTCTCAAGATTAATTGGCCTAAGATTATGAAAATGGTGAGTTTTTCTAAATTTTTAACATTTAAAACTTCATAAATAAGTCTTAGTTGATCGTGGAAAATAGAAACATTCATTCATTTATTTAAAATTTGGTGTGTCCAGAATATTTCTCAGAATATGATACCTTACTGCATTAAATTTAGACTACATAATTTTTGAAATATATTTATAGGCAGGAACAAAATATTATTATTGATTTGATTTCAATCCTTTTGAAAGCAAAACTAAAAGCTGAATTTTATACTGAATCTCAGACATTTTTGTTGAATTATTGTTTGAGATATTACATAAATTATGAAAAATATTTTGTAGTTCACATGACTTAAATATCGAGCGATTCTGTTTGCAATACTCACATTCAATAATAATAATAATAAATAAATTACAATAAAGATGATAAATAAAATAAAACGCTTGGTTTTATTAAAAAATATCTATATTAATTGCAATTTCATCATTTCCACTTTAAAGTCGAAGTTTTGCCGGAAATGACAACAAATTAGCAATATATATATAGTAAATTGAGCGAAACGATCTAAACAGTATAAGTTTGGTATGACTATCAAAATTTGAAGATTAAAAATGTTTTGTTTGAGAATCCTTTAAGAGACCAGTTACTTAAAATATTTAATTGAAAATTGTAGCGATCCGTAATACTGGCGAACTGGCTGGTCGCCAAAGGCGGCTAGTTAGATAATAAGGAAAGAAAAACAATTAGGTAGGAGTTAAATTTGTATTTTGTTATGTAGAATTGCATATATCGTATAATTTATATAAAAAAATATCTACTAAAAATGAAGGAAAACATTTCTCTCTGTCTCTGTCCCTCTCTTTGTGCCTGTGTGTGTTTGCTGGTGCTCTGTAGGCCACACTATTGTAAGTAATCTACTATATTATAATATTGTAAAATTTGGAAGAACAATGTTGTGTAATATTGAAACGGTGTAAAATATTAAACTTTTATTGTATTGATCGATACTGGGTTTCAATATTGGCTATTGTGCAAATATATTTTCCAATGTTGTTCTTAATATTATAAACATTCAAAATTCATTCAATCTACCTAGCAGAGAATTAAAAGTAATTTTTTACAATATTTATCGAGAAATTTATAACCTCTATATTTACTTTATTTATGTTTTTCACTTACTTTTAAATTTGAATCGGATATCTTTTTGTTAGAGAACGGAGAAAGATTATGAGATTAATATAAAGCAATCGTAATTTCGAATTAAGAATGTAGTTTTGTGTCAGTGAAAGAATTATTTTATTTGTAACTAAGATTTACTATTAAAATAAAATTATAGAAGTTAGTTTCGAAAGTAAAGCCTTTAAGTGTAACAACATTAAAAGATTTTTTTTTTTTTTAATTCTGAGTAAAACAAGTTTTTCACCAAAATTTAATAGTTTGTTTAAATGCAGAATTCTGGATGTTTTACCAGTAAAAATTAAAATGGTGAATTTTTCAAAAGTATTTTTTTATATCTCTATGTAGTTAATCTTTTTTTTTTGAATTTCGTTTATCTACTTTCGGTTTAATCTTCTTCGTTTACCTTTCTTTTATGTTATAAAATTAAACTCATAACTTTAAAAGAGCAATTCTTGTATATATAAAAATTTATTTCATGTATTTCGGAAACGGCTTTTACGATTTGAATCAAATATTATATTTGGATAAGGTATTGCTTTTCAAATTTATCTATATAAGTGTGTTTCCTGAAAAAACGCGATTTCACGCAAATAAAAACTTTTTTCTAACTAAATATTAGAGTCTTTTTCTATCTGCTTTCATGCTGACAGTGTCATATTGTGCCATCTCGTAAATTCTTGGGGTACATTCATTGTTGCCGTAGGATGATAGCCTACTAGTACATCAAAATCTTGTGAGGTGGCGCTGTATGACATGTTCCGAATACGAATACGTTCAGCTCACATCCAATAGCAACAATACAGTTGTTGTTTTAACCAATTATAATAACATGTTAAACTAAATGCACTCATGATTTTTTTTAAATTTAAATGAGCAGTTCATACGCAGGTAAGATGGAAAAATATTGATACTTAATCAGTATGTGATTTGTATCTAAATATTTTCTCCAAAAAAAAAAAATTTTAAAAAAAAAAAAAAAAAAAAAAACACTCGGTTTCTCAGCAGATACTTTAAAGCCCGGGATAGGACGTTTTATTAAAATTCAGATGCTTTGATATTTATGGAAAAGATACAACATCAAAATTAAGGTATTTATATATGTATGCAATTATCAAAAAAAGAATTTACAATTTTGTCATCACAACATTCGTCATCTTCGCAAATATAGAATTTAAAGTATGTTTTTTTTTAACATTGTTCGATGTAGAATTTTCAATGCTTTTTTCTATAATTTCATACAATATTCGGTTTTCACAAAGCATTTTACAGTGAATTTTTTTGTATTGAAGATTTAAATTAAATAAATTATTAATCTAAGAATGAAATTTGGGGACTAAAATTTTACTATAACAATGTATTTCAAAATTTCGATGACTTTTGAATATCCTTTCATATTGTGAAATATTGTTGACACGGTTTTCTGTATATATATATATATATATATATATATAAACAAAAGTATTAAAAATATTAACAAAATTATCCCTATTTCAACATATTTAATTTATTATAACCCTTTTTTTCTAAGTGAAGCGAAACAAGTTCTGTGAAAGTCGATGAAAATCTTTAGAGATTATGGCGAGTTCGTGATGATATATTCATTTACATTTTTTTCCGAATATCATCTGATTTTTTTAAGAATCTGACATAAATCTGTAATATTCCTCTAATAGTATTAATGTAAATAATAATTTTGACCCGCATAAATTCCAAAGCCCCCAAGACATGACGACGAAATAGTCGCATATCACTATTCACTATGCCTCTTTACCGACCGGCTTTCTATATTTTTCGATTCAAGTTAACTGCTTCTACCACTTCTTTTTTAATTTATCTTGTTCAGTGATTTTTGTAAACTCTTCTGTTTAGTGCCATAGTGTTTAGTTTAAACTGGAATCTCTTACTTAAGTGATGACCTTGGATGTAAACATTTTCCAGCTTCGGATATGGATATAAAATCATCCGTTTTCAATACCAGGTATGTTTCTTTTTTAATCAATTTTGACTTTGTTTTTGATTATATACTTGCTCTCAAGTGATATAAAATGTATAACCAAACGAAGGTAAATACATCGGTTATATTTATTAACCTCCTTTCTGGAAAAGTAAATAGCAATATGATATTTACAAATAGAATTTCAATTTACTGAATCAGGAATTGTTCTGGAAAAGCCTAGATTTTATTGTTGCATGTTTTGGGATTACGATATTTTGGCTTATGTAAATAAGATAACTCGTTCCCTTTCTTCCGTATTCCATAAGAACATTTAAAAGATAAAATAATATATAGACACCGAAAATATTAAATTTAAAGCATTATAAAAGATAAAAATAAGATAAAACTACTTCTCAAATTTGATGCAGATGATAGAATAGAATAACTGCCCTATTAATGGTGATTAAAGACCTTACTATTTTTTGAAGCGTTTACTTGCTTCAATACAAAAACTCTTGTAATGGAGATTTATTAGTTTATAACGAGGGTGTGGTATTAAAAAGTGGTACAAATTATTTGAGCACAAATTGGCAATAAAATCAACCAACAATTAATATTACTGTGGATAATCCACCACTGTTTTTATAATGCATCCCTCAGTTAACCTTTTTTTAAAAAATGATTCTCAAATTTAAGAATAAATCAAACATTTTAAACTACTGTCTGCATGATTATTTCGAAGAAATAGCAGGCACAAAATCTCTAAATTTAGTTTATATCATTGTATATTATGTTGTGCTGGCATTATAAACGTTCTTCATTTAATAGTAAAAGGTGCAATTAAACAGCATCCTAATAGCCGATAACTTAAAAAAAATTATCACATAAAGCGACTGTTAACTGTTGTAGTGGATTGAAGAGTTTTATTGGTTTTGACTCTCGATTTAAAATTGCATTTTTAATAGATAGTGGTACAATTTGCTCTTTTATCACATATTTTTATGCAAATAACATCTGGTAAGCATTTATTATCATTTTGTTTTTCTTGTTGAAGACTTCAGCTATCCGAATTTTCAATGCTGGACATTTAATGATTGAGGTTGGATTTTGGTGGTTACTGTTCTGGAATTTTGTTACTGAGATGTCTTTTGGATCAGTTTTTGAGTGCAGAAGATTTAGAAACACTTCGATTGCTTGTCAATTGTAATTTCAAATTAATTGAAAGTTTGATTTTATTTAAATTTGAACCATGCATATTTTATCTTTTATTACTTAGATTTATAAGAATTTCGAACCCTTCACTATGCACCATTGATTGCTTTCTGAATTTTTTCAACGTAACAAAGCTGCTCTCAATATTACACCAATAAACGTTCTATGAGTTATTGCATATTCATCAAAGAACCTCAAGTATTCAACAAATCGAAACAACTCGAATCGGAAAAATTTAATGCAATCAATTAGTTTTTATTAGTAAAAAGCATTTTATTCAATTCTAGAAGTACATGGTCTTGTTTGACAAATCTTGCAATACGAAACACTAATAGCGTATGTAGTTATTTCTGCAAATTTATAGCAATTTCAATACTGGAAAAATATTTTTTTTCTCATTCCCAAGATTCTTCTATGGAATTTAAATTCTAAAACTTTTTTTTATATTCAATCAAAGCTTATAATTAAATAACAGTATAACAACAGAATATCGATGGAAAAAAACTACTATAATCACATGTCTGCGATTTTCGGTTTAATCGGTTAATTGCATACCATTTGACCTTAAAAATGTAGTTCAAACGTTTCCTCGTTTCATGAACGAAATTTTATGCAGTTAAAATTATTTTTCCAAAGACAATATTTTTGCCTTCTCAAAGGAGTTTTTCCATACGACAGTTTTTTTCAATCTCTCCATTAATACTACATTATTTTAAATATTCAGACATATTTTTGTTCAATCAAAAGTGCATTTTCTAGATATTTAGTTCTCAAAGTCAGTATCTTTGTATATAGTATTTAGAAAGTTTATAGAAAGTCTGAAAATGTTAAAGTTGCATTTGAATTCCCTATGAATGTACATGAATTGTGTCGTTTCCTGACAAATATTACTTTTTAGCTCCTTGTAAATGCTGTTAAATCAAAAGTAATTAAAAAAATGTCTATAACTCCAAATTAGGTGATGCCCGATCAGCTTGATTCATTTTAAGGCAGTAAAAATGGACTAATTTCACATCACTTTGCTTGAAGACCAAAAAATTATCTGAAATTGTTTCCTATAATTGAAATATAGGTAGAAATCTTGATTGTGATCCCATGCGATTGAGGTATAGGCAATAATTTAGATTTTTGTCCCCTGTGACTGAAGTACAGCAGACACTCTATACTGTAGTTTCCTGTGATTGAAACACATGAAGTAATTTCTGTTGGAATTTCCCGTGATTGAAGCCCAGGAAGTAATTTCTATTGTAGTTTCTTGTGATTGAAGCCCAAAAAGTAATCGTTATTAGTTTCTTGTGGTTGAAGTATAGGAATTGATCTTTATTGTACTTTCCTGTGATTGAAGTATAGGAAACAATATATTGAATTGTGATCTTCTGCGCTTAAATAAATAACTAATATTTTGTACTAATTGTATATTCCCATCTCCCTGGGGCAATTAGGAAGAAAGCAACCATAGACACGTCGAGTAAATATAATTATTCCAGTTTACAAATAAAAAATTTTCAACAAATATAATTACTATAAATGATAAATTATGAGAGAAATTTTAACACTTTTTCTAATAGGATTAGTAAGGTTCTTTTATATTTCATAGCGTTCACACTAAACTTCGAAGATCGATTTAAATATGTAGAAATATGGATACCCTGCAGGCAGGATTTATAACAGATTATCACACATACATTTCCAAAAGGTTTCTAAAATAAAAAATAATTAAATATATTTTTAACTTGTTAAATTAAGCATGTTTAAAATGTGAAATTAAGTAGACTATTTTATTAAAAATTGGAATCTTAATATGCCTCATCACACTACACTGATAACGAAATTGAACTACTCACGTTTCTTCTCCTATGTATCTCGTTAATTTCGATTGAGAAAAAAATGAGTATTATAGAGAGTTATTTCCAATATATTGTGCTCTACGCCATTTTCGATATTTTCAAGATAGTTCATAATTGTTTTGTAATCGCAAACCACTTGCGTTTGCTTTCTGTCAAAAAGACTAGATTATTCCCTCATCAAATTAGACAAGTTCTGGTCCAATTTACGACCAAAATCCAACGAATTCTAAGTAACTTTGAGGATGTTGCTAATTCTGATTTGCAGCGTTAATCCCGAATTTATAAAAATGGCAGGATTAGATCGCCCCTTTACATGAACTGAAGGAAATATTTAAAAGTACGTTTTCAAACTCTTATCATTTTTTGCAAGTAGTATTGAATCCATTTATAGTAATGCATTACATTGCACTTCCCCCTCCGCCATTATTATGAATAATTTTGAAATTAACTGTAAATTGAAAAACAAGACAATTTATTGAAAATGAGTTAGATCATGGAATCATATCTAACCTAAAATTTTCTGGTATATTCATTTCTATATAGTGAAACGGTGGTGTTTGATTTACAAATGTAAATGGTATTAGTGATATATATAATATCGGGAGCAAAAAATATTCATAAAATAATATATGTTTTAAAGAAAAATATGAATTAATTTTTGAATTTTTATGTGTAGAATTATCTATGTTGAGTATTTAAATATCTGCATTTTCCGAAATGGCAGAAACAACCTGATCATACTCTTCAAACAACCTTGCATACTCTTTGTTCAATAGAAAAATATTAGGCGAAAGGAGGAATAGAATACGTAAATAATTTTAATTAAAATATTGGAAAAACTAGCATTTTTCTCAACAGAGGTTAAAAGAGGTATTTTGCTATGTATATCTAAAAATAAAATAGGAAAATGGTCTTTTATTTTAAATTAAATCCTTGGCGATATAAATATTTCGGGTTAAAGTGAAGATTAGTGTGCACCCGAATTTGTTGCCAATATGACAATTCAACGGAACACTCTTTTAGCAACCCTAATGCCGTTTTGTTTACTACTTTTTACAATGGTTGAGTTCTACATGAACTACAACAATTTTAAGAAAAATGTTAAATTAAAAATAATAAAAAAATATCTATTAAAAATTTTAATTTTGTTCTTTATTATAATTAAAGGTTTTTTTATAATTAATAAGACACTGCAATTTTATTTTTAATATGAATACGAACAGAAAATATTTATTCTTTTTCAATTTTTAACTCTCAGTATGCGCTTCAAAAAATCGTCTGAATTCTTACTATACGAAATCGTCTACATTCTTACTTTAAAAGCCAGTCTCAATAGAATTCTTCGCAGTTCTTGTTATTCTTTTGGTGTTGTAACGGTTGGTTCCCTTCATAATTTGTTATGTCGGCAATTGCGCAAGAATGGATGTCGGATAAATGGGATGGAAAACAATATTTCGAACCTGCAGAATGGATGTAGGGCGAGTGGAATATATACATATTTTTACGAGTTGAAAGGAAAGGATGCTTGTTTGAAATTTTGTATGGAGAATGGTTTGATTTCTTCTACGTGTGTATTAAATAAATCATGTAAGTGCATTAATTCTTTAAAATTCTCTCTGAAATCCGTTCCTATTACGCACTTCATTCTTTCATTTCTATTGGTTATGTGCTGTTCTTGTTATCCACACAGTCCTTACGTTCAATGTGTTAGCAAAGCTACTAGGTTCCTGCTCCCGCTGCAAGCGAAGCAAGATGTTTTTTTAAAGTTAAAAAATTCTGCCCGGTGCCTTCTACAGATGCCGAAAGCATCGCATGTTCTAATTTTTGCTCTGCACGCAACAGACTGGTGCAGTCGGTCTGAAAAGAGCAATACTTATTAGTAAGGAATCATTATATTGCTGAAAATGTTAACCGTAACTGTTCCGCAGAAGTGTTTGTTTACTTTGTCCGCCATCTTCATTGGCGAATTGGCATTCCTTGGCGCAGCAAGGGGCACAATAAACTTCACTTTTACCATATTTCGGTGTGTGTGTGTATTTGCTATTACGAAAAACATTATTCCCTTCATATTTTATTCTGAAACAAATACATATCCAAATCATGAATATCAGTATCGAAGACTCTGAAGTCTGCAACTTGGTTTTCAGATGTGAACTTTCCTCTTACTATTGGCATACCAAGAAGTAACTTGCTTGCTATGATTTTTGGAAATAGTGTAATTATGTATATTATTATTTAGCTTATCATTTACTTTTCCCAAACATTAAGACAAATAATAAATGTTGTAATGTCATATTTTGCAGTTGAATTTGTAGAATAATATATTTTATCGGAAGAATGCGGCACATTCTGCCCTTTTGAAACAACATGCGAATAATGAAACAAGAACATATTTTATGGAATGAAAAATTTAAAACATCATCGTCGAGTTAAGATTAAAAAAAATGTATTTTAGCAATAATAATTGCGTGTTGGTTGTTTCTTATTTTGTAAATAATCTATATGCAGAAATTATTCTTTAGTTCTCATTCCTTTACAACTAGTGTATTCTTTAACTTTATGCTCCATATACTCCTTAAAAAAGCATAAATAAAATGAAACATGCTGAAGAATCTGATCAAGAAATATCGGACCAAACATTTATCAAAAAATCTTAACATTTATCAAAAAATGTTTAAGATAATAAATTTTGATCTATTACTTTGCTTGGTGTATTTTGATCTATTACTTTGCGAGGTGACAAAAAATTATTTTTGCTCAAATTATTTGAGCAAAAATAATTTTTTGTCACCTCGAAATTCTAAATATCTATATACTATTTTAAAAGGAGATTTATTATATCAAAATTAATTAAATTATTGTTCTATTCAGAAAACTTTTAGGAACTCTTACATATTTGCAGGAACAATTTCTTTTCTAGCTTCATTTATATTTATGAACAACCCCAAATTGATTAAAAAGATTTTGGAGGTATTAAAACGAGCAATTTTTAAATAAGATTTTTGAAGTTTCTTAAAATAACTGTCGCATAGTATTACAACAATTGGTAATTTATTAAAGCATTGAAAAACTGCACTATCCTATTGTTAATTTATTTCTAAATCCATCCTTTACTTAAAAAGTAAAAATGTAAGCCCAGATAATCGAATTAAAAAGTTAGAGGGAATTAAAGTTAGTTTACTCCTGGTGTTTACTTAAATTTCTATTTTTGAGCTTTTATTTTATTTTTTAATTAGAAAATGCTGTCAACAAAGCTCAAAATTTGAGTTAAAAGCTTCTATTCTGCTACACTTTTTTATCATTTTGTTTCTTTTAAAATCATTCTAATTAAAAAAATATTAAATATATAAAGCTTTACAACTAGCCCAAAAGTTTGCTTTTGCTCTCATTGCAAAAGCTTTTTATTCTTTCATCCTTTTATACTTCTTTCATCTGTTCAAAAGATTTTTCTTTTTAAAGTAAAACGTAGATATTTTATAATGTATTTAATATCTGACATCCTTAATTTTTTCCCTTTAAAACTTCCTGAATATTTCCTGGTTTAGTATTATGATTTGTATGCAGCTTCCAGCCAAATCACTCTTTCTAAAGAGTTAGTCTTTTGTTATAAAAAAGCAATGTCCTTGAATTTTATTAACAATCATTTTTTTATTATTATTCGGAAATTTAAAAAAAAGTTTTTTAGCAGTTTTGTGTGACACATTTTGTTGGTAAAATTCCTTCCCACGCAAATGTTGCTCATTTTTATTTTTATTTCAATCCTTCTCAAACTCTAATTCATGCTGATCCGTATAGACCCAAAAATTCTAAAATTTCTTTCCAAACTTAAAAAAAACCCTTTGATTATTCATATAAAAAAGTTTACAAAAGCCATCTTCATTAAAAACTATTTAAAGCAGATCAAAATTTCGTAAATAATAAATAGTTATAAAAAATTATCTCCCTAATAATTTCTTTGATATTTTTGCTAAAAGGGTTATTTTAATACAATATTTTTACGGCCTTCTTGATATGTGAATCTGATTAAAATAATATTGATATTACTAACATAAGTACTAGCTTTATGAAATACAATACCGATCTGATAAGAATCGTTGCACTATTCTTTTACATAAATCGTAAATTTATATTTGAATCGATATTAAGAAAGACAAGTATATTTTAATTTTTTTTAGTGAATCGATTCTTTAAACAATAAAAGCAATGAACATACGATCAGTATACGAATACTGTATCAGCTTTCTTTTATTACCTCCAAGCAAATTTGGACGGCCGCGGTGGCTTGGTGATAAGGTCTCGGCTTCATGTTCGCATCCCGATTCCACCGAAGAACTGTTGCGGAGCGGGTCTGATGCACGTTAAATATGTCGAGGCCAAACGTCCACCCTCTGGTGTGGTGTGGAAATTTAGAAAGGGGGGTACCATCTCAAATGTTGGCCCCGTCTTCTGATCTTGGCTCAAATTTACCAGAACCGTCCCAGATTAGCCCTAGTGTTGCTTTAAATAGGTACGTTAACATAACTAAACTAAACATCCAAGCATGTTTGAGATTTGAATAAATATAAAAAAGCAGTGCCCATCTAAACTTAAAATTTTATTATTTCGAACTATTAAGCTATCCATCTCGCCGATATATTTATATTCATTTTCTCAGAAAAGTAACAACATTCCTTTCATTATCCTTTAATTTTCTTTTATATTTTTGTGTTGTACAATGTAAATTGCTAAATGACGAGTATTTCTCTAAGAAATTTTAGAGAAAAGTTATATTTATATTTTTAATGCATGTATTATATTCAATTTATTTCGATTCTAACTGTTGAATTTCAAACTTAGAAAATGTTAATTACCGTAACGTTTGAGTTGTGCAAGTTGATTATTATTACTAGCCGCCTTTGGCGACCAGCCGGTTCGCCAGTATTACCTCTAGCTACAATTTTCAGTTAAATATTTTAAGTAACTGGTCTCTTAATAGATTCTCAAACAAAACATTTTTAATCTTCAAATTTTGATAGTCATACCAAACTTATACTGTTGTTTAGATCGTTTCGTTCAATTTACTATATATATTTTGCTAATTTGTTGTCATTTCCAGTAAAACTTCAACTTTAATTTAAAGTGGAAATGATAAAATTGCAATTAATATAGATATTTTTTAATAAAACCAAGGGTTTTATTTTGTTTATCATCTTTATTGTTATTTATTAATTATTATTATTATTATTGAATATGAGCATTGCAAACAGAATCGCTCGGTATTTAAGTCTTATGTGAACTACAAAATATTTTTCATAATTTATGTAATATCTCAAATACAACAAAAATTTCTCAGATTCAGCATAAAATTCGGATTTTAGATTTGCTTTCAAAAGGATTGAAATGAAATCAATAATAATATTTTGTTCCGGCCTATAAATATATTTCAAAAATTATGAAGTCTAAATTTAATGCAGTAAGATATATTCTGATAAATATTCTGGACACACCAAATTTTAAATAAATGAATGAATGCTTCTATTTTCCATGATCAACTAAGACTTATTTATGAAGTTTTGAATGTTAAAAATTTAGAAAACTCAACATTTTCATAATCTTAGGCCAAATAATCTTAAGAAACCTGCGCGCTGATTGGCGTATTTTCTTTGAAACGGTCGATGGAAAATCTAAAATTATCCTTTTTTTATTGAATAATGATATTCAAATTTTCATAAATCAGTCAGTTTAAGTGATTGCTTTAGTTGATTGGAAATTAACTCTTTTTATTTAAAATATTAGTGTTTCAAGAACATTTTGTTAATCGTGATTTCCACAGCAGAAGCTTTATGTAAAATGAAAAATTCGTTATTTATTAGAGCATTTATTGAATCAAGTTACATAAAATAAAATCATTTTCCATTTAGACCATTTTAGTAGATCTGTGTCTTACTGAAGGTTTACAAATTAGCTGTGTGGTCATGATTTGAATAGATATTTTGTTCATATTAAACAAAACTTGCCTTAAAATAAAACTGATTTATTGGATTAATAATATAGAGAGTGTAAAAGGTCATAAAATAATTTTTCTTGAATTTATTTTTTAGAAAAAATATTTCATATTTATTTCATTTCCTACAGACACGTGCCGAAAATTATATTTTTGCAGATTTCATTTCCAAAAAGATTTAATTTATTTTTAATTGGAGCTTTAATCAATGTAATGGCAACACTTTGAAAAAAGCTAATTTTTTCCCATGAATGCGAAACGTGCTCGTGCAGCTTAAATTTTATTTTTATTTTGTGCGAAAAAAATTGTTGAAAAATATAGTTAAATTATTTATTTAAAAATTCGTTAAAAATAGAAATTTAATTTTAAGGTTAAAACATTGATATCATTTAAAAGATAAATTTTTTATCTTTAACTTCATGTAAAAATCTTTTTTGTACGGTAATATTATCGGAAGTTATATCAGAAACATGCCAAAATTTCGCTTAATTTTTAAATAAATAAAATTCTAATTAAAAATTTGAAAAAATAACCCGCAGGTGCACATTCCCGGCCTCCAAGGTATACACGTGCCAAATTTGGTAGCTGTAGGTTGAATGGTCTGGCCTGTAGAGCGCCAACACACACACACACACACACACACACACACACACATACACACACATTGAGCTTTATTATAAGTATAGATATAGATTATTTCCTCTCTCAGAATTTGATTTCTGGAGTTTTAATTTTTACTATTGACTACCGTATCACCGAGAAAATCGCACGGCTACAGAAATGCTAAGTAATTTGTTTTTTTGGGAACTATTTCGAATGTAAAAAACTTCATTCTTTTCTGCTCTTGACATCGGTACCGACAGCACTCTAGAACCTGATAATGGTTCGAAATATATATATAAATTAGCCCAAAAGATGCAAAGTTTTATCTGATTAAGAAGAAAAGAAATTAAGTTTCAGCTTAAATATTATTATCTTGCTTGTCTGCTGCATAATGCTACGTATTATTATTGCTTCCTGAATATTTAGTTTTCTGAGAAAGAAGATACCTTTAACAGATACTGAATAGATATCTTCTCAATAACACCCACCTTGTTGACAAAACTAGCAGTTTTTCGACTTTGGTAATAAAAATTAAGGACCCAGAATATTCAAGAATTTTACTGATAGTTACATTAAAGCTCGAGCTCCAACGTTTATTCTAGCACATTTGATGACCTATCGCGGAAGTTATAAATAGCTGAGAGGAATCGGCAGTCTGTCAGTTGTGTCGATGGATGTGAGTATTCGAGTGTATTCTCTTTTGGAATGTTGATCACCAAGATGTCTCTTTAGCGTTTTAGGCCTTTGCAGTTGTTTAGTAAATTTTCGCTGCTTATATGCGGCTGCTTTCCTTGAATGTTGTTTGTTTACGCTTTGTATTTTTACTATTTGTATTGTGTTTTCATGTAAGATAAAGAGTCGTTATCTATTATTGAGTCTGTTGGACTTTTCATCAAGCTTTCATTAAACAGAGTTTTCCATAATTATTTTTAAAATATTTTCGGCTATGTTTTGTATGAGTTTAGCTTCTGAGTTTTAAAACCAGGATGAGTATTCTACCCTTCTCTTCCCGTGCATTGCCACAGAGAGATTTGAATAGTCACACAAGGATATGACAAATCCTCGACGGTCACTGTCAGATGTTTTATCTCTTTATTGTCCCTCCTCCACTGCCCTCTGGGACTTTCATTCGCAGTGACACTTTATGGCACGTTTTGTGCGTCGTAATATAATGAAGAAAACAATGTATTCATTTTGGACACAATGCCATCGGCTGAATCTAAAATTGGTTGCTGATCTACAATTTTGACATTAAATACCAAATTTTATTTATTTAAATTGGTGCATTTTTGTATCGAGTTCACAGACACTCGAGTTATTTGTCATGCTAGAGAAAGTCATAAATACCATTGGCGTACAATATTAGCGAACTATTTTTTTGATGTGAATTTAACATTTTTACTGAATCTATCGTGTCATCCTTGGCCAGTTATTTGGAGATTAATAAACGTCATGCATCAATAGTATCCAAAAGTCGAGTTTATGTTTTAGATACGTTTTTCTCAACAGATTGACACAAAACTACACTTATATTCACAAAATCCTACTGTCCCAAATCCATAATATAAGATTGTCAAAAATCAAATTGTTATATTAAATCATTGTGTTTTTGAATAGTCGTGTTAATATTTTTCTATTTATACAGACCGGCAGGTGGTCAACCTCTTCTTGGGTTTGGCTCAAAATTTTGACATGTATTTTGCACTATGATGTTAAATCTGTGTACCGAATTATATCTAACTATAATAGTTCACTTCGTTTTGTAATTACCGTATTAATTTATATTCGAACAAAACCGACTTCCTCTGGAGAGATTTTACTCAAAAATTGATGGAAATCTGCAAATTTTATGTAAAGACTGTATACCAAATTTTTATTGTCTAGTTCAAAGAATTTTCGAGTTACCTTTCTCAGACGGGCATGTGTGGGAAAATGTGACTAAAAATGTGTTTTTCGATATCAAGAATGTCTAAAACGCAGACATTCGTCAAAATTTCGAATTCGAATTTTTTTTACTATTACTGTATTTTCTTTATACTGCGTATACGAGAAAATAAAAATGCCTTTTCTGATTCAGAAAGGTCTAAAACAGGCAAAATGTTTAAATTCGAGAAATCAAAATTGTTGATGATTACAATAACTTTGTAAAGAAAGTGCTTTAAAAACTTTTGAATGAAGGAATTATATATGACAAGCATTTACTCGCAAATATTATAACTACGTGCGAAATGAAATGAATCAGTGTTAAAAGCAGGAGAAACCTTTTCAAACGCTTCTGCTTCAGCATTTCAAAGAATCCTTTAAATTCTTCAAAACCGATTTCAAGCGAAATTAAACTAAAGCGACCCATTCTCCAGTCTAAGAGGAGATTGCACCAAGAATAAATTTATCGTAAAGGAATTCTGCAATGGAGGCAGGAGCCTTTAAAATTGCATTCCTTCGCCACCAATAACTGTTCCACAATCTTGGCCTTTAATTAAGAGCCAGCCGATATCACCTTTAGTGAGGGGAGGGGGGGTTAAAAGATTTTATCGGTAATTATTTAAGTGCCCACATTAAACGTGTCAAAAGCTCCTCTCAGTGCCAGTTTGTGGTGAGGGTTTCTTGTTTTATTCTTAACTGCTTTGATTAGTAAGAGAATCCCGTGCTCTTCATTAGAAAGGGGTTGGTTTTTGATACTTGATGATGGAAGGAAAAGAAGTTGGTCGATTTTCATCGTTCTTCATGAGATTCCTTCTTATACTGCTGCAGTCAAAACTTAAAAGATGAAGGCAGGAAAATATCGTTAATCTTAAAATGGTAATTATATATTTAGTTGACTTGCCTTAAGTATTTAGAAAGAAAAGGCCTTCATTATGTAATAGGAAATTAGAATCTTTTAGGAACCATTTGGATTCCTCAAATTAGAAGATCGAAGCTTAGGTACTTGAGATAATTAGTCTCATTTAATTTTATGAAAATTATTATTTACGTATGCTGAACGTGTTTTATTTCCATTATTAATTTTAGAATTTCTGAATTTTTGGAATTCTTTTACTGCAATAGACCTTTAAAAAATGCATACATCGCCTGTTCCGTAAGTGTTTTGGAAATTTTTAAAATAAATTTGTTGTATTGTTTTTATATATCTTAACGTTGTTATACAAATATTGATCAAAATATCTCTGTTTCAAATATTAGAATCTTTTGGGTTTTATATCATAGAATATTATCATTTTTATATCATAGAAACATAATTCAAATGATACTTTTGTGTATGTAAATAATGTTGAAGCACTGAAGTCGTTGTAAGATTGAATTAATTTTGCTCCTTTCGAAAATTTCTGTTTTTCTTGTTTATTGACCAACACAATTTTTAAAATCAATTATAGTGTGGTGTATGAAAGCATTGCTAAAATTAAAGAACATTGTTAAGACTGGCTCGAAATAACATAACTCTGTTTTAACTATTAGGATTTTCTTCAAATTCATTTGTCATAGAAAAAAAACTATTGAAATATAGTTATTACTTTTGTGTACATGAATAATGTTGAAATTCTAGAACTTCTAGAACGATCGTATTAGTTTAGCTTTTTTTAAACGATTTCTATCTTTTTTTTAGTTTATTAACCATCAAACATTTTATTACAAATTATAGAAAAGTGTTGAAAAAAGTTTTCGAAAACACATTTTTGGTTTTATGGTGCTTTGGCATGAATTGTGTATTAGTGATTAATTGCCAATGATTATGTGCTAGATTTAATAACAAAAAACTTTTCCGCAAACTAAATGCAAGATCGATTTCTTTACTGAATACTTAAAGCATTAATTGCTGCAAGATTCTTTCGTTTCTTTCGATGGTAGGAAAAAGAGGCGTATGGGGGAATTTTTGACTTTTGTTGCCAGTTGTCCAAACATTCCTTTCCTTGGATCGTAAAAATCTGCGCACTCGTGATCTTCATAACATTGTCCAAGGTCCCGTAAGGTCCAAGAGAAAGGATAACAATGCCTTTATCAAAAAATTGCACGAAAGTTTCATGGAGACGGTGCAACTTTTCCCGTTTCCCACACCTGATAATCTGCCTCCAGACTGCCAGATGGAGGATTTTTTCGCCAGTAGGATCATTGTGCTTGGTCATTAGTTGTATCCAAATAAAGAGCCACATGTGCGTGTTTCGTCATTTCGGGGAGATCCATCGTATCTTCAAGGAAGACAAACGTCAAACCATCCAGATGTTAAACTTTTTTTCTATTATGAAGGATCTATACTTAACATGTGTTCGCGAAGGGTCAGCTATTAAGGTGAATCATTAACGAACATCCTACGTTCGGCTGGAGACCACTGAGGAAACATTACTGAACGGCTATTGGGTGATAATGAACTCAAATTCACCCATGAGAAAATGAGAAGCAGTGATTTGACGGAAATAAAATGCGGTATTTTTTTAAGAGAGCAGTGAGAGTCGTCTTAAGGAGGAGTCGGATAGACGTGAGTGCTGGAAGGCGTTCCTGATTTTGTGGGAAGCGTGTGATTCGGGATTCTGTGTTAAGATCCACCAGATAAAGATTGGTGGATTTCTAGAGCTGTCCCTGGAGTAGCCGTTTGTGCTAATAGCCTGTTAGCGTCTTTTATGGTGTTTAATCTCAGAATTGATCGAGGAACTATTTCATTATTTACTTTCAACTGTTGTGTAGATTTTGTAAATCATATTAATCTAGATAAGAGCAAGTTGTTCTTGTGTACATAAAAGGCTGAAAATAAAGGAATTGTTTTTTACGCTATTCTCTTATTTGATCGGTCAGGATCAAGACATTACAGCGGCTATCGCTGATTTTATATTGTCAGCTTTATTATCATTATATAAACGACATATAAATGTCTATTTTTGCTTTTCTAAATAAAAAAATCTATGTATGAAAATGGGAAATTTATTTTAAGCTTAATTTAAGAACTAGTGGCAATTAATTCGCTGTATTGTATCTATAGGCGTAAGAGCATTATACTGGATCCCATTGTATTAAGCTTTTAATTTTTTTCTTCTTTTTTATTTCAGCTGTGGTAAAAATTAGATTTGAAATTTCTAAAAAAAATACTCTTTGCTGTTGTCTATAAAATTAAAAATGCAAAAGGCTATTAACAAGTATCATATTCAACCTTAATTGCATAAAATTCTACACAATATTCTCCCAATATTGTACCGCAATATTGAATCAGAATTTTGTACAACCTCTTGAGAAATGTCATATAACATTTTGTAGAATATTGAAATCATAAAATATTTTATATTCAAACTGTAAATTATGTAGATATGTATTGCCTATCTGTATAATTTACAGCTTACAAATCGCAATATGTGCAGTTCTGCAAACACTAAAGAACTGCAACAACAATACTTATACTCACAATTACGCGTGCTTTACTAGTACAGCCTGGATTAAAGTCTTGAATTTACTTTGCATATTGTCATAGAGCAACATTAATGCTCCATCATAGGTAATATATTTCGATGATTGCTTGTCATGGGAACTTGGAGCTAGGGATGTTAGAATAAGCGTCAGGATAGCTATTTGGTTAATAAACCCTCTGCAAAACAGTCACCGAATAGATCCGGGACAGAGCGTCACTCTCTAAAAATCAATATTTAAGCTTCAATCAAACGGTTAATGCTATTGTATTTCTAAACATTTGTAAGTCAAAAATAAACGTCTATATTGCAAAAAAATGAATTAAAAAAATTATTATTTTATAGCCAATACTGGGATTAATTTGAAGCAAAATCATTTGATGTATTTGATATTTATACTAGTAGAACCCACGTGGCGTCTCTCTTAATATGTTAGCTGAATCAGAATCACGGTAAATAAATTAGCTATACGAAAACGAAATATTGATTTAGTATATTTTTCTACTTGACGATGGCACTCTGGGAACTACAGAAAGGAAAATCGAAACAAATAATTGAAAATAAAGAAAAGTTTTATAATAGAGGTTGTTGGGCTCGACAGGATGAATCAGAAAGATTGCTGTGAATGATGATATCAAAATTTAAATGATATATAAACAACTGTCACACTTGTGAATTTTCTAATTTTGGTTTCTTGCCAATTCTGTGAAAAGGTAAATATTATTCCAGAGGATACAGTTTACTGCCACGGATCAGCAAAGAAAATGCTCGAATTCATCAGGAAAGCAAAGAAAGAAAATTATTAAAAGAAGATATTCTAACCGTCTTTGCTTTAAATTGGCGAAATATATTCGAATAAGGATTTCAAAAAATTTGAATAAGAAAACGCATTAAAATATCTGATACATGTATTTTAGTTCTAAATCTGATATTTTTTGGGAAGGTAGACTAGTTTGAAAGAAAACTATATTTCGCCATGGTTGTGAAGCATTTTTTTAAAGAAATTCGATGTCTTCAATGATGCTGCTATCTTTTTCTACTATCATAAAAAAAAATTCAAAGGGCAAATACGAAAAATCATTCAAAATAATACAAAATCTGAAATAAATATTTTAAAATCTGAACTTAGAAATGCAGTGAGTCATCATTACGGTAACCTATGACCCAAATATCGTAGGTGTAATGGCTATGATTTGTTTAGAAATCACAGAAGCGCTCCTTTAGAAATAGATTTTCTTAAACAAGACTAAAAATATTTAATGCAATGAAAATAATTATTAATTTTGTTTCATCTTCATTCTGCGTGTGAATAATTCAGTACTGTTCCGAGAAAAGCTTCTTAGAGAACAGTTAATCACTATAACAGCTTCTAAGTTTTTTTTATATTAATGTATAAAAAATACGTTTGAATATTTCTTTACTATGAAAAAAGACTTAAAAGAATTATGCATTTGTTATAAACTTGCAAAACATATAATCTTCATTCGGAATTCTCGAATGAGACATGTAAAGCAATTTATCTTTATTTTGTAGTCCATGTCATCAGCATCATAGTAATATGAGAAAATTAAAATTAATTTCTTGGAGCTGCTTTCTTTTTCCTTTCTTTTTTCTCCAAATGTTGTCTTAAAATATTTTATACATCTTCTAGGATTTATGATACCATTAAGAAACGACACCGACAGAAAAAGCTCCGAATTTTATAGAGATAAATGTTTTTTTCTGTCTTATCTTTATGTTTCTAAATGTAATTAGTAAATGATAGATTGCCTTATAGCTGAAAATGTATATATTTTCAGCTATTTTTAATAATTTTATGCGTATTTTTTTTCTATAAATCATTGGATGAGTTCTTTCTCTACTCCCAATTTTTCTATATATCCATTTGCCAAAAACATGCATAGCATCAAAACTGGTGTCATTAACTTGTTCACTGCTTGGTACAAGAGAAAAAAAATGTTTAGGTGTTCTTGGTCATAGGAAGCTACTGATTTGTTATACATAAAAAATTATAAAAGTATTGATTTTATTTTTTGATATGGCTATCACAAATAATGTTTTTCAATGTGAGTCAAATAGGAATCACTCAACCTATTACATAAAAAAACGTGGGAGTGGTCTCTCCAAAACTTTCTCGCATACTTTCTAATAAACATGTAAGGCCAGAGAATATCTTACATTACATTTTTACTGAATATATCGTGCCATCTGTGGCGAGTTATTTGGCGATTAATTCCTGGCATATATACCCAAAGTACCCAAAATTCAAATTTGTATTTTTTTTACATATTTCTCTCAATCTATTGAAACAAAAATTTTACACTAAACTGAAATTTGTCACAATATCCTATATCAAATTTTTGGGGCGTGGTGGCCTGGTGGTAAAGTTTCGGCTTCGGAACCGGAGGGTTTCAGGTTCGAGACCCGATTCCAACGAAGAACTGTCGTGTAAGTGGGTCTGTTGCACGTTAAATCCGTCCTGACCAAACGTCCTCCCACTGGTGTGGTGTGGAGAGGGGGGTGCCAGCTCAGGTGTCGTCCTCGTCATCTGACCGCGGTTCAAAATTACGAGGTCCGTCCCAAAATAGCCTTAGTGTTGCTTCAAGCGGGACGGTAATATAACTAACTAACTAAACTAAACTAAACCCATATCAAATTTGTTATATTAAGTCATTGCATTTTTAAATTGTTGCGTTTGCATGTATCTGAAATTACAAACCGACAGACAGTCAATCCGTATATGGATTTGCCTCGGCATTCCATAGATATCTACGTTACAGATGTTTAGACTTCGTTTCGTAATTATTGCGATAACTTATGTTCAAACAGCCGAACAGACAGACTTCCGCTGAACGGATTTTGGTCAAATTTTGATAAAAATCTGCAAATTTGATGTAAAGACTGTATACCAAATTTCATACATCGAATGCAAAGAGTTTTTGAAGTCTTTGTCCCAGATAGACAGACGTACATTTTCCAAAAAATGTGTTTTTCGAATTCAGGGAGGTCTAAAATGTAAAGTTCGTCAAAATCTCGAGTCTGTTTTTTTTGACGATTATAATACTGTCTCTACAAGAAAGAAAAAATTTTTTGGGCATGCTGGGTCATGGGAAACAACAAACTCATTATAAATACAAAATCATAAAAATATTGATTTTTTTTTACATGGTTATCAAAAATAATGTTTTTTAACGTGACGCAAATACATATCACGCCTCCCCCGGTCTGCTCAATTTTTAGCCTAATTGCTAAAAATTGAGCAGACCGGGGGAGGCGTACGTCATTCAAAACGGGAGCGTGACTCATTTTGTTAATTTTTTTTTCACTGTGAGCAGCACAAAGATTAAAATATGTAATTATTCATATCTCAAATTTTAATTCAACATATAATTTTATGTCCATGAGTTTTTTTTTAAAAATTGAGTATTTAAGAATATGAAAAAGAATATTTCCAGAAATCATCATAATCATTACCAACATTCCGTTTTAGGAGCAAATAGATCAGCAATTGGCGACAAATTCTTAATGAAGAAAGATAACCAATGGTGGATTTCCTCGAAATATTTTCGTATATTCTCGGATAAAAGTATCGTCCTCGTTCCGTCTCGTAAAATTGTAGAAATCGGGGAAGACCTTGAAAACCATGGATGCACAAATTTCAGAATCCACGCATGAGAAGTGTGCGTTTCGTAGAAAAAAAGAAAAAAAAACCCCATAGTATTGGCGAGTAATAAATGCAAAATATTTATCTTTGCCGATTAATTCCAAAAGTTCATATGGTTAATACACATATACCAGAAAATCAATTATACATTTTGGACACTCTATTGTCAATTGATTGGAATGAAAATTTAATATAAAAGTACAATTTAAGTCACAGATTCACATTAATTCCATTTATGTCTGTAACATTCCATTAAAGAAAAAATTCCAAAAAAAAATTCCACTGTTGTGAATTGAGTTACCGCATTTGCATGCATGTGAATGTGCATATCGACAAAAGATGTAATTCAAAATGTTTATGTGTAGTCAAAATGTATCGATGTAAATAAATATAGTTCTTTTGATAGATCTTTAGATAGTTCAGAATTTAGTATACTTTTACAATTTAGATGCTAATACTGGAAACAATATTTACCCAAGGTACTTTTCTTAATAAACCCGTTTAGATCCGTACAAAAGTACAGATCGATAGACGGCCGATGCTTTGGAAGATTTGTTCCAAATTTGGTGTGGATTTATATTTTATAGTTTTACCTGTGTACCAAGTTTTATTTAATAAGTTTTTCATATTTATCGCTTTCGCTTGCACTCGAACATCTGCACAAAAAAAAAACCTTCCTTGAATTTTTTCTTGATAGAAATCTACAAATTTAATGTAAAGATCTAATACCAAATTTCATTCTTGTTGCTCAAAGTTTTTGAATTCTCGTGATCAAGACGGACAGAAAGAGCGACAGACAGACAAAGTTCCAATAATGTATTTTTTCGACTTGGGGAGATCAAAAATGGAGACATTCGTCTTAATTTCGAATTCGAATTTTTTGACAATTATAATATTTTATCTTGTATATTTCGTAAAAGGGAAAGTAAAAGATGTCATAAATAAACATAAGACCAGCAAGCTCTTAGGCTTTACCAGTTATGCATTTATAGGACCAATATAAACTTTTACTACTGATATAAAACGAAATGTGTCATGTAAAGCATATATAATTCTTGCTATCTAAACGAATATTTTATCTGTTAGGCACATCTGCTTCAAGTAGCAATTTGCACAAAAATACTGCAAAAAATGAGTTCTTTGTGGGATTTTTTCCGAATCTTGTATATACTAAAGGAATAAAATGATTAGAGTAATAAAAATATAAAATATTATCCTGCCTAATGTTTTCATAATATTTGAATTCTTGCAATATTCAGAAACATATGTGTAATGCAAATGTTTTTAATTTAAAATGACTCATTTTTAAAGAGAAATTTATATTATATATATATAAGTCTTATTATTTTAGTATCGTTTGATAATTTTGAGGTTGTTTAATTATTAAGCTAGTTGGTTTAATTATTATGAGTTACTATAGTTAATTATTTTCTAACAAATTATTTAACTTTCATTTGTCAGTTTGCTTTAGTCATCTGAAAACATTGGTTAATTATTTCACTCGTTATATAAATGCCGCATGCAACAAATAAAAAAAAATATTATACGTAAAAAGGATTTTTTATTTTTTAAATAATTATTTTTCTGTCTTTATTATTTTTTTTTTTTATTTCTAAGATTGGAGAATATGGCAGTTTTTTTCTCACATTTTTAATTTTAATTAGTTTTAATTAAAAAGTATTTCTTAAATGTTTCAGAATATTGATTTTTTTTTTGCAAGAAGAAATGAGAAATGTAATTATAATTGAATTATTATGCATGAATTATTAATTGCAGTTTAGATCTTTCGATATTCTTTGAAAATTTAATTAAATATTATGACTTTTTATTGATAATAAATAAAATTAACATTAAACAAAGTATATTAAAAAAAGATTACAGAATAATGTTCATTTTTTACAACCAACATTAGAAAGACGATATTTTTTACATTTATACGAAAAGAGAATATTCTTGAAAAATCACTGTATATGACGGATTAATAAAACTTATAAAGAAATTTTTACGAAACTACTTTTACTGTTATAACTCATATCATGCTCTGTTCTTTTTCCCTTATTTGAAAAAAACTATAAATCTTTTAAAATATATTTCCTTAAAGTAATTCATTACTGTAAAGGGCGTGACAAATATTTGAGATGCATTTTCAAATTTAATGAATACTTAAAAAATTGTGATATTAGTGGGATTTTAATAAAATTGTATAACATTTCACAAAAGGCTTTCTTTCTTTCTTTTCGCTACAAATAATTATTCGATTTTCTATACATGGATGGTGCTAATGCGAAAGCTTGATGCTCCATAAATTAGGCATTTGCATCTTGATATGCTTTGACAGCAAGATAGTACTCCATTACACAGAGATAAAAGTATGCGCGACTGTCATAAGATAATGACACTGTCTGATGATTGAACTGTTGACTATCTAATGATAAAATTTTCTGGCTACATTTATGGTGTAATTCTATGGCCGTCTCGCTCTCCAGAGTCATCCCGTCGCTTGACTTCTTTTTGTGGGAATAGTTAAAGGATGCAAGTAATTAGAACTATTCCATATAAATTAAAAAGTATTATGTCTATGTTAGAAGATATATCATTCGAAGTTGATAAAGAATTCAATGTGGCTAGAGTAGTTAATGTTACCGACATTGGCTTGTGTTACCTATGTAATGCAATTTCGTAATCTGAAGAGTAGTATTTTTTGTTTTATGACAAAAAAAATCCGTAATGCATTTTTAAGCACTGCCATTGTCTCTGTACAATTCGCATACTGTTTTTTTTTTCATTTGCATATTGTTTTGCGGGTTTAGACATTTATTAAATTTCTGATTTATTAGCTATTTATTTATGACAAAAAAAACAACTTAATAACGTGCAACGCAATTTAGTGAAAATTGCACATTAATATCTCAAATTTCATGTTTATTGATTTTGAAATGTTCAGAGATTTCAGGCGCATTGATAATTTTTGCCTGGTAGTTAGTAAAATTAAGTTAGTACTTGAAGCAAGATTCAAATTTTTGAAATATGACTACTTTGGATTATATTTCAGTTACTATAACCATTATTTAAAAGATTTTATCAAAATAGTTATGAAAGTATGATATTAAATATTGAAAACCAATTTGATGTAAATTGTTTCAGAGTTAGTTGAGAAATCGCACATGATTTAATTTACCAAATTAATGAAGTTATTTGAAATTTTGTTGTTGTTATGATAAGGTTTAAATTTATTATTGTGTTATGGTCATTTTAATATCATTATAAGGTATCACAAACTACGTCATGCAGAATACAAAAATCATTCACATAGTTACTGGTCTTGAGAAAGCGTTTACTAAGAGCTTTTTTTTTAAAAAAAATTAATTGAAAATTTAAATTTAAACATTTTTTGTGATAACTTTGGTACAAAAACCATTTTTATGCAACTTTAAAGTTTGTCATTTGATTTTCCAATGTTGATTTTTTTTTTTCATTAAAATAGATGACTACGTTCGAAAGTCGATTTTTTTTTTAGAAACTATGTTTTTTTTAATCTAATCTTCTTAATGTGTGATCATATTTCTTAATATAACAGTTAGAATTTTGTTTCTAAATCTATTTTTTGGGAAGTTATACCAATTTTTATGTTTGCATTAACATGCGTTTTATCGTTAACAGCTTTAGGTACTATTCCCTAAAATATAGAAAAATATAGAATATGATATTTAGATTCCTTTTTTTTTTTTTTTTCAAATTCTAAACTTTGATACAATTTTTTTACAAAAAAAAGTCATAAATTAAAATCTAATGCATATATTTTTTTGTTCAAATTTGGTATAATAATTTCTCAATACGTTCTGCAGAACTGGAGAATAAATAATCTATTAATTTAGAAATATTTCATAGTTGCTTTAGTGCTTCACAGTGTGGAAAAAAAATCGAAAACTTCGAAATTCAATATTTAAAGAATGGATAGAAATATGGCTTGTTTCTTAGTTCAGGAACTAGATAATATGTTTCTTAAGATATCTGCAAAGTGTAAATCATTTAATAAACTTCTCAACTTGATGACTTTTGTTTTATAGCTCTTTTTAATAAACAAAAATAACTTTTTTCCAATTTTTAAAATACTTTTGATACTTAACTGGTACATTTTAGTGTCATAGATGGGTTTTCTTCCATCATTTTAGGTAAATATTTAAAAAATGTATATAACTATTTTCAAATATTTCTTCAAAATATCCCTCCAAGACTTAGTTACCTACATTAATACATTATTTCTTAATATTTAGTTTTAAACAGAATTATTATATTATAATTATATATAATTTTTATTATATACTTTTATAACATTTGCAATAAAAAATGAAAATTGGGAGTAATATACGTGAATTCTTTAATAATTGACTTGTTTCTACAAAAATGGATATTAAATTTATTAATAACTAACGCTTTTACATATTTCTAAATTTCGATGTTTTTTAACAAGATGCTTTTACAATGATAACATCTGTAAATCATTGTACTCAGAATACAACGGCTAATGCAATCAGGATAGAAGAAAATAAGATAAATAAATGAAACCTAAAATGCTATCAAATTTCTCCTATGAGGTTTTTAAACTTTTTTTTCTTTTCTTTTTTTCAATATATTTCTTAAGGAATTTTTGAGAGTTACGGACATTATTTATCAATTATAAACTTTCTTAAAAGAGGAGCTGCTTCTTTACTTTTATCCTTTAACTCATTTTGCCATTTCCTTTTCTTTGAAAATGACACCGTCAGCAAGATGAGCAAGTTGTTACTTTATGCTTAAAATTTTGACTCTTCTTCTAAATTTTGAAACCGAATTTAACAAACACTTCCTCTTTAAGTATCACCTTGGCACATCATCGATCGGAATTTCAGTCAACTCAGCCCCTGATGAGAGGAAATTAGATACCACGGTTCCACCCTTTCTGATCCTGCATATGCAGCTAACTAACTTCTGGTTTGAAGCTGATAAGGTCACTAACTTCCCTATCATCTTTGCAGAGATCATTAGCTTTGAAGCCGGAGACTTTCGCCGGAAACTTTTTCCTACCAAGAAAACTTCCCAAAGTCGGCGAAGAATAATAATAATAAAAAAGGAAGGGGAAAATATATCCACCAAAGACCAGAAACTGTGGAGGAAAAAGTCCCTCCCCCCACCCAAAAAAGAGAGATAATTTCAGTTGATAAACATTCAACAATTATCGTAGCCTTCTGCAGAAAAACTTCCTCTTAAGTCATTAGACGAAGAAAAGTTCTTTTTCGTTCGTTGTCAGAGTTACGTTTTCTCCTGGGGGTCCAGAGGAGATGAGTTCTGGGTATTTTGAGTCACCCCAATCTTTCTGAGTCAATAATTCCTAACGATGAAGATCATAATGAAACCGAGTCCTCGGGATTCCGTTTAGTGAAGAGTCGTATTAAAAGACCATGCGGAAATCAGACCACAAAACTCACAAGTGAAGTAAGTCATTCTTAACCAGTATCATAATATGTCCCAATCTGATTTTTGCCTAATTTAATCTTGCTGACTTACACCACTAGAGCTCTGCTTCTATCTTTTATCTGTCCGAATGCTGAGTTTTTTTTTTTTTTTTTTTTTTTTTGCATGATTTCTAGAGAAAGTTTTGTGATTATAGGTAGCATTTCTCAATCCATTTGGAAAGAATAGTGAACTGAGCATCTTTTGAAGATCATTTACTTTTTAAAAAAAGAAAAAGCTTACTTCACAATTTTAATGTACTTATATAATGATATGTCTTTGAAAAGACTTCCTCCAACGAAAAAAAAAAAAAAATCGGAAAAATTTTTAATATATGCTTTTACTGAAATACCTTATCAACAATGTATCTGAATTTTCATTCGTCTTTCTACTATAATGAGCAACTTCCTTGAGCGGTCGGTGCTTTTTAAAGCGTATTTATTATTGAATAGCACACATCTGAAACAAATTGGCTGCACTATCAAATGCACGGAATTTGCAACATAAAAACTAATTTGTTTTCTAAGAGCTTATTTATAGCCATTTCGAAAATAATGAGCTTCTATTTAATAGCTATTTTTTAATAATTCTTCCTGAGAGTCTCGAAATGCATGTATTTATCTTCAAATTCAAAAATCTTTTAATAAGTAATATTTGCCAATTATTTTAAGCATTTTCTATACTGAATACTGCTTCACTGTCGCTGATAGCTTTTTTTTAGATACCTTATCAAGGAACGATTGTGTCAAATAACTAATGGCCCTTTAAAAAAATTTCAAGGTGACTATTAAGTAACAAATTTATAGATCGTCGGAGTTTTGCTAAAATAAAGTGATTAAATTGGAAGAGTTAGAAAATAGAGTTAACTTGTTTTTGATGTTTTTTGTTATTTGTGTAACAGAAAAAATTGTGTACGCTAATATGTGTAGCATTTATTATGTATTGATGATTCGTTGATATGAGATTATTTTTTGATACAGGAATGACATTTTAAAACAACAAGACCATATTAATTTGGTTTCTCTTCATACTTGGATATTTCCAGCACTGTACTGGTTATATATGTATGGAATATGGTGGTAGCGTGAATTTTTTTAAACTTAATTTAAGGAAGGTGACTATTTTTCAGATTATCTCTTCAATATTCAGGGAAAATAATGACGCGAGAATCAAACTTGTTGAATATTAGTTACACAATAAATGTAAACTTTAAATAACTCTTCAATAAAATCCCTCATTTCAATACTTTATGTTAAAACTTTCCCCTTTAATAATTTAAAGTTTTATAATATTGATGTATATTTAAAGCCAGTGTTGCAAAAATTGCCAAGGAGCAGGGGGCCCTATTTCTAACTGCATTGTACTGATTTTACTGAAGGAAAATATCTTAGGGTTTTTGTTCTTTTAAATCACGAATATACATGAACGATTTTCTTATACATACACAGCTTTTTGTATGAATTTTATCACACGGTTTTTTGAAATTTAGCTTCTGCAAATTTAAGTCAATGTTAAGATTACATCCGACAAGCGTTAATGACTTGAAGGAAAGGTTTTTCCAGCATAGACCCTTTCCAGTCGGACCTTTTCAAAATTTCGCCAAAAGTTTTATTTCTCTCCTGTTTTAATAATCTGTTCAGTAAAAAAATATAAAAATATTGTTAAAATCCTTAGAGATTTTATCTTTATATAGCTAACCTAATATTCTGGTAAAATATGTTCCAGAAATTATAATTACCCCTCCTCTGAAATTGTTCATCTAAAATCATTTAATTATGTATCCTTAATTAATTACTTTAAATTTAAAATAAAAAAATAAGACATGTCGCACAAATTACAAATTTTAGATATATGATTTTGTGATTATAATTGTAGTTATGTTTCAAATTTTGGGTTCACTTGGTTGGAAAAAATGTGTCCAAAAACATTTTAATCATTCTGGTACTTGTCTTCTGGCGAATTTATCGCATCGCAATGATAAATCGTCAAAGATCACATTCTAATAGGATCTTTCGTAATTATTGTTTGCAAATTGCTTGTGGTTAATAATGCATAAATATTTTTATTAGAGATTTACAAAAAACTCTTCCACTCGCATTGGAAATAGTTACTTTACAATTATAGGCAAGGTATTACATAACATTTTTTTTACGTTTTATTTACAACACACGGTTTACGCTTTATATTGCTATATGTAGTTAAGAAACATTGCCACATAGTTCTGTCTTTGAGGATTATTCAGCTAAATCACTCTTCTGAAAGAGAACAATTTGGAAAAGAGAAAGTAAAACAGATTAAACCGAACGACAACAAAATAAAGTGGTGCGAAGAACAAACTTAGGGAAAATTAACCACGCGACAATACTAAAAGAAATCGCGTGACATCTTTCGACCTCCAACTAATTATATGGGAGGTGCTACTAAATGGGGCTTTATGGATTAGCTTCTTTTTCGGCCTTCCGCCCATTGCCTACCCTTCACCCTTGTCTGTAGGGATAGAAGCAGATTGAACGAGAAGTCGTCCGTAATTGGATGAAGTTGTAATGTAATGCCAAGCGACAGTAGTTTACAGTTTATAGATAAATTCTCATGCTTATGATTCTGGAAGTTCATTTAAACAAGGGGCTTGGAAGTCGTAGTAATCGTATTATTATATATGTTCAAGAAATGAATTGCATGCCGAGGATTATATAACTATCGAATTCAAAATATAATTTCTGAACTTATTTATAATCAGCCACATTTGACGACTAGTTGGTAAGCCAGGAATAGTGTTTGGTTTCAATTTAAATTTTTTTATGCGTAATTTGATGTTTATGATTCTCTTTGTAAAAAAAAATGTATAATGGAGTCAAATCAAGCCTAATACCATTAAAAAAATTTCGAAGTGGTCTATTCCAAATTGTATATGACCTTTTGCAACAAAATAATTTTATTCTTTGATTGATCATGAAAATTATAATGGCAATTGCAATGCCGTGATGTTTCAGAATTCAGCGGTGTGACAAAATGGTCACAAGCACCTTCACACCATAAATTGGAATATCGATTATAATTTGCAAGAGATTAAAATTAATTGAACTAGTTTAGACGAGTACATAAAACTCTAACGTCATGAAATGTGGTGTAATTTATTTAATTGTTATGATCGAATTATTAATAAAGAAATATATTTTGATTATTTATGGGGTAATAGAGAATTTTAAAGGATTAACGTTGCACATGCCTTACTATGGGGACAGATTTAATTATCTTTGTATTCAGCAGAATCTTTCTACCTTTGCTTTTAACTGCGAAAGGAAATCACGCTATTAAATAATTTGATGGAGCATCGAAGGTGAATTTCAATGCAACAATGAAATGTATTATACAAAAATATCGTCAAAGTCTAAGATGAATTGCACGATAAATAATTTAATATCATTAAAAGGACATTTTTAAATTTTAAAGTGATGGAAAAATAACATTTGTGCAATGATATTTCCGGAAGTTAAAACTTAAAAAACATCAAATTCTCGTTTATTTTAATTAAAAATTAAAAAAATAAAACGCTTTGAGATGATCATTCCTGCACTCAAGAGTCTCAAATTTGAATTTCTAAGTCAAAGGATCAGCCTTGCCAAAAAGATGCTTTCAATGATTCTCTTGAAGTATTTGAGCATTGAGAGCGTACAGTGATTTTGTAGGACGAAAAGCTATTAACAAGTCATGAAAAGGTGCGGCTACTCTTTTTGTAAATAGCATAGTCCTCCTGCTACTTCATGGCAGGCAGTAAAAGGGACAGTTAAATGTCAACATTTTGTACAGTCATTCTGCCTCCCCCACCCCCTGCACAAATAGGGTTTATTATTGCTCAGCCGGAGCACGAAACTTGATCTTGGACCTTCCCTTCTATTCCGCGAAGGGCTATAAAAGATAGAAGCTTCCTTCTTCAAGCCTGGACGCAGTTGAGGTCATCTTCATTCTGAAAAACAAATAGAACGGTATGAGTAGGGTTGCTGTACGTACCTACATACTCGATTCTTGCCATATTTCACTACTCTGCCGGGGCTGCAGAGCTGAAAATATATCCTATGTGCCTCGAACGACGGAGAAGGGAAAAATAATAGGCAATGACAGTTTCTCATTTACCATATTCTTTGTTTTTTCTCACGATGTTTTATCAAAATTATGTTGCATAAATTTCAGTTTATGAGTAATATTATTACTTGTATATTTTAATAATGTTAATGATTTAATTATTTCATATAGATTCCAACTTACTAAAAAAGTGGTCAATATCATTTTTTTCTCAAAATTAATTTTAAATATTTTCAAGTTGATTCGATAGAATGATTTAATTTATTTAATAAATTTTTTTAGGCAAATATAAAGCAACATTTGAAAATTCGTTACAAAAGTTATGCATTTGCTAAAAGCGTTTATTAGTGTTTTATCATTATTTGGATATACTAGCTTTCGCTTGTCAGCATCAAGTAAAGATTCCTTTTGTCGCAAAGCTTGTTATTTCAAATTTGTATTTTTTGTATGAAATGCATTAATTTTCATCACGGTGCAAATGAAATTTCCATTCGTGAAGGGTGTATGCAGAAAGGCAAAGATACATGAATATTAAATCTTCTCTCATAAAATTCGTATCATTTCGAATGTAATTTCAGTCTGTGATTGGTACCTAACTTTTTATGCTCGATTTTATTCAATATACATAGATTAACTGCTATCACAAAATTATCGTTATCTGTCAACTCTGTCTTCTATAAGATCATATTAATATTTCCCATTTAAAACTTAATTATTGTAGAAAGGTTTGTGTAAATGAATAATTAAATCTATGCCCAGATGTGTAATTTTTAACTCAGTTATATGTTCAAATTAAAGAAATATTTCTGGGGGGCATTTTTCCAAGTAATTCAAAAATTTTGAACTGGAATTACAAGCCTATTTTTCTATTAATATGTCCAATTTTTCTATTAATATTTTTTTTCTTTTACATTTGAAAGTCAGACAAAAATTAATAAAATAATTTAATATGCCCATTTACCACATTATTTCGATATTTTTAGTTACAATTTAAGAAGGAAAATATGTATCCCTTTATATATATATATGTTTATTATTTCCTTAATGAATAATCGAAATAAGAAAAGTAGCAAAATGAATTTTGCAAATTGTCATTCTGGAGTCCATTTCTAGGTCAATTATGCTATTATTTAAAATTCAAAAAAATTATTTCATAAAATATTTAATTATATGAAATATAAAATCTAATATTAAATATAAAATAAAAAGTAACGTATAAATCTAATATAAAATATATAAATGTTTTCTTCACCTTTTTGCCAATAACTTCTGGAATGATTATCAATGAAAATTATTTATATATTGATCTTAACATCATTAATTTATTTTTTCAATCGTATTAAAATGTTATACAATGTTGCAACTTTTACAAATTTTCAATTTATACTAATCAATGTTCAAGGACATTCAAGGTTACAATGTATCTTTTCAACCGAAAGTAAGAACAAAAGACCATAGAAAAATTCCTATTTCTTTCTTCCTGATTTGAAAAAGTCTTTTATTTTATTTTATTTTTATTTAAATTCTGATTCTTTTTTGTTTCTTAGGCTGATTCTCATTTTGAAACACAACTCATTTAAAATTATTTTCCTAAAATAAGAAAAAACTGCACAGTAATATTCGAAATAAAAAAAAAAAAGCCAACAAAAGCATTCCATTGTTGTCCTATCAACATTGTTATTATTTATCATATTAAATGACTGAAATTCAAACTGATAATCTCATTTAATAGATGGTTACTTTTTTAATGTAAAAACGATTTAATTTGGGTTAATATTTTTTTTTAAATTTTATTAATAACAAGTTGTTCGATTTTATAATTCGAAAACATACAAAAACTTGACCATTTATATGTGATTAAATAATCATGTAAACCTTATATTAATTTAGTATTCATAGAATTTATATTTTTTACAAATTTATCTCGAAAATCGGGAAAATAAGTAGTTTTTTATCAACCTGCTTACAACTACTTAGGTAGCTCCCCAGTTTGCCTATTTAGAAATTCGCAACTGTTTATAAATGACATGAATTAGTTAATAAGAACATAAAAGATTACAGATACAGATCATATACTTCCACAATTATATTAAAACATAATAAAGTTTTCGACTCAATTTAAATCACAAAAATGTGCATTAATCGTCTTCCACTGGCAATGGTAATTCTCAAATTCAATTCTGTCAAGCGAAACTTCAAAACTTTTCCCCACGAATTAAATTAGACCATATCAAACTCAAAGAAAAAAAAATCGTCTTCATTCGGGGGAAAAAAATTATTTAACTTCGTTTTTCCGTTCACAGAAATCCAATAAAAAATGTACAGTAATTTACTTTACTCTTTCACATCAGAATTTTATCTTATTTATATAAACAGAACCAACCGTTCTCAAGTTCCTTTTCCAAATTTACATTCTTTTTTCGTCCTGCCGAGTTAGGGAAGGAGGAATGCTTATCTCGTGGCTAGGAGCTTTCACAAGTTTCGCGCTATATTCCTATTTTGCCGCCCACGGCTCTCAACAGAAAGGAAAGACAAACATTATTCCATGACGGTTAAGATAACAAAGTTTCTGATGTTTCTATTGTGTCTTTTCCCTTCCCCTCGAACTAGAAGTGAGGCCTTTCTTTCCTTTTGTTTATTTTAACAGAGTGCAAACATTTCTTCCCGGAATGACCATGGTTAGAGAATACTCAAATCACATTAAGTTCACTGGCGATGATATGTTTAAGCGAATGAAGGTCTTAATTGCCAAGAGTTCGCTTTTGTTGTTTTTAACAAGAAGTTTTTGGATTTAGAAACTAGAAAACTAGCTTAACGTTTCTTTCGTGTAACATTTATGAACAAAAGTTAATTACTGGAATAAGAATCTTGGAAGATTATGTAAAGAAAATATCACTAGTGGTGATTTATCTTCAATTGTAATGAAATTCTTACATTTTAACTAAAAAATCTTTTTTTTTTTTTTTTTTTACTCAAAGGAATTTTGTTATTTTCTGTATGCTTCTTCTATGCAAAATAAAACTAGTTTCTTCTTTTCAAGTTAACTGAAAAATTTCACTTCCGTACTAATTTCAGTTTTTTGCAATATGCAGAATTGATTCAAAACTCAACTTTCGCGTTAGAAAAGTCACTTTCAATTCTACAGGATGGAATTTTTTTCCTTTTTAGCTTTCTGTTTTTGATACTTATGAACTTAAATTCTTGCCCAATCATAAATTTTTGCTTTGAATTTTACATTATTTATCTTTTTAATTTCATATGTTTTTAGATAATATTTAATTTTTGTAAGAAAGTGACAAGATTTTGATATTTTAAGTACCATTTTATGTCACAATGCCTTTGTTTATCTCTTGTTTGTTTGAAGCAATTAAAAATGCACGGTTCTTGGACATCCTATTTTTATTTTTTTTTAAAAAGCATCAATTCATATATTTGTAAATCAGGAAACGGATTACTTTTCTTTATCTTAATTATTTTATTAGGTAATAGTTTCGCTGATTTAGTCGCTAAAATTTCAAGATGTATTTTCTAATACAACTTTTGTCCATGATGTTCAAATTTGTTAAGATTACGTGTTAATTTAGAATGCCCATAACTATTATCCTACCATCTCAAACATAAATGATATCATGAAACTGAATTCTAGATACAGCCATTTTTTTTATGAAACTATTTGCAGATAAATTTGCATAGGAATCTTCTTCGTGTTTTTCTTTAACTTATCAATGCATGAGAAATAAATCCACGAGAATAATACTATCTTATTATCTGCCACACTGATTCCCCCCCCCCCCCCACACACACATAATCACCCTGATTAAAGTTGTGATTTTAAAAAAATTTTAAGAATGAGTTTCAACCATTCAACTTTGCCTCTACATTTCACTGACAATGCTGACTTTCTAGTGTAAATGTTAAATAATCAGGCCAAATCGAACTTATTATCTTTTGTATTAAAATTTAATTTCGCTATGTTACAAAAGAGATTGATATATATTAATATCCATTGTAACTTTCAGGGCACTTTAATAAAGAATTAACCATTATCGGCAACCCAGCTGTTCGCCAACAGATCTAATTATATTAATTTTGTCATGACAACAAACTTTGAGCAATGTCTCGTCACAAAAAGAAGTATTATTTTAAATTAGCATTGCACTTAAAACATAGAATGTTGTACTTGAATAGCAATGCTTGTAAAGTGAAGAAATAGGTCAAGTTCTTAAAGCTCGGGTCTCTGGCAATGTTTTATTTGGTGATATCTCTCGAATTTTCAAAAAGTTGAGGGATAGGGAGTGATAGTTAGTGTACAGTGATAAATATCTCGGAATCTTTAGCATTTATTTAAAACAAGGATTTCCAAAATTGGCACAGTGTTGTGGATGGTGGATTCTACCAATTATTTCTGCAATAGACACTGCACAGTGAAATAATGTATGTGAAACTTCTTTCGCAAATAGAAAGAGGTGGAAGGCAGATAACCATTAATTTGTAGTTAGAAATCATGAGTTTCCATGTTCAATAAAAATTTAATTCGTAAAAATACGATAAAAATTTCGTCAATTTTTATTGACGAAATCGGACAAGTGGTTGAGGCTGAGAAATTCATTCCTCGATTTTGACATTTTAAAATGTATATATAAATATTTTTATGTCCAATATTGCAAATAGGATTCCACTTATAATGTCTTTTAGGCTGTACTAAAAGCCTCGTACTAAGTTTCTTGCTTAAATTTGAACTAAATTCAATCTCTACTACTAATAATAAAGATGTATCAATGGGTGAGTCTGTATGTTTACGATAGCTCCATAAAGGACAAATTGTTAGAATTAGAACTACTAAATTTGCTACAGATAACTTTGGAAGTTGAAAATGCTCACCTCGATTTTTTAAAAGATTTCATTATAAATTAAGCGATATTTTGACATTTTTTTAGCGTTACTGAAAAATATTACAGCCCACAAAGCTATACAATTCAAAATTATTATTCTAAAATTCAAAAAGTTACATTTTTAATGATTTCAATACCGCTGCTACATAACTTGTTTGGGATCCATTTTTTAAATTTTTTATGCATATTTTACAATATATTCCATTTTTGTAAAACTCAAAAATCTAAAACCGTTTCTAAAGTTGCTATAAATGTTTTATTCTGGATTTTTCTTTCATTATTTAAAATGAAAATACGAACATATAACTCATTTTCCCACGTTAAGTAGTTTCTATGTACAACATGCTTAAAAAAAAATGGAAATCTTATTGTACAAAAATAATAATAATAATAATAATAACAATAAAGTACAAAATCAATTGAAGATCAAATTTTAAGTGAGATTACAGAAAATTAAATTCTTTTATTTAGCACGATGTACAGGAAGTTTAAGACATCTTAAATCATAAGAATTCCCTGTCTATCAAAATTTAAAATCATTTCTCTACGGAAGCCATTAAAACCAAATTATATAAAATATGGAAATTTTAATTCTGGCAAATCACCAAACTTGGCTAATAAAAATAAAATTAGATTTATGTTATAATTGATGCATATTTCATTGACAATCAATAATTTCAACAGTTATCTCAAAATTGTACATAAATAAATACATTTAGAGATTTGACATAAAATAAATAAAATTGTGAAACAAAATTTTTTGGAATTATTTTATTATCAAAACGACATTTTCATCAGAATTGTACATCAATGCCTATATACAAAATGCATTTCTCACAGACAAATATGCAGTGAAATACTTTATAATCAATCTTATAAGAAATAAAATAAAACTTAATGGAATTGCAAGTCAAATATAATGTGCTACCATTTTGGAAACTGTCATAATATCCAGAAACAAAATATCAATGATCACTCCAAGTAATTGGCTTGAACTGATATAAAATCAATTCAAAATATAAATTTACACATTAATTCAGTAGAAAAGAAAATTTTAAGATTTGCCTTATCTCTTTTTCATTAACATGTATTTTTAGTAATTCGAGACAACAATTCTAAGTACAAATTCAATAATAAAACTTCTCAAATATCAAATACTATTGGAATACGGAATTAAAAGAAGTTTGTTAAATAAATTGCCTCAGATTAGTTAAAAGCTTTGGAAACTTAGCTTCATTTTATTTATATATGTAAAATCTTATAAAAAGATTTTTATCAAATCAAATTTTATACACTTTAAATATAAAATCAAGTTTTTAAGTGATTGATACAGTGATACATTAAAATTGATACTGTGAAAAGAATATCGTTTTTGCTAAACAAGACACTAAAGTCTCAGTCGAGAAATAATAATTGATTATTTGAATTAATTTTCTTAATACATTTTAAAAAGTTAAAATATCATAATTTATTTTCATTTTGACAAACTCATTTTTTTAAAAAAAAGGGGGTTACAAATTACAAATATTAAATTATTGGATAATATGCTACCTAATTTTTATAAAATATCATTGTATTTTATTTCAAGATAAATATATCGAAATAAAAGTTTTAATCAAAGTTAAACTTATTTTGGCATTGGGCAGTATGTAGAACTGATTATTAACAGTTTAAAAATGTTAACAGTTTACTGAGTGGTAACTTTTGCTTCAAAAGCAGTGGCGTAGCGCAGAAGGGAAAAACGATGGTAAAAGGGTACAAATGTCCCATATGCCAGTCTTGAGGAATGCCTGAAGACAAATTATCAGTGTATTTATTTCACTTTTTAATGACAAAAATAAAGAACGTGGTAAAATATACTTTCCCAAGCATAATTCACACTAACTATGCCATTGCATAAAAGGTAGAAATAAATTTTCCAGAACTAAATTAAATACATAAGAAACCATTACAATACAAAATGAGATGCAAAATAGCAAACATTTTTAAATACAAAAGATTATTAATTTCATTAAAATATTTAGCATCTAAAGATAAAAGGTTACAGATAAGGAACATTGATATTTTACACATTAACAAACACTCACAAAAATATCAAACATGTCTGTACAGAACGTTAGACATTTTTCAGCAACACAAAAGAACAATTTTGCAGTAGACATATAATTTGAACACCAATAAACACTTATATCGATAACAAGCATCATTCTGTTTAGTATGAGTTCAGCAAAATTATCAACACAGCCTTATACTTAAAGGCCATCGTCTTTATTTCCTTCAAGCTCGGACGAGGTAATCAAATTAATTATTTAAACATTTAGTGTATAACACACATTTTTTGCTATATTCTAGATTTTACAAGCCCTCTTGCCAGTGGTTTAACTTGAATAGATATGATTTGATAGTTAAATTTATTATACTACTTTCATTCAAGTCGAGTATTTCTATCTCAAAGCATTGTATGATATGAAGGTGATTTGTTTTACAGTAGGTTTTAACTGTTTGATTTAATATTAACACTTCATTAGTTGCAACATCTAATAAAAACTCACTGCGGTATGATCGCCAAACTATAGTATTTTCCAACAAAAAATTCGCCAAATATGGCAATCCACAAAATTTAATGTCCTTTACCTGACCCTTGTTGGTTATTTGGCGATCGTTTTAATGGTTGGCGAATATCAATCAATGATTGCAACTAATGAATTGTTAAATACATTAAGACCAACTTGCATTTCTTAAAATTTCAAAGTAAAAAAAAGTATTTTCCTATGAGTAAGTAATTTATTATACGAAAGTTCGAATTAACTGTTTATGTATACAAGCAAAATGTAGAGGAAAAAAAAAAAATCTTGATCTTGGAAAAAGTTAAGCTCTTTTGTAAAATTAGCCAGATAAATTAAGTTCTCCATATCATTTAATAATAACAAACAATGTAATTATTTCTGCAATTACGTTTATCTGACATATGTAAACATTAAAACAATTTTGCACATCAGCGAACATGAAGTATACATATATATCCATTAAAGCTGTCTTCAAATTATTTCCACAGCACAACCAATACATCATAAACATGAGTTTTGACAAAGTTTATAGCATTTCAATCAATGTGAATACCCACAGTTCATAGAAAGTTGTTTCAGGGGCCATTCACTGCGATTTGATCTTTGGTACACATGACAACAAATGCGAATTGTCAAAATTATGCAAACAAGACATAATTAAAAATGTCCACACATTGTTGCTGTCATATAAGAGCCACCAGTCTCATTAACAATTTTTACAGCAGTCTCGTGAGTATTATTGAATTTAAATAAATTAATCCACTGATCCTCAAGTGTTTTTTTGAGTAGAGGAACAACTTGTTCCTTTTGCAAGCTCTGGCGATCCAAGTGGCCATTAGACTGGAAGCAAACATCAAGATCATCATACTGTAGTAAGTGGAATCCATGGTGGAATGTACAAGAAGATTCAATTGCTGTTGACAGCAATTATAGCGACGCCTGCTCGTAGACTTTAGGCTGGAACTGTATTTCAGCGTATTCGGTTCTGTCTCGGCGAGGTGGAGGATTGTGTTTGGGCTTGTTGTGTCCGTTCCTCGTTTGTGGAACAGGATTGGGCAAATCCAAACTGGCATACACCAATGAAGCTTCGTTCCTGTTGTCATTTTTATCAGGCTGTAATAAATAATAATGTTAATTACAAATCTGAATTTGCAAAAATATGAAGAGCTTAAAATATAAAATTATAGGATGAAAGTCAATAGTAAATGGCTTTTAAAGTTTTTTCACACATTTAAAAAAATTCTTTTTAAATAAAACATGTATTGTAAATATTTTGTAAAAAAATACAGATTATTTGCTTGACTTCAAGTAAAAGATATTCAATTTATGAAAGAAGAAAAAAATGTTTTTTTTTTTGCTTAAATATTTAAAATAAATTCATCATAAGTAAAAAAAGAAGAAGAAATGCAGTAAATAGTTTAAGATATTTTCATTACAGCTTCTACGGGATATTTCCTTTACTCAATCAAAAAACGTATTTAAGCGATAATCTGGTAAATGAATTTTTCCTTGAGTTTAGTAGATTAACTTAATGTTTTGCATTTAAAATTTTCAAATGTTATGAATTATATTTCTAAAATGATATATAATATTGAAATTTAAAACCCCTATTTTATTTCCATATACTGGTTTTATTGATATTACGTAATTTTTTACGCAGATTACAAAACTATCTGTAAATAGAATTCCTTGAAATTTATCATTGTTTATTCAGTCCTGGGCCTTGTACTATAATTTTCATAAGCCATATTTACATCAGAAATTTTAAATTACGATGAAACAAATTTCTCTGCTTCATAAAAAATATATTGATTCTTAGTTTACAATTCGTGGATGATATGGAAGATAACATAGTTTTCTTTCATGTAAATGATTCATTTGGACAGCTAGTATGGTTGTTGGCATGTTTTTGAGTGAATTTTTCAATAGAGTTTATACAAGTGAAAAGTATTTGAAAGCATGGGTGGCATTTGAGTTAACCTCCGGCAATTTGCGTTTTCATAGAAAAGATAGTGAAAGCATTTGAAAGGCAAAATGTTTAATATGCATTTTGTGTAGTGGCGCAGTGACAGCGAGAAAGAGGATGTATATGCCTCAAGTTTCAAAATTAGGACACAACATAAAGAAGAAATATTAAAATATTTAACACCATTTGTAAAGTCAAACTTTATGAGAAGGTAATTAGTATCACATTTCTGTGTTACTAATCTAGGATATCCCCAAAATATGCTCTAAAACGTTTTTTGGAATAAAAATTTATTATAAGATTAGATTAGTTTTCTATATTCAGGAAAACATGATATCCTCTCGCACTATTTATCCTCGCTATATTTATTGCTGTACTTGTGAAAAAAGATATTAGGGTTCCGAAAATATTGAAATGAATACGTGACAAATTTGGTAATCAAATAGTTATAGGTAAAATCTAGATAATTAAGACGTATCTTTCTGTTTAATATGCGATATGAATTAATGAATAAAATAAAAATTAAAACTTTTAAGATACCTAATCTAAATATTTTCCCAAAATTCTATCTAGCAGAACTAATTTTTTCCCCCTCTCTTAGTCTAATTGTTGCAAGAATAATAAACTTAAACCAATAAGCTTCGCCGTTTCTTCAGTTTCCCATACATCTTTACACGTAATCCTCCAAGTGAGGAGCGATTCCCCAACGCAAACAATGGAAATTCTGTCATCTCCAGCAGGAGAAGTAAGGCGCCTTTTCTCATTAACCTTAATTTATATTCCATTCCCAACTTTCCCAAGGTTTCTGCATACTACCTGGTCGGTTTTAACCTTGTATTTGGTGTTCTGTCTGCCAATTACTTGTCATTTTCAAGGATAGAACCTTCATTAGCACCTTTCACAGGCATAAAGCCGCAAGTCATTTGCTGGAATGAATCATTGATTGGAAGACAATACTATTGCAACGTTTGTTTTGGAAGGCTTATAATTTTTAAATTGCATGCATCTGAATCTTCAAATTGTTACGATATGGCGAAAGGGATTAAGAGGCTTGGGGCTGAAGAGAGATCTTGGACCTTTTAGATGGGCCGTGTTACCTGAGGTGTTATTGAAGAAAAGGGGCGAACGATGCGAAATGCTTTATTTATAAGTAATGGCTAATTTTAAAATATTTGGTAACGAAGTGAAAAAGAATGAATTATACAACTTTAGAATAGATGCAAATTTTATTTAATTCTGTCTTATTATTTTGGCCAGAAAAGTGTCAAGGATAAGTGATACTTTCTTTTGTCCCAATACCATTTTTGGAGTTATGAACTGAAATAAATTCATAATAATTTTGTCTTTGCGGCATCTTTCAAGGCGACGTCTGAGGCATTTATAATATCCATCTTCCTCATCGCTATGCCATTGCAGTCGAATATGCAGGAGAAACATATTGCAGTTAAAAGAATATGTATTTTTATTCCTTATACAAATAAAATATACATACACCACTCACAAAGCGTCTGCAGTCATAAACAGCAGTTGAGTTTAAATGTAAATAAACAGACAGAAATAATAATTTGAAATATTTCCTGATTTTGTTCATCAATTTTAAAAAGTAAGGTGGAAATAAAAATACAATTATAGAAATATCTCATTGCTTTCTATTATACTTTTAGCATGACGGCAAAAAGAAATACTTTAATTTTATGTAATTTATTAATTATAAAGAACCGTCCTCTAAAACTTCAGTATATCAAAAAGTTTTCAAAATAATTATTTATAAATGGTTGAATTAAAACAAAGATAAATTCTATATTTGCTAATAACAAAAAATATATAAATATGAAATTTAAGACCAATGATTGTAATAACTTTTAAATAATGCATTTTTTAACTTTGAAAATATGATTAATTTGAAGTTATTAAACCTTTCTTATATTAAAAACCGTATAAATATTCAGAATATCTAAGTACAAAATTATAGCACTGAAATATATATAATATTGTTACGAAATTTCTGCCGGGGTTCGTTTGGATAGTGGTAGTTATATGGTGTAAAGAACGCTCAATCAGCAGGCAGCAGTATAAAAAGAAATAACGACGTTTATTTACACGAAGACACACAGGACAGCACAAAAGCGACAGCTATATACAGCACAGAGACGACTATATTCAGCCGAGACGTGTAGCATACAACCAGAATCTACTGCAGACAGTAGCGCACAGCTCAGTTCAGCACGAGCTTGACTCCGTCGCTTCCGACTACTCCGCTCCGTCGATTCCGACTACTACTTCGACGACTCCGTCCACTTTGTCTTCGACTTCTCCGACTCTGACTTCAAGCTGACTTCGGCTTCTGCTCTGGCAGCTGCGGACCCTTTTATAGGTCTCAGGAGGCGGGGCTAAAAGCCTCTCAACCAATCAGGAACGTTCCAGGTGTATCTCCGTTCCTACTGGACGGATCGAGAATTTTCCCAATTCTCGATGTTTCGGGTATAATCTCTTTTGACGCCAAAGTCGCCAAATGGTCGCCAAGCTCTGGGACCTCCGACGTGAAACACGGACTCCGTGGACTTTAAAACAGTCTTTCTGTTGATGGAACAAACTATGCTGGGAAGCCGAATTGCAGGTTTGTAACAATATTCATATATACATATATATGCAATAGATTCAATTTATTTTCGACCCCCTTAAAAAGGATTTTTAAAGTTAAATTTCTGAGTTGCGTAGCTTTCCCATATCACTCAGGATCCAATAACTGTAATTTTAACCATCTTAAAATGCCACTTAACCCCTTCAAGTAAGATTTAATGATGAAAAATTGTACATGAAATAACAATTTAATTTTCATTTAAGAAAATTTATATTATTCTTACATATTGTTAATTAAAATTATATAAATGATATGGATATGATTATAATGGCAAATTCATATTCAACACTTCTTCAAAAATCTCTAATGACTTAGGATTAGCCCCTAGTTTTCACTTTTACACCAAGCACTTCAACATTTTTATTTATTTATTTCAGTCGCATTGTCTTAATTCCTTTCAAATCCATTCTTCTGATGACGTGTCTATGACTCCAGAGCGAACATTCAATAAAATCACGTATTTCTCGATAAGCCATTTTTCTTCTTCTTGGTAATATTTCACTATATAAAATTAGTCTCATTATCGGTACCAGGTAAATGTATGCTGATTTTTCGGAATCCCTCCAATCACCTTGATCTTCATAGTGTGCATTACTCTTATTCGTTACAGTGTTTATCTCATAGCATGTTTTTCCTTTTGTATAACAGATGTTCAGGCTAAATGTTTATAAGAATGAACTTCACTGATTAACAATAATTTGACCATAACTTCTACCAGGGCAATCTAACGTAAACAATATGTCATATTGATCAATGACAACATAAAAATAAAAGTGCTGCTGGATTCAGTACAATAGAAATTTCAAACCAAGTTTACTATCATATTCAACAGTAACTTTAGTCGCATGGCGAGTATAGGTATTCATTGTGCTATATTCGCCATTTTATTCTCTTCGAAACGCGGAATCCTCTTATCTCAGTTGTTTTAAAAAGTCGCCAAATTCTATAACCCTTCCTCCCCCAACCTTTTTATTTTCTTCTTTGAAATTGTTATCGACGAAGCTTTGTCGTGTTTCTTTTCAATTGCCAGGCTTCGGACTCTTAGAAAAAAAAATTCTTCTTTAATCTCATATAAGTTTGAATTATGTTTTTAGAATGAATTATGTTAAAATAAGCTAAATTATGTTTTTTATCACGATCACATTTTTTTAAGATTAAGCAGTACAACTTTCGTTTATTTTTTTATTATAAATGCATTCCTACAGTGGACATGATTTTTTTTAGCATACAAAGTTATTTTACTGAAGACAACAGAGACCTCCCCCCCCCTTTTTTTTAAGTATCATAATAAGTAAATTTAGTTTCTTCATGTCTCAAACTTAATTTAAAGTTTATAATTTTGAAAGACATTTTTTTATCAGTTATTATAAGTACAACAAATACTATGTAAAATTGAAGAAGTCGAAAGTTTATCCTAAATTATTAAGGAACAATGTAAATATTTAATGAAGAGTATATTGTATATTCCAAGGAATTTAAAATCCAAGAAACATATATATTCAAAATTAAACTAAATATAAGGTAAGAAAGATATTTTTAATATAATAATCTTTGGAAAAATGTATGTGGAAATAACATACAACAGTTACGATTATTTTTCTGTTATATTAAAAATTCATGATTTCGATCTTAATTTAAATTACTTTTAAAGAAGTAAAGTTAAAAAATATATTTTTTTAAGATTATGCAATTTAGCTCTGTTTGAATAAAATATATAATTTTTCTTTTAGATTTCTGGTTTAAAAAGTTTTGCCAACACGAACGTATGATCAATGAAGTAATTATTTTATTTTATTAAAAAAAATACAATATTGCAATAAATGTATTCTTTTATAACTAAAAAAAAAATATTTGAGAAGTTAGAAGAATTTTTCAAAGTAATTACATAATGTTTAATTATGCGAATACTTAATATGATTAGAAATTTTCTATTCCCATTTAATTCCATTACAAACACAATGAAAAGCGGGGTGGCCTGGTGGTGAAGGTCTCGACTTCGAAATCGGAGGATTTCAGGTTCGAGACCTGATTCCACCGAAGAACCGTCATGTAAGCGGATTTGGTGCACGCTAAACCGTCCGGACCAATCGTCCTCTCGCTGGTGTGCTGTGGTGTGGAGAGGGTGGGTGCCAGCTCAGGTGTGGTCCTCGTTATCTGACCGAAGTTCAAAATTACGAGATCCGTCCCAAAATAGCCTTAGCGTTGCTTTAAAATGGGACGTTAATATAACTAAACTAAACTAAACCCAAAAATATTGGCAGTGGAATCTGCATGCTATGTATTTCATGAATTCTTCTTGTGTACTTTTCTAGTATAATTCCTAAAGTTAACTCTTTCTATTTTAATCTTTTTTTCCCTCATTCTTTTATGCAAATGAAGAGAATAGGTTCCCAAACAAGACAAATTTTAAAAATTACTTTTAAGCTAGAGGCTGGGACATGATGGCCAATAACCCCTCACAAACTAATTATAATATTTAAAACGGTTAGTGGAATGTATACGTCTCTTTAAACTTTTAGAAATCTCATTCAGATAAGCAATGATTCATTATTTCCAAACAAATGTAAAAGTCAACGACAAATAAAAAAAATATAGAAAGTAAATGGTGCCATTTTTTTAAAACATGAAATTGGATTTAATGGCGAAAAAATTTATAATTTGAACAATCAAATGACTCTGGAATTTATGTAACTTTGTATTTCTAGGATATTTAGTGGAACAACTGATAAAAACTGTTCAATATGTTGTTCTCTTTTGAAGAATTCATGCATAGTACGAATAACAATACTGTTACGAATGTGTAATATTACTTCCTTGCGCAATAAGTTTTCTCAAATACAGTAATGGCTGCTGAATAGGCAACCAGTCCGTAATTTTTGACCGAAATCATTTAAAATGGAGGATACCGAATATTCAAGAATAATGGGAATAACTCCAATAGGACTTGCGTTGCGCCATTTACACTAGAAAATGCCCTGTCACAGAAATCCAAGAGTAGAGTGTTGATCTCTGGCGAGTTCTGTGCTATTACGGTTGTTTATTACCAAATTTGCTGCTTACTATAAGTATTGTTTTTTGTATGTTTTAATCATGTAGAATAAAGTGACATTATCTTTTACTGAGTACTTTAGGTTTTTTAACTGTATAAACCACATAAGGGAAATGCGAATTAAAAAAAAGCCGTAACATTACTCTTTGCAAATAAACAACATTTGTGATTATATCAATGAAAATGAATTTATATTTGTAGGCTGTCGCTTCATATATTGGTGTATCTCCAAAAATGGATAATTCTATTCATATTAAGATTATCTTTAACTGAAATGATTAAAAAATCTAATTTAAATACAACTTATTATGTGCAAACAATATCTTTATTCATTTATTAATTATTGGTTTTAAAAGTTGTCCCAATATCTTAATCACCTTATAATTAAGAGCACTTCGAGAATTAGGAATATTTAATTGTTACGATGCCAGTTGGCTATGGTGAATTCTGATATTTTTGATACAGCACCAAATTCCTAACTCATTTTACAGATTATTTAGAAATATTAGTAGTATGGAAGTCCATCAGATTATTTTTTTTATTTGAAAAGTTGCTCCATTTATAGTTCATGAAAATTTCAAAAAATCAAGCCTTAAAGGCTCATTCCTCTAATCCTTTGTTATTTGAATGACAGCATTCTTGTAAAAACATAATGAGTATCATATCATGGCTTTTTTAATTTTTAAATATTATTTGTTCACATACTTTGATAACATTCTATAATTTAGGTTTGCAAATTATGTAAGTATTGTCAGCAAGTAAATGTGTATAAAAAATTAGATTTGTTTCATATGCATAAATTTATATGCTTACATTTAATTGCATTCACTCGTACCTTTAACCCCTTAACCATAGGCCGCGGTGGCCTGGTAATAAGGTCTCGGCTTCGGAACCGGAGGGTTTCAGGTTCGAGACCCGATTCCACCGAAGAACCGTCGTGTAAGGGGGTCTGTTGCACGTTAAATCCGTCCTGACCAAACGTCCTCCCGCTGGTGTGGAGAGGGGGTGCAAGCTCAGGTGCCGTCCTCGTCATCTAACCGCGGTTTAAAATTACGAGGTCCTTCCCAAAATAACCCAAGTGTTGCTTCAAACGGGACGTTAATATAACTAAACCAAACCAATTAACCCCTTAACCGGTTTGTCCGTACAGCATGCGTGCATCCATTTATCTCATTTTGACTCTTTCAAACAACAACTAAACTATTCCTAATTGTTATAATGTCAATTACAACAATTATTAACAAAAATTACAAAGAATAAAGAAATATTTCAAGTGTTCTATATAAATTCTTAAATGATTCAAAACAACTGAAGACTTCATATAATTTCATAGTAATGGGGTTAATGCATATTTATACTTGTCGGAATTGTTCTTTTCGAGGCGATTGACAAAATAGCTACTATACCGCAATTCCTAATAAGCAGAAATGCAGAAATCAATATTATTGCAAGCATAACTTCATGTGCAATGGCTCACCTTTAGGTTTTCATAGAGTGGCCTGTCAGATGAAGAGTTGCTGTCCCTTTTGGTAGCTGTGTAAAGAGCATCAGGAGGAATAGCACCAGGCTTAGATCTGCCGTTGTGAATCAATTCTGCAGATCGGCCACTTTCGGCATCGCTAAAGAAAACAATTGTAAACTTTCATTATTTTGGAAGTTTAGACAACTTTATCTTCAAATCAGAAAGATTTTAAAGGCTAATTTACTCTCGTTTAATTGAGACACGAATATTATTACAAAAATACTGATGATTAATAAAAAAAATGAATCTTCTAGCTATTAATAATTTGTCAGAAAAGGATCTAAAACCGTACCGTCTCTCTATATAGCATAATCTAGTGTAAGTGTAATATTGCTTCCTCGTGCTATTAGTTTCCTAATAAGGCGATATCTCAATTAGGATGCGAGTTCCATAATTTGTTCTAAAACATTCGAAAACTATAAAAATATCAGAGAAGTCAGTAATTAGGTAGTTGAGTTGAGCTCAAGCAAGTAGTTGAGCGAAATCTCTCTTAGGAGTGCCAATCTCTAACAAGTTGTTTTTAACGTCCTTACGCTGTAATGGTTATTTAGTAACGATTTGTTGCTTGAGTGTTGTTGATTTCTCTAGTGTTATTTAGTGTATGTTCCATCAGTGTTTTGTTACCTGTGCTTCGTGGTTTTGTGTAGATTAACGCACTGTTTAATGAGGTTATTGACTCACCGTGCATCCAAAAAATTAGAAATTTTAAAGAGTGAAATTCCTCAGAACATATGAGAAAAGTTTCATTCCAATCACAAGTTTAGGTTGCCTCAAACTTTGTTATATATCATCACATACATTAACCGCTAAAACGTATTAAATAGCTGGTGTTATATAATGATCATCTAGCATATAATTAAATTTTGAGACTTTCACAGACATTTTTGCATTAAGTATACATTTTTCGTAGGAAAATTTCTTAAAAACAATCCAAGTAAAAGACAGTTCATTCTGTAATAACACAAAGAACATAAGCAAAAAACTTGCTGTAATTTTTATAGCACGAGTTTAATAAATATAATCGAAAAATTATTCTATAACATGAAGCTATTGTTAAGAAGCGTCATTAATAAAATAATTTCGAAACTTTTTTGAAGAATATATAGAATATGAACTATTTCAGGGTTAAAAAACATTTTTCTTTTAGAAAACATTATTACTGGATTATACTTTTATTTTACTGGATATACTTTAAAAATTAAGCTAGTACTGCCATTTGCTGCCTTCTTTAAAATTGTATTTTTTTTTCTTAATAAACATAAAAAGAATTTTAAATATCGAAGAATTAAATATGAATGAATATTTGACATTTTTATCGAATAATTCTTGAAACATTATGAATGTCATGCAGCTCAACATACAGTATTCTATAATATTAAAAAATAGTAGTTCTACCTCTTTAATTTAATGCCGATATGTAAATCATAGAGTAAATAGATATTTCTCTTTCCAAAATTTTATAGAGAAAAGCAGTTTTATACAAATATCGTATCGGTAATCATGACGTCAATTCTTTACCTAATATATATGATGTAAGAAAAATAAACAGTCGTTTGCCGAATCTCAAGATGCCGAAACCCTCGCAGCTCTCCAATTAAGAAGCAAGTAAAATTATGAATTTCAAATTGTTCGGTAAGACTATTAGAAAATATCGAAACTTTTAAATCATTCTGAAAGTATGATTTAACATTTATTAACTCGTAAAACTTAATATAAACCAAAACATCGTTCGGGAAGACCACGTATGATAGGAGAGTCAAAGAAAGGCTTTATGTCAGAAAATGTCAGCACTCGAAATTGTGAGTATTTCCCGGTAATTTCGAGATGTTTCTGTTTAAGATGAAAATGTCCAAGAACACTATTCATAGACGAATTATAGAATCTGGTTATATGATTCACACACAAATGACTCATGCTTTATTTCTAACTAAAGCTTGGCATGTGATTAAAATGGACACGTAATCATATTGTAGCGAAAATTGTTCCTTCCGACCAAGCACCGATTGCTCAGTCGGCTGAGCGGAAGGTTGCGGGTTCGAATACAAGCGAGGTGAACTGTCAAAAATTGACTTTTAATTTCAATTTGCTTTATGTCAAAGTTATGCAAATTTATGTTAATTATTCTAATCTGTTATTTATGTAAATTCCTAATTTTTTGCCAGCCTTCAAATTCTAGAAGGGTCTTCAACTGTATATAAGTAGTTTCTCAATCAGTTAGATTGGTAATAAAATCTTCAGTTGATCTTGAGTGTGTTCAATTCTATTGAACTTAACTGCATTCACCTCATCTACGCGACAATATAGTGATAAATGTATGGTTGTCTTTTTCACTTACATAAAAGTAACCTCGATGGACTTAAAGGGAATATAAACATTGGCATGGTTTACGAAAAGAATTCGGGAGCTATTTCAGTAAACAAAAAGGTAGAAGATCTCTGATGGTATTCAGTTTAAATGGTCAAGCGAATATGGTCATTCCAGACAGCCGATAGAATTCTCCTAAATGCATCGAAACACTAGAAAATGACAATAAGGCTGGGCAACATGTATATTTTCAACAATATTTCAGATTCATTAAGATGCATAATACTTCATTAACAGTGAAATTATTTTAAAGAAATAAAGAAACAATATTAAAAATCTGTTTTACCTTTCGCTGCTGTCCGGTTTAAATCCTTTACCTAGAAAATAAATTTTAGATGAGAAAAATGAAAACTAATTAGAAATTTTTTTAAAAAAAGTCAATGAAAACATATTTTTACTTTGTAAATAACATTATAAAAGTTCATTATCTAAATAAAGCATTTGCTCCTTTAAAAATAAGAAAAGTTGAAATCCATTAAAGGATAGGTTTAAGGATAGAAAGTGGAACCATTTTGTCTTCAATATTCAGATTTAGAAACATTTAGTTTTCTTTCTTATATTAATACAAAAGAAAAAGCTAAAATTTTTACAAATTAATAAAAGAATAATGCACTTAGGTAAACTAAAAACAATAGTGTTCCAATATATACAGACAAACCTTTAAAAAGGAAACAATTAATTTTCAAACACTTCTTTATATAATGTGATGTATAAATTTCCGTCCAATAATTAATTTAGTGTATTCATAAAAAAAACTATTTTTGCAGATATCCGTAGTTTATGAAATGAACAATATACATTTGAATTTTAAAAAATGAAATTCCACTGTTTACCATTCTTAATGGTAGAAAAATAAAATTGAGAAAATAGTTGGAATAAAATTCTAACAAAAGAATAAAAGAATTCATAAAGTACTTTAATTCCATTACTCAAAACACATAAGAAAGTTAACTTTCATAACAGGAAAATTTTAATAAATATTTATGAGTTCTTTTTAATTTAATAGATTATTAAGATCTTGTTTATGCAATTAGCAACTTAGCTTTTTAAGGTTTTCTATTGAAATATTTTTAAAAATTTGGTCCCTAAGCAACAATTTATCGTTATGAAACAAAGAAGAAATACCAAAATAAATATTTAATCCTAGTTGCAGCTTCTTTTATGTTTTATTTGATTAGCATGTTTATAAAAGTGCTCAAAGAAATGGCGCCCAAATCTATTATTCGAAAAATAAAATGTTCAATTATATTGACAAATATTTGAAAGCGATAATGCAATTTGAAATATTTTTCAGTTCGTATAGAGTTCTGTTTTGTTAATTAAATGCATCCTATCCATAGTTTTCTACGACAGTATTCTTTAAGTAGTTCGTCTTCCTTATATAAACAGAACTAAAAATAACACAACTTTAGCAGACAGGCGGACACTTAAAATGCTACTACGTCGTTAGAAAGACTTTTCTTTTTTATCATTCAACATTCAAAAAACGTTTTTGCCGAAATCCATTAAATGAATTTCGATTAGTCCAAAAAAAAGATTTTTCTATCATATAAGGTAATTACATTCACAGAACGCACTCCTTAGTAAAGAATTTATTGTGTGAGAGAGAGAAAGAAAGAAAGAAAGAAAGAAAGAAAGAAAAAATAAATCATAAAACCGTTTAACTTGAACTTCCTCCTTTTCAAACACAAGAGGAAGAAGAAATAAAAATAACAATATATAAAAAAAAATTGGGACGTATTTAAAACATACGAAAAATCAATGCGACCTTCTATCACCACCCCCTCTCCCCCCTTATCAAATTCTTTCAATGCAGCTGCAGATCATCTATTGCTAACGCACAAAGACAATTTGCGCGTATCATGAAAAAACAAACAACGCGTCCATTTTGCATTTTATAAGTATTAACATTCACAATGATTACAAATGCGACGAGCGGAGAAAAAAAAAAGACCTCGCTTTGAGAGATGAATATATATATATATATATATATTGTAAAAATACAAAAAAATCAATACAGAGCGTGAAACACACGTTCGTCTGCGGAGGAGGTGACTTATAAAACGTCGTTAATCAATTAAATTTTCCCCCAATCTGTTATTAGCTGTATCAGGAGTGAGCTTGATATCCGCTATTCTTTTTTATTATGATGTCATTTTCCAGGAACTTTTATTATTTTATTCAGAACAGAACGTTAATGGAAAATCAGTAATGACTCTTTACAACCATAAATTATTTCAACGCAAATGTAAAATATTAGTCCGCGGAGGGGCAAGCTTGAAAAGTCTGTTTCGCGAATCGGTGAGCGCTGCTCTATCGGAGAACACTTTTCAGCTTAAAAGTTGTTTTATTTCTATACATTTCGTTAGGGCAGAAATTATTCTTCCATTTTGTTGTTTAAAGGATTAATGGTTTAATTTGTAATAAAAGTTCTCTATATTAAACAATAATTCCCTGGATGAATATTAAGTGGTCTAAAAGCACTTGTATTAATCAGAGCAGAAATAGAAAGTTATAATTATTATTTGTCTTATAACTATTTTTAACACCTTAATTGTCGTGGGGGGTCACCGGTGAGCGGAGTATTCATTTAAATTACAATATAAGAAATTCAGCATGGCAGTCAATGTGTTAATTTCTTATGTCCCAAGGAAGGAGGTAAATAAATTCCACATGTCATCCATCAATGTCAGAAATGTAATGCATTTTTCGTTGAAACCATCGATTTTATATCTTCCTCTGAAGGGCAAGTTTATCGTCCATGATTAAATTTATTTACTAAATGGCAGTTTATAAATGTCTGGTAACTTTCCTTCAGATCCATACTTAGATTAAATCCGGTACCTAACTCCAGAGTGCCAGTACTATCAAGGCTTCAGTAGGCGTGTGACACTAACTTTGGATTGTCAACTGCTGACAATCCAGATGGCAATGAGATTTTGTTGGTGCTTCTTGTTGAGATTATCCTAATGTAAGTGTTGAAACCATCTATTTTTTATCTGCCTCTGATGGGCAAGTCTATCGACTATCATTAAATTTATTTACTAAATCGCAGTTTATAAATTTCTTGTAAGCTTTCTTCAGAATTATATTTCGATTAAATCTGGTACCTAACTTCACAGTGCCAGTGCCATAAAGCCTTCATTATGCATGTGCACCTAGTTTCGAATTGTTAACGTTTGTTGATGCTTCTTGTTGCGACAAGCGATTATCTTAATGCAAGATAGGTCTTAACATTTAATGATTTCTAGAGACTAATAGATTATCACTGAGGGTCATTATACTTGATTCTGAATAGAAATGGAACAGAAAGAGCGTGCAGTAGATAATTCCATTGATTGCCGTCCTTAAATATAAGAGCACCAAATGATGAAAAGTAATTTCTCAGTGATTAGGATCTCATTTAAATTGGTCAGCATTCGCTGCTTTATTTTTTAAAAAATATACTCTTCTAATCGATTTCATTTACTTCAAGTTTAAAGTTCAAAATTCAGGATTTGAACAAAATTAATCCGATATAAATCAATAAAATTCATGCCAGTCGCTATAATGAAACTTTAATAAAAAGAGTGATATATGTTTAAACCCGGCACACACATCTAATTTATGTCATAGGACATAAAATGCTAGTGAAGTGATTAGCGTTTAGAAGAACATTGACAGCAAATATACATATATTTACGGTTCTACCACTTTCTGCAGAATTCAGGGGAGAAATTAGAGCAAAATTATCGCAAATTACTTTTCCAGTACTTTTTCAACATAGAATATCCCTGTGTTGCGACTTTTAACGGTTAATCGCTTCTCTGGCAGCTTGCCCTAATGAGTTCTCCGACACAAACCGGATGTGTGTACTAGAACTTAAGACTAAAGTTTGAAATTATAATACAATAGTGGATCTAACTGTACACAAGCAACACGGATTTGCATTAATTTGTAAAAGCAAATGTATGATTTCAAAAACAAATTTGTATATAACATGTCCATAAAAGGTAATTTCGTGAGACAATTAATTAGGAATTATTCATAGACAGATTTGAAAAAACTTCATGACATTATTTGGTTAAATTTTATTAATAAATACATAACGCCTATAATGGGATAAATACGCCTATATTAGTGTCCAGTTATGTCAGTTCTGTCTTACTGAAATTTGTACAGCCGTAAAAGCAAACGCCCTCTGCTATCTCAAAGTGCCATTTCAGCCTACAAATTTATTATTAAATTACCTGTGTAACTTAATAATAAATTCTGAAAACTATTATAATTATCTTTCATAGATAAAACATTTATTTGCGTTACTTATACATAAGTTGATTAATTGAAATTTTAAGAATAAATTATAAAATGGAAATTAAATTTATGGTAGAAGTAAATTCAAACTTCCAGAAAAGAAAGATTGGGGGAGGGGACGAAATAGAACTTGGAATTATATTATTTTGAATGATTTAAAAAATAGTTAAAACCAATCAACAATTTTTCTTGAAATTAATCAGTGACGTTAGAAATATCGTTATAAAGTTGAAGAAATCAGAATCATTATCACCTACTAACACTGAAAATTGTGAATTATCAATAGTGAAGATCCCTATATAATCCATGCTTCTTACAGAAATATTCAACCACATATTTCCTCTTGAATAACAAGGAAAACAGATTTCCAATGCAGATCCAAATAGAATCGAATCATAAATTTCATAAGCTTTAATACAAAATTCTGTAGGGAATAAAGTTGTTTGTCACTAAGTCAATACTGGGGGAAATGTGTCGTGGATTTCCATTCAATGCTTTCGAACGCGGATACGTTTTAAAGCATATTAACTCTCTGCCACCTCAAAATATTAATTATAAGGTGTTTGGCGTGAATTATTCATCGCCAAAGTTCAAGGAACACTTTTAGACTATTGGGTATTCAATCAACGAAACTTATCAACTATCTGGTGTTTAATACTCGAATTCAAATTCAAATGATTCAATCATTTTCTCCTCATACATTAAACAAATGCCCGATTCAGCTGTTTAAAAATAATTGGTAAGAATTCCCATTGATGAGTTTTAGCCATGCTAAATATTCATAGAATTGATGTGAAGATGCTAATATTTGAGGAGTATGACCGCAAGGACTTTCAATAACTTAACTTGAGCTTCAATGCATCCAGTGAAGAGTTTGGAGAGAAGTTTATACAAATTATGATCTCTTTCCAAAGGAATTAAATCTCATTTCGATTAAAGCATCATTAATATTTCTCGTAACTGATTAATAATATTTGTTTAAAGCAGCAGCTAAGCCAAACTGGATAGCATTAGTTTTCGTCCACTTAATGGAATTAAAGGAATTCTGAGAATGTTAGTCTCGCTGACTTAATTCTTTTCATTAAAATAACATAATTCGCTAAACTGAAAAGAGTTTTCTAAATTTATGACAAATAAATCTACAGTGTCTTTTAATTCTGTTTCTTACAAAATTGAGCGCAAATCATTTTCAGCTTTTATTTCAGAAATAAAGTTTTAATCCAAATAAATCATTTAAGTTTTATTAGAGTATCCGACTAGGTTTGAACATAAATTTAAAAAAAACTGACACAGACATTTTTTTTCTAGTACGAAATAACTGAAACAGACTTCAAAGGCATTCACTATTCAAAGAAAAAAATACACTTATTGCTTTTAGTGTTTGAAAAAAACGCTTATTGAATGAAAATTTAGCAAAATTTTCAACATTAGGAAAAAGAGAGTATGTTAAAAAATAATGGAAATATTTCATTTTTATTTCCCTTATATAGAGTTCAAATTACATACAAAGTAACAGACCACAAGATAAAAATTACTTTAATAAATAAAAATTTTATGAGCATTTGAAATTTTGTTAATGGAAATAATTTGTCATGCTTTGAGATGAAAGTGTCTATAAAACATGTCTAAATGTAGCTATCTTAAAATCTGAGGTCTATTACACCCTCAACGGTCTTGGATACATTCATATGATTTTCCATGGAATTTTATTGAATTGGTTTTGAGATATGTCTTCCGTATTCCAATCACAATTCGTTTAAATATGTTCATCTAAATGCGCTAAAAACAAATGAATTTTACAAGCTTTCTTTAATAGAAATGACAGAAACAAGCAAACTATGGCTGAGTAGGTAGAGAGTTAAAATAAACATATCGAATATTATTTTGAAGAATTTTACTGTAAAAATAAAATAAATCATTCATTTCCGATTTCATTTTTATTTGTTAGGCATTATTGAAACTACTGTATCTAAATTTCTATCATATATATATTAAAAACAAAGTCTGTTTTAGAATCTATGATGTTTGGACTTTACTTTTAGATCAAAATTTTTTTTAAAAATATTGTGGAAAAAGCCTCTTTACAACCTAGTCGTATTTAACTTAAATAGACATTCCCAAAGGTATTGCCTTCTTATAAAAATTTATATTGTGTTGTCAACACATAATATAATATGTATCGACAGACTATTTTATAATTGCTAAGATTTACCCAATTAAATGAATATATAACAATTTAGAAAACCCTGACATAATAAAATCTCGCTAATTATAATTAAAATTTTGTACCGTCAGTTTAAATATTTGTTTATTTGTTGTTTTTCAAATCCATAACTCCGTTTAGATTTGAAACCACATCAAAGGTTATAAAATGTAAATAACTAATAGAAGTCTAAAATGAATAATGAATATCTTATGATAATTACAATTAATGTCGATATATACTGATCAATAAAATTTCATTCAAACAGAAATGCCATTTTTATCTAATAAGAATGTTTTAATAAAAACGTGTATTAATGTAACTATGACATAAGGTCAATACTAAGCTAATAATGACATCAAACGCTATATCTCTATATGTTCTGGCATAGCAATAAATAATGCCCTATAAAGTTCAAAACAATTATGAATATATCTCTTATTAATAGCTTTACTATCAATTAATTTAAAATAATTTATAATGAATATACAAACAATACGTTTTATTTCTTTAGAAAGTGGGAATATACACAAAATCATCATTGATTCAATTATAGCATCTAGAATACTGAATGGCGAAAGAGAAAAATTGCGACGTAGGTTCTAATAATGCCTGATGAGTCATAAATGTTAAAACTTTCGATGTCTTCTAAAGTACTCACTTAACTTCGAAATGGGCATATAGCAAAAAAAACAACAATATTCCATCGTCTTTTACAAAATGAATGATTTTGATTCAATATTTAATCAAGCTTTAAAGAAAAAATTTAGTAAGAAAAGAATTTCAGAAACAAGCATTAAAAAATAATATGAACATAACTGCTTTATCTTTATTAATTTCATTATTTTATTAAACATTTTCTTCCAATCAAAAGCGCTTGTAAAAGCATAAAAAGCCTTTATCATCAATGTTGTTCATTATTTCCCAACCAAAAAAAGAAAAAAAAAAAACCCTCAATGAACCTGAAATGTCCATTTTTCTTATCTTCACAAAAGAAACCCTTGACAAATATGATTCAGTTTCCATTTTGTGTCTCAATATTCTATTTTCATTCCCTCGTTCCATCAGGCCCGGTTTCTTCATTTTCTCCAAAGCATCAAGAACGGTGAGAGCAACTCTTTCACTAAAATTGCACTCATAATACAAAGAACTCATTCACCAACTCCGTACCAGAACAGTACTTATTTCTTCGTTACTTTTTCTCCATTCCTCCACCCCCCTTTCTGAGCGTGATTGAACGAGGCATTCTAAGCCTCGAAGAACATCGTACGAAGAAAAGGGTAACATCAGTTATGTGTTCTACCACAATCTGTTACTTCGCCCCTGCTCAAACCTTCCCCTAGGGCCTTGCTTCACCAGTGTCCATTTCAGCAATCGACGTTCCCCTCTTCTTTAATCAAGAAACTTTTTTTTTACCCGGGCCCTTCGCTTAGTTAATGAGGAATCAGAAAAAGAAGAGTGGAAAAAGCAAGAAAAAGAGCGGGAAAAAAGGTGTTTTTGGCGCTTTTGATGAGAAACAGGCAGAAAGAAGCTTTAAAGGAATGAACTGGTTGGCATAAGGTGAATCTCCCAGGAGGTTTAAAAGAGTGGTTTTGTAATTAAATGGCAGATGAGTTGGAGATTTAGCTCGGTTTAGGGATTTGGAAGAGTGGTAAATTATAGTTTTCGGACAAATACGGGTAATTAACGAAATAAGTAATACTCTGAGTTTAATTTAACCTTCCTAATTTAATATATCAGAGAATTCTGACAATAGAAGTTATCATTGTTAATAAACAACATAAAATCTTTACATGTGATTGATATATTACGAGATGTGAAAATTTTATGCAATTTTAAATAATGGTAATTACCTTTCAAGCATTAAATTAGTTTATGATTTGCAGAAACATGATTTACACAAAAAAATAGTACAAGACAGAGTAAGGTGTTTTTGGCGCTTTTAATGAGAAACTGGCAGAATGAAGCTTTAAAGGAATGAACTGGTTGTCATAAGGTAGGTCTCCCAGGAGGTTTAAAAGGCTGGTTTGGTAATTAGATGGCAGATGAGTTGGGGATTTTGAAGAGTAGTAAGTTATAGTTTTTTTGAGAAATAAGGGTAATTAACGAAATAAGTAATATAAGTTTGATTTAACCTTGCTAATTTACTATACGAGAGAACTCTGACAACAGAAGTTCTAGTTAAAAAAACAACATAAAAGCTTTACATGTGACTGATATGTTACCAATTTTGTAATCAAAAGTTTCTAAAAAGAAAAAAAAAAGCCGGACAAGTAAATTTTATTTATTATTTTAAATAGGGCTGCTTAAATACTCCCGTTGTTGTTTTTTAATAGAATTGTACGATAATAATCAAACAGATGATTAGAAAAATAATCGGATTTGAACACTTTTCAAAAGTTGAGTTGGTTTAATTATATTTTTGTTTCATTTTGAAGCAACATAAAAGCCATTTTAGGTCGAATATCGTAATTTTTGTTAAAGTCGTAAATATTAAATATTTTATTAAAGTTCTGACAGAAAGATTTGTGAACAGAAAAAAATATATTGTTAGAGTAAAAATAATCTCCATAAATACCATCAAAATTAACATTAGACATTATAAGGAATTTGACCTCTCTAAGAAATATAATACATGCTAAAATTTTTTATCTCAAAGTTATGAATATACCAATATTTTTCCAACAACCAATAATGAAAAATAATCATAATAATTTAACATGTAAGCATTAAAAATGATTTTTATACAGTTTTAGAAACGTATAAAGTTTTTTTATATCCCATTTTTTTTATCAGTGAAAGTGTTGGGCATATAAACATATATTTCCACAATACTATTAAGCAATCACGATATTTTACATAAAACTGCAATTTAATTGTATACACAACGTCGTGGAACAGATGGATTCTATAATCACACACTGAAAGATGATTTTCCAGAAATATTCAAATTATGTATTGCAGGAATAATTAAAAAAAAATTAATAGAAATTTCTTTACAATAGTTATATAATTGATACAACAATATTTTATGAAAGGAAATGATACTAGTTGATTTTAAATAAATACAAATGGTAGTAAAACAACAAAGAAAGCATATGATAGATATAAAACAGTTCATGGAAAAGCACCTTTATAAGATGTTTCGCCAGACAGTAGTCAATAATGAATTTTCACACCAATTTTTACGGTCTCTAAGCATCCAACTTTTTAGATTATTCACGTACAAAATTTTATAGCATATTTTACAGCAAAATTGCGGTACAAATACTCTTTGTGGCAAACCCATCATAACCATATTTCAAGACTAAACCGCCTTTATCTTTGAAGTAGCCAATAAGCGACTTCAGCAGATCGCCGGAATAAGTTATTACACGCAATTTTGACATAAAATAATACTTGTTCCATTAAATATTTACTGTAAGTCTATACCTATTTCGGCTAAATGTGGAAGTATATATGGTTCTTATACAGTCTATAAATTATTCCGCATAGCTCCAAACCCAACGTAACGTGACGCTAACGTAAGCTAAATCATTAACAGGGTCATTTCAAGAAAGTTCATGAAAGAGGTGTGCCGTTAAAGTACTCAAGTTGAACCGTTTATCTAGCCTTTTAATTTGAAAAATGATTGAAGGGGGTGTTCCTTTTGTCACATTACTCTTAAGGCAGAATGTTCCTCCCTCCATCTACCAATTAGGCTTTGTTTTGTACTTTGTAGCTGTGCTTTCGTTCGGCATCGTTAATCTCTTTTAACAATTAGACGAACAAAAGAGCCGATGCTTTGTTTTTAAGAGCCTTTGAAGTTAAGTAAAGCTATTTTAGGGAAGGGGTAAAAAAAGAAAGGGTATAAACACTTTACACACATGTAGCATTTAGAAGAGAAAAACTTAGTAACCGATAAAGTAAGTAATGGAGTTAGTTACTTGGTCGGATCGCATTTCATGTTAATGGCCGAAGTCAGTACTATTTTTTTCCCTCTCTTAATTATACAATAAATGGTTAAGATACGAAAGTGAGTTTTCTTTTCTTAAAGCAGGAAAAGAAGTGAAAAAGAAAATATAATTTGTTTTCTGAAAGAAGAAAATTGCTGCAATTAAATACCAGATAAGTATCTTAGTCTTTTCCTCAAAAGTGATATAAATGCTATAAAAAAATCAATAGAAATTTAGTCTATTTACACAGCTAATTTGTGTATCCTTGAATTATCCCGTGGGTCATTTTATTCCCTTTTTTAATATATCATTCTGTGTGCGATGTCTAAATTTCAGGATGGACAAAAATGGTAATAAGATTTTAATCTTATGAATTATGGTATTCGAGATTAGATAGCTTAATAACCTAACTTATTATATAAGACCAGTTTTTTAAATATAATTTTGTCTATAAATATATTGGTTAAAATAAAAGTCACGGGGTATATTTATCAAATCACTAAGTGACTGGATTGGTTATTAAGGTATGAGATGGCGTTCTGGTCTACATGATGCCAGATACAGGGGCTAATTTCATTGTAGTTAAGCGGAATCAAAGAACGATGTCCAAGATTTTCAAGGTAATTCAACTAAGGACCAGATAGGAACTAAGTAATTTTCCACTGCAGGAAAGGAAACCAAGTTTAAAGAGTACTATTTAGTCATACTCTTTATTTTCATGCACGATGCTTAAATTTATTGCTGGTATCGGAGAAAAATATAACGAATGGGAACAACATTTTTAAACAGTCCTAACGAAGAATGAT